>PQWQ01000028.1:0-560979 GCA_002943765.1 Psoroptes ovis | reverse complement strand
CAATAGACTGGCAATTTTTTCGAAAAAATCATAAGGCTATACATTGCCATCTTTTTTCAAAAAAGCAAAGGCAATAGACTGCATTTTTTTCAAAAAAGCAAAGGCAATAGACTGGCAATTTTTTTCAAAAAAAAAGGCAATAACTGCAATTTTCAAAAAATCAAAGGCTATACATTGCCATCTTTTTCAAAAAAGCAAAGGCAATAGACTGGCAATTTTTTCGAAAAATCAAAGGCATAATGCCATTTTTTTCAAAAAAGCAAAGGCAATAGACTGGCAATTTTTTCGAAAAAATCATAAGGCTATACATTGCCATCTTTTTTCAAAAAAGCAAAGGCATTAGACTGGCAATTTTTTTCAAAAAAAAGCAAAGGCAATAGACTGGCAATTTTTTCAAAAAAATCAAAGGCTATACATTGCCATCTTTTTTCAAAAAAGCAAAGGCAACAGACTGGCAATTTTTTTCGAAAAAATCATAAGGCTATACATTGCCATCTTTTTTCAAAAATCGTAAGGCAATAGACTGGCAACTTTTTTCAAAAAAATCATAAGGCTATACATTGCCATCTTTTTTCAAAAAAATCAAAGGCAATAGACTGGCAATTTTTTTCGAAAAAATCATAAGGCTATACATCGCCATCTTTTTTCAAAAAAATCAAAGGGTATACATTGCCATCTTTTTTCAAAAAAGCAAAGGCAATAGACTGGCAATTTTTTTCAAAAAAGCAAAGGCAATAGACTGGCAATTTTTTTCGAAAAAATCATAAGGCTATACATCGCCATCTTTTTTCAAAAAAATCAAAGGCAATAGACTGGCAATTTTTTTCGAAAAAATCATAAGGCTATACATCGCCATCTTTTTTCAAAAAAATCAAAGGGTATACATTGCCATCTTTTTTCAGAAAAGCAAAGGCAATAGACTGGCAATTTTTTTCAAAAAAGCAAAGGCAATAGACTGGCAATTTTTTTTCAAAAAAATCAAAGGGTATACATTGCCATCTTTTTTCAAAAAAATCAAAGGCAATAGACTGGCAATTTTTTTCGAAAAAGCAAAGGCAATAGACTGGCAATTTTTTTCGAAAAAATCAAAGGCTATACATTGCCATCTTTTTTCAAAAAAGCAAAGGCAATAGACTGGCAATTTTTTTCAAAAAAATCAAAGGCTATACATTGCCATCTTTTTTCAAAAAAATCAAAGGCAATAGACTGGCAATTTTTTTCAAAAAAGCAAAGGCAATAGACTGGCAATTTTTTTCGAAAAAATCATAAGGCTATACATTGCCATCTTTTTTCAAAAAAGCAAAGGCAATAGACTGGCAATTTTTTTCGAAAAAATCATAAGGCTATACATTGCCATCTTTTTTCAAAAAAGCAAAGGCATTAGACTGGCAATTTTTTTCAAAAAAATCAAAGGCAATAGACTGGCAATTTTTTTCGAAAAAATCATAAGGCTATACATCGCCATCTTTTTTCAAAAAAATCAAAGGCTATACATTGCCATCTTTTTTCAAAAAAGCAAAGGCAATAGACTGGCAATTTTTTTCAAAAAAATCAAAGGCTATACATTGCCATCTTTTTTCAAAAAAGCAAAGGCAATAGACTGGCAATTTTTTTCGAAAAAATCAAAGGCTATACATTGCCATCTTTTTTCAAAAAAGCAAAGGCAATAGACTGGCAATTTTTTTCAAAAAAATCAAAGGCTATACATTGCCATCTTTTTTCAAAAAAGCAAAGGCAATAGACTGGCAATTTTTTTCAAAAAAATCAAAGGCAATAGACTGGCAATTTTTTTCGAAAAAGCAAAGGCAATAGACTGGCAATTTTTTTCGAAAAAATCATAAGGCTATACATCGCCATCTTTTTTCAAAAAAATCAAAGGCTATACATTGCCATCTTTTTTCAAAAAAGCAAAGGCAATAGACTGGCAATTTTTTTCAAAAAAATCAAAGGCTATACATTGCCATCTTTTTTCAAAAAAGCAAAGGCAATAGACTGGCAATTTTTTTCGAAAAAATCAAAGGCTATACATTGCCATCTTTTTTCAGAAAAGCAAAGGCAATAGACTGGCAATTTTTTTTCAAAAAAATCAAAGGGTATACATTGCCATCTTTTTTCAAAAAAATCAAAGGCAATAGACTGGCAATTTTTTTCAAAAAAGCAAAGGCAATAGACTGGCAATTTTTTTCGAAAAAGCAAAGGCAATAGACTGGCAATTTTTTTCGAAAAAATCATAAGGCTATACATTGCCATCTTTTTTCAGAAAAGCAAAGGCAATAGACTGGCAATTTTTTTCAAAAAAGCAAAGGCAATAGACTGGCAATTTTTTTTCAAAAAAATCAAAGGGTATACATTGCCATCTTTTTTCAGAAAAGCAAAGGCAATAGACTGGCAATTTTTTTTCAAAAAAATCAAAGGGTATACATTGCCATCTTTTTTCAAAAAAATCAAAGGCAATAGACTGGCAATTTTTTTCAAAAAAGCAAAGGCAATAGACTGGCAATTTTTTTCGAAAAAATCAAAGGCTATACATTGCCATCTTTTTTCAAAAAAGCAAAGGCAATAGACTGGCAATTTTTTTCGAAAAAATCAAAGGCTATACATTGCCATCTTTTTTCAGAAAAGCAAAGGCAATAGACTGGCAATTTTTTTTCAAAAAAATCAAAGGGTATACATTGCCATCTTTTTTCAAAAAAATCAAAGGCAATAGACTGGCAATTTTTTTCAAAAAAGCAAAGGCAATAGACTGGCAATTTTTTTCGAAAAAATCAAAGGCTATACATTGCCATCTTTTTTCAAAAAAATCAAAGGCAATAGACTGGCAATTTTTTTCGAAAAAATCATAAGGCTATACATTGCCATCTTTTTTCAGAAAAGCAAAGGCAATAGACTGGCAATTTTTTTCAAAAAAGCAAAGGCAATAGACTGGCAATTTTTTTTCAAAAAAATCAAAGGGTATACATTGCCATCTTTTTTCAAAAAAATCAAAGGCAATAGACTGGCAATTTTTTTCGAAAAAATCATAAGGCTATACATTGCCATCTTTTTTCGAAAAAATCAAAGGCTATACATTGCCATCTTTTTTCAAAAAAGCAAAGGCAATAGACTGGCAATTTTTTTCAAAAAAATCAAAGGCTATACATTGCCATCTTTTTTCAAAAAAATCAAAGGCAATAGACTGGCAATTTTTTTCAAAAAAGCAAAGGCAATAGACTGGCAATTTTTTTCGAAAAAATCATAAGGCTATACATTGCCATCTTTTTTCAAAAAAGCAAAGGCAATAGACTGGCAATTTTTTTCGAAAAAATCATAAGGCTATACATTGCCATCTTTTTTCAAAAAAGCAAAGGCATTAGACTGGCAATTTTTTTCAAAAAAATCAAAGGCTATACATTGCCATCTTTTTTCAAAAATCGTAAGGCAATAGTCTTGTTGAAATTTTGGGTAAAATTAAAGGCAATAGACTGGCATTTGAAAAAAAACGTATATCCTTATTGAAATTTTTTTTAAATCGCGTGGCTATACACTGGTAATTGAAAAAAAAACGTAAGGCTACAGCTTCATAATATGAAAAATCAAATCAATTTTATTTCTCAATTGCTTGTAGATGTTTAGAAAAAAAAATCAATAATAAATCCATCTAATTACTTTAAATATGTAATTTGCAATATTGCGCATAATTCGATGCATTTTTTTTTGTTGCTTCATAATTTTTCTAAAAATGAGAAAAAATAATAATAATAATAATTGAAAATAAAATAAAATGAATTAATTAAAACAATTAAATATGATCCATAAAGATAATATTTCATATAAATTTTTTTTGCCATAATTAGTTTTTTTTTGTTTGTTTGTTTGTTTCATATGTGATTAATTGAATATTATTTCATGATATATTGTTGGATGCTGTTGAAAAGATCTTCATAAAAATTCAAGATGTGTAATAATAAGTACGATTCATCGATGGAAACATAGACAATTTTTTTAAACAAGTGAATTTTGAAATAAAATGAAGTTTGCTTTTTTTGACATTTGTTTCATTCCAAAAGCCAATTTAATCATCTTTCTTTTCGGCCACAGGTTTCTTCAAGAAAGGAATTCTGTTAAATTCGATAAAAAAATGAATAATATTGAAAAGGTCGAATAAAAAAAAACATTGAAAATATAAAAATTACCTTTCGGTCAATTCATTCATTTTGGTTACAACCAAATTAATATATTGATCGATTTGAGCTTGATTCATTTCGTAAATTTTCGGCACTGAAAATGCACCAACATATGCCATGATGACTAATGTCATTCCATTGAACCAAGCTCCAATGAATGTTAACGCCCAAAACATGAATAAATACTAGAAAAATGATAGTTGAATAACATTGAAAAAAAATTTGTGAAAGGACACCGAAATTATCCTCAACATACCTTAAATGATTCAACATAATCTTCGACCAAAAGTACACTTCTCATACGTTTAATGAAACAATTATAATGGGACAATAATTGGTCAGCGATCTCATGGGTTCGTTCTTGGCTCGGTGCAAGATCAAGATCCAAATATTCTCTGTGAAAAAATTATCAAATTTCAAAAAAAAAAAAAAAAATTATTAAAATGAAATTCATATATTAATTCAATGTCAAAAACATACTTGAATGGATGACCTTCATCAGTTTTATTCACTGCTTGCATTACATTTTTATAAACTCTAAATGATAATGATGCCAACAATGTGAATAATAGTGTGTATGCAATGACCGATATAACCGAAAATATGGTCAATGAAAATAATATGATCAAACCGATACCAAAAACTACACCGGAATTTTTCGGATCACGCCAATATAAAATATCTGCGACTACAAAAATGTGGATAAAGAAAATAAACATTAAAAAATTGGATGGAAAATTTGTTTAAATCATAAGTAAACATGATGATGATAGAAAGATACAAAGTCAAAATCAATTATCAAAAAAATTAATGGAAAAATTTGTAATTTTGAATCAAAGCAGCGCATGATACAATTTGATACAATTACATTGATACTAATCAAGTCATCGATTCTTGGATCATTCACCCAAAATTTCAAATTAGAAACTTGTTCAAAGGTTATCATGATAAGTGAGGATAAGAATGGAAAATTTTTTAGGTCTAATAACATAAACATAAACATAAAAAAGATACATGGAAGAATTGTAAATAATTGTAATTGTAAAAACTTGATGAACAATAATTATGAATAAGAAACTCGATCAATATATGCATAACGCCTCGTCACAACCCGTAAATCAATAGATATTTCACATGAATAAATTTCAAATACAAAAAAAAAATCAGAGATAAAACAAACCTTTCATGAAAAATGTTTGAAATAATTGTCCCAATGGTGATGATAAACAACATTTATTATTATTATTATTATTATTATTCAACAATGATGTTGATGATGATTGATTGGAATCGATATTTGTTTCACTCATTTTTTATTATTCGTAATTCAGATATTATTAAAATTGAATAATTGAATCAAAAAAAAAAAAAAAAAAATTGGCGAAAATGAAAAGAAAATTTACAATTTTTTTTTTCACTTTGAAAATTGAAATGATGATTCAAGTTTGAATGTGTGAAAAATGTATGTCGTGTCAACGTGTTAAACAGAGTAAATCAAAGCAAAAACAAAGCAAAAAATGAATCAATTTTAAAATAAAAACAAAAGACAATTATTGCTTAGTTCGTTTCAATTTTTGCTCGATTTCAAATTGAAAATAATTGATTGATTATTTTCAAAATTTCGAGAAAAATGATTTGTTGAAAAACAATCAATCAATGGATTGGAAAAAAATATTTTTAGATATAATTATTCATTCAATTCATTCATTCATTTAAAGACGACGTGTGTCTTGATTTGATATTTTTTTTTGTATTTTTGTTTGTTTTAAAATGATAAAGATTTGATTATGATCAACAATTTCTTTTCGACTATTTCACTGAGGATATTGATGACTATTTTTTTTTTTAAAAAGCTTTGTATAGCTAGCAAGCTCACTCGCTCGATAATGATGGAGGGTGACACATACACAAGCAACAATTAAACGCAAATATGTTTTCATACAAGCACCAAAAGCAATGAATATATCAATATCAATAATGATGATGATGATAGCAATGAATGACTAAATGGAAAAGATATTATCGTTGTACACACGAATTATGGTTGAAAATGTCTGTACGTTGAAAAATAATCATTTAATATTTGAAAAAAAATTATAAAATCATCCTCAAATATTGTATTGTATAAAATATAATCAATTATTGAAGTTGAATCGAAAAAAAAACGCACATACACGAAACACACACACATCTATTGATTGATAATGACTTGTCAATCGCTTTTCCTTGTTCACCAACGATCAACAACAACAACAAATTGTCGTCATAATATTACTACAAAACTTATTCAATTTTTTCAACTATCATTCGTTGGTCGTTAGTAATAATTGATTGATCAAATCAAAAATTCAATAATTGAAACAAACAAAACAAAAAAACTGGAGAAAAAATCATGGAAAAATTTTCCAAAATACACAAGTTTGTCAGTACAAACAACAACAAATAATAATAATGTCGATAATGATGATCAATGATGAATGAATCGAATGAATACAAGGAAATTTATAAGATCTTTTTCGCTGTTTATTTAGTTGAATTGACATACAATTAGATGTGTACTCTCGCGCAAAAGTCAATTTCGTAGAAGAGAAAAAAAAAGTCAATTTGTTTTAGGTTCAAATCATCAATGCGTTTGGATGGTGATTCGTTCGCAGCGAACTCTGAAAATTTTGGTTGTTTAAAAAATGTAATGAGAATTTTTGTTCAAAAAATGAATCGCATTTGAATAAATGGAAAAAACTCTTTTCAACAATTCAGGAGAAATAAATGGGAGAAAAATGAAATGAAAAACGCAAAATACATGTAAATATTTTGTATACAAATACTCAGAGAGTACACAACAAAAAAAAAAGATGGATATATTATCTGGTTGTTATTATTATTATTATTATTTTGGTGTATGACGACGTTCTACAATCATCATATTTTAGAGTTTCATCCATCTATTGTTTGTTTGGTTGTATTTTGTTTGTTTGACCAGAAAAAATACAAAAATTTTAAAAGGAACACTATTTGATGCTTCTACTACCACCACCGCCACCACCACCATCATCATGATCATCATCATCAAGCAAACAAACAAACAGAAAAAATAACAATTATTATAACAAATCAAGGATGACTAACCAACCCGAACCTATTCAAAATGATTCAATATATTGTGAGATTCAATATGTGGCAACTATTTTTTTGGTACATTTCGTTCTATGTTTTTGTCAATATTTCCCATATCAATTCGATTCATTCATTCATTCATTCAATTCAGGTTAAAATTTATATATTAGAAATTTTTCAAATGAAGCAAAAATTACAAAGCACATGCGTTTTTTTTTCAGAAATGAAATTACAAAAAAATAAAGGGTGGTGGTGGTACCAGTTTGAGATCTTAATGGAATCATCATTACTACAACAATATGATCATAGAAATGATCATCATTAATGTTTGTTGGATCGGTTGGCGCCTTTTTTCAATATGGAATATAACACTCCTTAGCGACCAAATATATTGAAACATATGATGTGAAATATTGAATAAATTGTAAAATAAGTTTTGAATATTGAGCTACAGAAGTATAAGCTTTGTAGCTTTGTAATGAATGAATACGAATGAAAAAGATCATTTTTAAGGGATAAATCTACATTTAATGTTCTCAAACCATGATGACTCATGGTTCAATGAATTTTATTATTATTATTGTCGTCAAAAATAATTCAAAATAATTTTGAATTCATCAAAATCATCACGAATGGATTTATCTACATACATTTAGGTACATTATTTTGAAAATGTAGCGAAAAATGAATTAGATTCTCTCTCATCACACACAGACAAACTAAAAACACAACTGACATCTATCGAATGGTGTAATCACATATTAAAAAAAAATTTAATTTGAAAAACATAAAAAATAGTTTTTCAAAGGAGCAAATCATGAAAAAATTCAAAAAGAAAAATCAAAAATAGATCAGGCAAAAATGTGTGCACAGCATATGCACCATATGAATATATTTTGGTGTTGGAAATGAATTTATGAGAAATTTTATTTAGTTGAACAAATGCCAAAAATAAAATTTCTTAAATTCCAAACAAAAAAAAACATTTAAGCAATTATTACTGAAGGAAATTTCGTTAATCATCTCACATAACAACAGCAGTAACAACGATTGAGAGAAAAATAATGGTACGGAAATGATTCAATTCGACATACACGAAAATTTCCAATAATTTTCGATAATGAATGGCATATTCAATTATAATCAGTCAAATCAAATCAAATCAATGAAAATTTGAAAATGACTTATAAACTTACATTCAATCATTTTAGCTGGCATTTTTTATTTTGTACAATGTATGGTGGTGTCTATAGAGTTAAATATCGATTATTATTTGATTGTTTTTTCGTTGAAAATTATTCTCAGAAAAAAAATAGTCACAAAACTAATTCATTCAATGATAATTTATGAACAATTTGAATTGATAAAATCTATTGATTTCGGCGAAAAACTATTATCATTTGCAACAAACAAACGAACAAATCAAAACACTCGTATAGATAACAAATGAAACAGAACAAAAATAAATAAATAAATAAACAAATAAATAAATGAAATTATCGCATAATAAATGCTAGAAATTTGAGAATAGAAAAAGTCATTTGAATGAATTTGTAAAAGTGTGATTGAGTCAGTAAAGTGAAGAAGAGATCACACAACTTGAATTATGATTTTTGAAGAATGTGTTGAAGACGAAAAAAAAAAAAAAAAATTTCGAAGAACTCGTAAACACTACAACATTCATAGAATGATTCCGAAATGAATTCTTAAAATATATGAAATGAAAAAATCTACAATTCAATTATTATTATTATTATTATCGTCGTAATAATAATAATAATAATAATAATCATTAAGATTCGACGCTGAAAACATCATTTAAAAAAATATATTTAATTATTTTCGGGTATGAAATAGGTTATAATGTATGTATGTATCATGAATTGGTATGTATGTATGGAAATCAAAGCTGCTAACACAGCACCAGGCACAAGCAACGACAAAATTATTTATAGAAACTTGCCTGAAAATAACTTTAACAATTACTAATATATGCATACACACAACACATTAAATGAGCTTGTTGCGCTGTGAAATCATCATCATCACCAACATAGGAACAATATGAATAAATAATATTCATATAAAAGCAAAAAAATATTCAAAATCGATGAATATTTGAATCAATGAAATATTTTAAATAATCGGGAAAAAACAAAAACAAAAAATTGATCATAACTTACCACATTGTCCGAATAATGTTTGAATGAAATTTTGTAAGCAATCTGCCATCATCATATTTTAATATTTTTGATTCAAACAAAATGAACGATTACGTTAATACGTCATACGTTAAAATTTTTGATAACAGAATGTTTGGATGTGATAATATATCAATGATAATAGCAATGCACATTTCCATACAGGCCACGTGTTCGTGTGTGCATTTGTTTTTCATTTTCAATATAAATACAAATCCAATTAGTGATTTCGTGGCATTTTTTAGTGGATAATAATATGGTGAATCATTTAAAGAGGTTCGAACCAGAATAATTAACATGAAAACAAAGAAAAAAATAGATAAAAAATCGAATAATTATTAATTGAATAATTTGAAATGCATGAATGAGTGCATTCATTCATTTGAAAAAAAAATAACAATGAGAATATGATAAAATACAAACCTGGTTCAGAATTATTGACAGAACTTGAATCATTTGAATATTGACGATAATTTTTTTTACCCATTTTTGTTTCAATGTTTTCGATTGGATTTTGTATTGGTTGTTGTATTGGCTGTTGTTGTTGATTATCTTCTAATTGTTCGTATTGTGATTTTTGTTGTTGATCTTCAATTTCTTCTTCTTTTTTCAATTCTGATGAATATTGTTGTTGTTTTGGTTCAAAATCAGTACATGATGGTGTTGAATTTTCCGATATGTCAACTGATGATGATTCTTCTTTTATTTCAGATTGATTATTGTTGTTATTTATTATTTTAGTAATATTAGACAACTCTTGTTCTTGTTCAATAATATCACTCTTTACCGGTGTTGGTGATGGTGATGATGATGATGTTACTGATGACGAAGGCAAAAATGATTGTTGCTCTTGTATTTTTTCTTCGTTTTCAAAATTTTGTTGTTGTTGTTGTTGGTGCTGCTGTTGTACATCCGAAAGAGAATCTGACTTAACAAGTTGCTCTTTTTCTTTGGAAATTCGATCGTCATTAACTTCAGACAATGGTTCACTTAATACGGATGATGATGATGATACTGGTTTTTCACTACTATTATTATCGATTAAATTTGTTACTTTATCATTCGAATCATTACCATCGTTGTTGTCCACGGATGAAGATAAGTTTTTCATCGGAGCTGACGTGGTCATAAAATCAGCATTCATCATATTAGAGCTAACAGTTTTAGCTGTAGCTATTGCTTCTTCCACAACAGCAGCAGCTGCAGCTGATGTATCATAATCAACAACAAATGCATTCGATTGATTATTTGCAGACTCTTTCTTTATCATCGGTGGAAAGGTAGAAGCATCAGACATTAAATTATCAGAGTTAATTTCTCCAACACCTTTAGAGGCAGATTCAGGAGCATCAACAACAGATTTTATATCGATTGATGTGCTAGAAATATCAATAGGTTTATCTTGTTTTTCATTCAGCTCAACAGGATTGTCATGTTCAACTACATTTGAATTTTCGGATGTGAATGGATTACTTTCCTGTGCCGAAATTGCTTCAGGGATGATTGTGCTTGGTTCAGATTGCAATATTTCAGAGGCAACTGCTGAAGATTTTTCTGCATTAGAATCGTTTGACGAAGGTGCTGGATTTGATTCAACCTGATCCAATGATTTTTCCACATGTTTTTCTTCTTCAACTGGTTTCGCAATAAAAGGTTCTTGTTGTTCGATTTCATTTGAAATGATTGCACCAGAAAATTGTTCACTCAATTTATCAGCAATATATTCAACTGAATCAGATTTTTTGAATGATTTATCTGAGATTTCAAATACTGTTTGATTCAATTGGCTATCATCATTCGATGATGTTGTTGTGTCCATTACGGATTTATTATCATCATTACTTTGTGAGATGTCATTTTTCATATTGTCATAATGTTTTTCATCATTAATTTTATCGGATTCTTTTTGAGTTAATTCATCTTTGTTCATTGATGAGGTTATTTGGATTATTTGATCTTTATCGCTGTTAATATTGTCATTATCAGTAATATTTTTATTTTGAATAACACTTGTATTCAAAGGTGAATCTGAGATTGCTGAATTATTATCAGATATTTGTGAATTATCATAAGTCATTTCTAAAAGATCAAATTTTTCATCACAAATATTGCTAACATCATGCATGTCCAACGAATCATCAAAATTATTATTTAAATTATTTTTATCGACATTGATTGTACTGTCCATAATATTGACAATATCTTGAGGTTTTTCAGACTTGATATCATCGGGCAACATTGTCACATCGATAAGTTTTCCAACAGAATTTTCATCAGGCAATTCATAATTGTCCATCTTTTTACGACTGATTAATAAGAATATCTGAAAACAAAATGAGAAATTATTGACAATTATTTTGAATAAGGAAATCATAAACAAAGAAAAAAACTTACTTGAAAATATAAGGAAACAATTGAAGAAAAAATTGAGACAATTTGACAATTTGATTGATATATATGTAAACAATACAAGAACAATAATAACAGATTTATGAACGATTTTTAGCTTGTAAAATAACTTTTGATTAGCTTTCAAATGAGTCTTTGAAATTGCGTTTCGTACAAATAATAATATAGGGAAATTAAGATTAATAACTTCGCAGGTTCTTTTGCAATTGTCACTTTGATTGCACTGTTTATTTGCGGTTTTTATGTGTAATCTTTAGATTATAAGACTGTGAATGATTAGATTGATTATGATGATTATAAATCGTAAACGACAATCATATAATAAAAGATTCAATTCTAAAAAACAAAAGAATAAATATTTTCAAATAAAAAAAAATATAATAAAACTAAATCATAAATGTCAAACCTGTTTATTTAAAACAATTATTATTATTTATTGTATTTTTGATCAATCATTCAATTCCACAATTTTGAACCAACGATGATGATTTTATGATGACTTGTTTGATATAGAAAAAAAAAACTATTCAATAATTCAAGAACAAATCCAAATCAAATGATGATTAACGATGACGTTTGATTATTTTTCAAAAAAAAAATTGATTTTCGGTATTTCAATCTATAGACATGAATTGAAGATTTGTCTATTTTGCTTCAATATTTCAGTGTTTAGAAAAAGCCAAAAAGCATAAAAGAGATCGATGAATCGAAAAAATTTATGATCAAAATTTCTACAATAAAATTTGATTCAAGTTCTTCAATTTCAAATACACACATTAATTGGTCGTTTTTGGTTGCTGCTGCTGCTGCTAAAATTCTATACCATCACTCTACCGACAATATTGTGTGTGCAATGATGAGTCATTTCTTGAACAACCAACAAATGTTCATTCACAATGGTTGAAGAACAAAAAATAAAATAAAATAAAATAAAAATATAAAATAAAATGCTTTATAAATGTTGATGAGATGAATTGACTACTATTATTTTATAATTCAGACGATTTCAAAATTCAGACATTTCATTAAAATAATAATAATAACAACAACAACAATAATAATAATAAACACAAGTCAACCATATCAGGCGGAGTAGCCAAATGATTGTTGTTTTCGATTATTATTATTGTAGCATTAATATGTAGTGGTTGTCGACCAAGAATTATTATTATTATTTTTTTGATATTATTATAATCAATGCAATAAGAAATGGACACAAGAATAATTATTTGAATTTTTCGAGAATTTAGAAATATAAAAGAAATATCATTAGCTTTTAATAGTGGTTTTCATGCAATAACAAGAGCCAATGTATTCATAATGAAAACATTGTTGAAAAAGGTACACAACACAACAAACAAACAATTGTTCAAAATTTTTTCAATGGAAAACCATTAACTATTTGGAAAATAAACTTGAATTCTTGTTTCATTTGTGAGAAACAAAACAAAACAACAATGATAATCTACAATCAGTTTGTTTAGTGGTGGTTAGATTGATAATATTTGATATTATCATTAAATTTTAGTCAAATCATGTTTTGAGATATGAGAAAAACATATTGTGAATACAGATTATAATATCCGTATCCGATAAAGTAAATAAACACACATAAACAGACAGCTAGGAAGCAAAAGCAGGTCTTTTCAAACAAAAATAGTGAGTCATGGATAGGAAATTCTGCCTTCTGCCGCATTCTATATAGAATCGTTTGTTGTATTCATATCAACTAAAGTCGATTGATAACAACAATAACAAATATCAGGGCATGAACAGTTGGAACAATGATGTAACAGAAGTCAAATGCCTTTTCAATTGACCAAAATGAAACGAAAATCGGTACGAATTTAATTCTAAATAGATGAATCGACGATGATGATGATGATGATGAGCATGATCGAAGCTCTCTGTTCGTCGGTTGATGTTGCGATGGTAGTCAAACAAAATAAAAAACATAAACACAAACCTTGTTATACACCCTTGTTGTTGTTGAATCGGAAATTTTTTATGAATTTGAAACTGATCAAAAATATCGGAATGATTCATCATTTTAAATTGTTAAGATTTGCCAAGCGCGGTTGCTGCCATCTGTGTCAGGAGAATGTCAAAAACAATTTTTGAATTTTTCAAATTGAAAATTATTCATGTCAATACATTGATGAAGCCAGTAAAAATGATGAAAATCATTTTTACCCATTTAAATAATAGAAAACAATTTTATTATAAATTACTTAAATGGTAATAATAATTATCATTATTATCATTGGTAATAGTATTGTGCATTTGTACATAAGATTTTCTTAAAATTTTTGTTTTTCTTAAAAAAAATAAGAATGTGGAATATTGGAATGTTTGTGTATGAATAGTATTAAGTGTATTTTGGAATCATTAAATAAAATATTAATCAATTATAATAATATAATTAAAAAAAAGACAGTGATAATGATAATAACAATTGTTAATTGATTATAAAAAATCTAATGATGATGATGATGGATATTACATGATTTACTTGTGTATTTGAAAGAAATTCGGAATTATAAAATTACAAAATCATCTCGCATCATCATCATTGTAGAGTAATAAAATTAAGAATGGAAATTTCATTATAAAATAAAGGGTTGGAAGGGTCATTTGCTGGAATTGTTAGTGAACAAATGAAAAAAACATTGAAATAAATATAAATTATATTAATTATTAGGAATCGTTTTGTTTCATTATTATTATTATTATTGAGATTGACATTGAAATACATATGAATGATGTGATACACATATCATATATATTTCTATGGAAATGGCAATGATGATTTCGTTTGTTTTTCATTCAAAGGTTCATCGTGTGTGTGTGTGTGTATAGGTATGAATGAATGAAAAAAAAACGAAGGTGTAAAAAAAACAAGTGTAGGTAGCCTTTTAACATGAAACATGAAACTGAAAATGTCCAAATGATTTCTATATTAAAATCATGAAATTTAAGACATTATTTCAAGGTTTTAGATTTAAAAAATTGAAAATTTTTAAGAATTTTACTTATTTTAAATGAATTAATCACTATTATTATTATTGTTATTGATCTTAGCTGAATTATTTGATGATTGCTGCTGCTGTTGTTGTTGTTGTTGCTGTGAATTGTTGTTGTTCATTGACGATTGATGATTATTATTATTATTGGCTACATTATTAGTCATTTGTAAAAATGCATAAAATTTTTTAAACATTTCTTGTGTTTGAGGATCATTCATATCGAAAGAATTTTGATTATTTTTATTCGATGATGAATTATTATTTTCATTATTCATATTTCGATCATTATGAATAACAATATCAGGTTTTTGTGGAACAACTGGTTTATTATTGTTGATATTATTATTATTGTTATTAGGTGAGCGTCCAATAATTGAATGAATATCTCGTATGACTTGACCAAGTGTTTCTTTCAAATATGCTACAATTTCAGTGTTGTCAGAATATGAAGCTCGTTCATAAATTCGTGAAACATAATTTGTTAGAAAACTCATTTCATTGACCAAATGTTGACATAAATCGAGTGATACTAATTATAAAGAAAAAAGTAGGCAAAAATTAATTGGATTTAAGGCAGTCAATCAACTAAATACTTACAAGGAACGGATGAAGGATTGGTCATATATAGATCAAACCTGTCATTGACAACTAGCGCTGGATTTGGGGGCCACATCGGCCCGCCAGCTGGCATTCCACTATTTGTTCGGCGTCTTACTGGCGTATCACGGCCGATGCTTGCAAGGTTGAATTCACTTTTGGATGATCTCATCGTATCTGTAGACCATAAACGTCTAGGGCGAGCAGATTGTGTCACAGGCTGATGTGGATTCTGTACATAGTGGTGATTTGGATAAGAATTCATTGGTTGTACTGTCATAGGATTTATCATTGGATTGCCATTCGAATTTGAACTACGGCGTATTTGTTTAAGAATGTTAGGTTTCGGTGGTGTAACAGGTCTGGGTCGCATATTTCTATGCTCATCTGAATTATCGTCATCCGAATTGATTGCTGATCCATCCATTTCTTCATCATCTTCAGTGCTATCACCACGTCGTGATGAACTAGCGCAAGATATCGTTGCAGCTGATTTACGAAATTGTGATGGAGGTGCAGAACTTCGTCCTGAACGTGGATTAATTATCATTCCTGTTGATGATACATTAGCCGACATTGGTGGCTTCAAATGAGCAATGGCTGGATTTACGACTGATAGAGTCGGTGGCGGTTGTGGAGCCGGTGATTGATTCGTAGATGGTGAAGCCGACCATAATCCTTGACGACAGAGTGCAGATTGTGAACGCATCATGTCAACTTTATTCAATGTATTTGTGCTTGGTGTTCTTGATAATGAGCCAGTGTTTGTCGGTGTAGCAGGCGGACCGACTCGTCTTTGATCCCAAAGTGGTGCAAATTGATCTGTGAATAAATAAATGAAGAAAAAAAAACAAGATTAAAAATAGATTCAAATTTCTATGTCAAAATATTAACCAGTTTGATGGGATAATTTTTTTTTTTACATTTCATTATTAACATTATCATAATAATAGCCATTCATAATGGATGGCTGTTATTTAGTGACAACATGTATGAAAATATTAACAGATTGATAAAAATATTTTCATTTTTTTATGGTGGCGAAAATTTCTCATAACAAAGATGAAATTACAAATGATAAGATTGATATGGTATAATTATTTATAAATAAACCATTTTTTTACCGAAGACATTTGAACAACTCTTTATTGCTTCAATGAGAAAATCACATTCAGTTCAGTTGACCCATTACAAGAATGTATTTGAAATAAAACATGTTTAAACAAAAAATGGCAGATGAAATAATGACAACAGAAAACATTTGAAAAAACAAATATCAAAACATAGAAATTGATTTCAAAGATTTAAATTATTTACAATTTCATTTCAAGATAAAATTGATCTTTATTAAAATAAAAAATAAATAAATAAACAATGATCATTTTTTCATTCAACGATTGAATTTTTTTCTTGTTTAAATCTTAAAATAACCATTTCAAAGTAGATTGATAGAATGAAATTATCTTTATCTTGAATATTCATCAATAAATCAATGGAAACAAGTAGCCAAAAAGAAACTAATATTGATCTAAGATCTGATACAAGTAAATTATTACATGTATTATCATTATTTTCAGAAAAAGAAATCGGTCAATATTATCAATCAATCAATCGATCAATCATATATTGAGCATTTTTTTGCTTCTTTCGATCAAAATCTGATTATTTTGAATTGTTTTCTTTTTCAATCTGAATAATAAAGATTAATTTTAATTTGTTTTACATTTAATTAAATGGTTTTACAATAACCAAATAAAAAAAAACTAAAATTAAGTTTAATTTAAATTTTTTTTTACCTCTGAAAATAAATTACACAATGGCCGAATAAATAATAATAATAATAATAATGATGAACATTACAAAATAATAATAAAACTAATAATCAAACGATAATATCGATCAAATATAATTATATTGATTGATTAACATTTTATTAAAATTATAAAAAAATAATCAAAAAAATCAAAACAAAACAAAACAGAAAAACCATCGATGATAACCGAAGGGGATGCAAACGAAAGCCTTTGATGTATTCTAAATGTATAAATTCGATTGTATCGTATTGAAAACAATGGAAAATGTAATTTTTTCTTTGTTTTTTCGGTAGAAATAGATTAATTTCATTAAAAAACAAACAAACAAACAAAATCAATATTTAAATTATCAGATAAGTTATATTCTCAGATTATATGTATACAAACAAACCATGATCATAATCATTATTATTAAATGGAAATAAGATCAATAAAGATGATGATGATGATCGTCATCATCATCATTATTATTATTACTGAGAATCAAACAAATCAAAACTGACCTTGTTAAATAATTATAAATCATCATCATCAATATTTTCTGAACATGGAAAATATCATCTTCGAAGAGATGTTTTCAATATATTTTCTTGTGTCTTCATTTTTCGAAGTTGAACTATTAAACATCATACAAATATGTTCACCGTGGTTTCGATGTTTTTTTTTTTTTTTTGAGTTAACCGAAAATAAATATTTATAAACTTCGAATAATGATTTTGTTCAAAGTTTCTCTACGATTAACTGAACTAAAACAACCATCATTCATACACTTAGATAAGAGAATAAATGACAATCAAAATGGATAAAGAGGATGTGAAACCATCATCATCATCATCATCATCATCATTACTTGGTCAAAATAAATCACGATTATTTTGTTTCAATTTTACATATTTTCAAATCATTAAAATTGATTGAAAATGAATGAAATAAAACAAAAACAAGAACAAATACATGTTCAAACAATTCATATCATCTATATTTTTTTCTGTTTTTTGCATTGAAAATTGAGGTAAACATTTTTTTTCAAATTTGGTTTTTTTTGTTTTTTCCAAGAATAATACACAATAGATAATATCATTTGTTAACACATTTGGCAAAAAAAAACATGATGATGATGATGATGATGGTTTGTTCATATGTGTTATTATGATCATAACAATGATAACAAAAGAAATTATTAAGATAACATTTGGGTTATCAAAAGACAAAAGAAGAAACAATAACTTGTAAAAATTATAATTATAAAAAATTTAATCTAACCTGCCGCATGCATATGAATCGATGATATGATGATGATTTGTATGTGTTTCGATGGAAAAATAAATTTTTAGCCGCAAAAAAACAATGATAATAACTGTGAATAAATGAAATAAAACCTATCGTGTTTAGGCACAACATATCAATTGACTTACAAAGTTGTAAATAACCAAAAAATCATCAATGAAAATTATGTCTATTATTATCATTGTTTCATTATGTGTATGTGTTTCAATGTACCAATTGTGTAAGGTATAAGTCTATCAAAAATTATTCAAAAAAAATAATGATTTTTAGTACATGTGCAGTGCAACAGTCAATCATCGGTGATATATTGTACCATATGGCTATTGAAAATAAAATTTCAATACCTCTATTCAATACCTTTCATACACAAATATCTTTCGAAAAAAAATTTCAAAATGTGTCATCATGGTGGTGCAATGTACACATTCACAGACAAACACTGAAACACAAACACAAATAATAATAAAACTTGCACATAATCAAAGTAAACATAAAATGTTTACTTTTTTAATGATTATTTATGCACAAACATATTCAATTAACTGTGTTCAATGGACACATCACATAATGATGTTGACGAAATTGTCATAAAAATGAATGAATAAATAAATAAATTGAAATGACCACGGATATATTTTTTTTTGTAAAAAATTTGATTAATATTTTTTTCTATGTATTTGTCATCATAATCATTATTATTATAAAAAAAAATACTTACAATTATTCATTGATGAAGAGACTGATGTTGAATTATTATTATTATTTTTATTATTACTATTATTATATGCACGAAATATACTCAATTTTCTTGGTAATGTACAAGATGAACGTGATAAATCACTCAATGAAATTGATTTACGAAATGCATCGGCAGCTATTTTTTTTTTTTTTTTTTTGAATATGATAAAATGAAATGAATTTGAAATTTTCATGTTAAATATTATCAAAATGTAATGGTTGCAATGGCGGAAATAAAATGAAATAAAAATAAAATGAAATGAAACGGAAAATTTAAAAATTTTGAATGAAAATTAAATATTAAACAATCATAAATAATCATAATACATACTTAAACTATGATAAGAATTTTCACCACCATCATCATCATCATCATCATCATTATCAAAATCATCAACACCATTTGTTGTGGCCAATAAATGTCTATTTTTATTCAATACATTTGATGATCGTTGATGTATTTGTCGCTGACGTAGTTGTTGTTGTTGTTGTTCATCATCATCGGTGTTTGAAAATAATGACAAAGTTCGAAGATTTGCAACCGATCTCGAATTAGTCAATGATGGTGTTGAACCGACCTGTTGTGTGGAGATACGAAAAAATGGAGATTTGAGCAGAGTTAAAACACACAAATGCACAAACACAAATGAAAAAATAATTAGTGACAATAAATTATAAAAACAACAACGAATGAACAGATAGAAAATTGGTATATAAAAAACAATAATAAACAACTTTAACAATTGAAATGTTGTTCATGAACTAAATAAGAGAATAATAATAATATTAATTATAACGAACGAATTATTGCTGAAGTATTTAATCATTGAACTGTGTGATTATGAATTTTTTCTTTTTTTTTAATTTTTACGCAAATACAGATTTCATATCACACAGAATATTTTTATTTTTCATTCATTTTTGATTAATTCAATTCTAAATGCAAAAAAAAAAAAAAAAAAACATTGAAACGATTCAACTAAAACAAAGTTTAATGATCTAAAACACAGAGTGTGTGTGTGTGTGTGTGATCAGTGGGATCATCAACAGAAATAATTGTTGCAATTATTCATTATTTGAAACGTTTTTAATCGTTGTTGATAATAGCAATAATTAAACAATTATCATCATCATCATCATTTTTTATGATTGACATATTTTATCATTAAAATAAATATGAAAAAAATGATGACACTTTTCTCAAATAAATATACGACTAATCAAGATCATAAATGTGATCATACATGAGTTGTCTTGTTTCACTGCTGAACATTTGAAATTTGACGAATCAAAAGTCAATAAACAAACTCATCAAATGACGAATCTAAATCAAATTTAAGATGAGATATATTTGGATGAATTAATATATT
The DNA here is from genome assembly GCA_002943765.1 of Psoroptes ovis. Taxonomy (NCBI): domain Eukaryota; kingdom Metazoa; phylum Arthropoda; class Arachnida; order Sarcoptiformes; family Psoroptidae; genus Psoroptes; species Psoroptes ovis. The sequence continues at coordinate 540,260 of PQWQ01000028.1, read as the reverse complement.
TGATATTCTTTTAAAACTTGATTAATATTCGGTAGTTTTCCGTTCAATTAAATTGTAATTTAATTTCATTTGTTTATTCAAAATTTTCAAAAATTAAAACGACACAATCAATATTTAATATATGATGATTGTTGTTTTGACTCAAAATAAATAAAAAATCAATGAAATAAAAAAGAGAGAGAGTTTATTAATGTAATATTATCTTTAGTATTATTATTAATATTAATTTTTACGCATATTATTCATCGTTATTGGCGCCTGAACATATCTAACTTTTTCTCTCCATCTCTCTTTGATTACTCTTTAAATTCACCTACACGACTATTCGCAATATTTTATTATTGAAATTTTGGCGTTTGTTGCGTTGCATTTGTCATCAAATACTATGGTATGTATGTTTTTTTCTTTACTAATTCAATGAAAATTACCTGTTGCTCTTAGCATATGAAACTAATGTATGAATGAATTTGTTCGTAAGTGGATATTCAAAGGTATATATGTGAACACATATACAGCGATGGAAACGGAACGGATAGAAATGAAATGGAAGAAATAAAGAGAAAAAAAAAATATAATTCATATCATTAAGAATAACTTGTTTTTTTTTCGTTTAAGTTTTGGTTTAAGTGCATATTTTCAAAACATTCAATTTCCATTAATAATTTCATTTCTCTTATTTAAATTCAATTTTTTTTTTTTTTTTTTTTTTGATGGAAAATTTTTTAATTTAAAACGAAAAAAAAAAACATTATTAAAGTGAAATATAATCAGAAAATATAATGATATTAATCTTTAAAAAAAATATGATTATATTTAAATATGAACATATATTCTAATCATGGAATATAATGGCTCCTTATCATCAAAAATCAATACACAAACAATGACGAAGGGTTTGTGTGTGTAATGATCGATTGTGTATTTTTATGAAATGAAAAAAAAATTCTTCATTTCAATTCATTGAATCATCATTGTATCAATGTTATTATTGATAAGAATATTTCTTTAATAAAAAAATAAGTAGAAATATGATATAATCAATATGATTATATTTAAACTATGTATCTATCTATGAATAATATCATATGACAACAATAGCCTTTAGACAATAAGAATTTTTAAAGAAAAGATGGGTCAAAAATCAACTTACAGTTTGTAATCGTTTTTTAACATCACTCAATACTTTGGACAGTTCTTCACGTCTTTTCGTCACAAATGGAGTTGTTGTAGTTGTTGTTTGCGTTGGTGTCGATTTGACATTGTCTTTACTGGTGGTAATAATATCAGCAGCCAATGTTTTTGTTGTTACGGTTGATGAAATATTTGTATTATCATTATTATTAGTAACATTGGTTGTCGTTGTGGTAGACTTGTTTGAATCGTTCATTTGTGTATTTATCATGGCTGTATTACTATTATCTTTATTAATATTATTTGAATCTATTTCATTTATTTCTTTTTCATTTTCCTTATTGGTTGTTGCTGTTATTGTTGGCGATAAAGCTTCTTTAATTGTATCCAATGCGGAAAATTTATTTAAATCATTGTTATTATTATTATTAACTCCAATGGTTAAACCACCATCTGGAGATGATGACGGATCTTGATTAATGTCGGTAATATCGCTCAATGTGGCGTCATCTGATGTTCCGTCATTATATTGATTATTATCTTTGATCATGGTTTTATTATTATTGTTATTAGTAGTAATAGAAGATTTAGATGAAAGACTATGTCGAACATTAGGTTGTGGCGGTGATGTAGATTGTTGATGATGATGATGATTGATTAATGTACTGTTACTACTAAGGCTATGATCAATTTGATTGATGCCAGAATCATCAGATGCACTGTTATTATTGTCAATATGATTTTTATCGATATTTTCGAATGCATTTTTCACATATCGATTGCGTTGATCAATTCTTTCTAAATTTTCAGTACTCATATACAATGAATTGAAATGATTTTTATCATCTTTACTTTTAGTTGTTACTTCACTAACCGACCCTTCATCATCATCATAAGCAACATCACTTATGTTTGCCATTGATATAGATGATACCATTGAATAGGGATTCGATGCCTTGCATGATCTTGGACGATCAGCATTAGAGACTTTGTTCACTTTATATGGTGAATCATGAATGCATGTATTGTCTGAATCAGTAGTGTTACGATCATCATCATCATCTTCAACACCGCTGGACATTGAAGATTTGGTACGAGGATAATCTCGAGCAATAATCATGCTATGGCGTATATTTTGTCGTAATGAATCTCTAATCGATGGTGAATTTATACCCGAGGGTGTAGTGGGCGTACTCCTTGATGCCATCGTTTCGAAATTGTTGGCATAAGTTTTGACTAGACCCGGATTCATTTCATGTCCTTCTTCCATGAAACGCTGAGCCCAACGACCTCGTGGCAAAGTTTTGGAAAATTCTTTTTCATTGTTCATTGATTCATTAGGAAATCTTTCACGATTCTCTTCAAATCGTTGTTTACGGACCCATGTTGGCAATGTAGAAGTATCGAATTGATTATAAATTGGTGATGAATGATTATTTCCAATTAGATCAGTCTGTAGTGGAATATTAAGTGTACGATTCGTAATTGTAGTAGTATGGCACGAGTTGGATATCAATGGTAGACCAAGTTTAGCCGCGATTGCATTCGTCATTTCAATGGGTAGTTTCCATACGAATATACATCCATCACCAGAAACTGATATTAAATGTCTGCCGTCTAGAGAAAATTTTAATCCTGTAACGATTTCTGAGTGACCACTTGTTGTCGCTAAACATTCTCCCGTTTGATAATCATAAATGTAAATACTTTTATCAGTACATGAAGTAGCGATAAAGGTTGCACTAGGATCAAAAGCTATTTTGATCAATGCTCCATCTTCACCAAGAGATCCTTTGAAATTATTGATTTGTTTTCCAGATGCTACATCATATGTTCTAATAAATCGATCTTGTGATGCAGTTATAATATGATTCTTTTTTTGATCGACTGCCATATCATAAAATGTACATTTACCAGCCACATGATGTTCACGGCGAAAATCTGAATCAGGGTCTGTTTGACTTCGAAAAATCAATGATTTATCTGCACCACAACTAATCAATTTTAAATTCATTGGATTCGGTTTACAGCAAACAAATTTGACCGAAGTAATCGATGATGAATGATCATCAATATTTTGAATACAAGAATATTGCCGATGTACATCATAAATATGTATGAATCGATCACGACTAGCCGAAACAAGCAATGATTTTCCACAAATTTCTTCATTCGAATATTCTAAGCACAAAACTTCACAGTCATGAGCTTCGATTTTGTATAAATCTTTTTGCATTTCTAAATCAAATATACGTATGTTTCCGCAACGATCACCTGAAGATTTAAACGAAAAATGATGAATGAGAATATCAAAATATCCATTCATAAATACAAACCTGAGGCTAAATGCTTTCCATCGGTTGAAAATTTGATCGTTCGTATTCCATTTTTGCTGTCATATTGGTCAGAATTTTGAATGGCACCATTACCGTTTGAGCTGGATTTTGTTTGAATCCAATCTGGGTCACATATGTATGATAGATCAGGATCCATATATAGGATTTTCATCAATTCTGGACTGAAAAAATTTTTCTTAATTATATAATTAGATGTTTTAGATGTATTTATATCCATTTCAGTATTCCATATACGGATTGTATCATCACTTGAGCAAGTAAGAAATGTTCCAGGTGGCAATAAATGGCGAGAGCTTCTCGTGTTGTATGGATAAATCTGAAAACAATTGGAAAAACACTTTAGAAAAAAATTAATTCAAAACGTTTTGCAATATACATCAATATCCCAAATACAACTTGAATGATATAAAAATGAATTAAGTTTTCCGATCCTTTTAATATCATTTAATGACCAAAAATATACACTACGATCCGAATAAATAGCGGTTACAACTTTATTGTAATCATCATAAACAATGGCCACCGTGTCAGCATATTTAGGTCTACTCATTGTCATTTTGGCATTATAATTCATTTCATTTCTTGGATTTAAGTGACCTTTGGCAATATCAATACCAAGTTGATGCGGTTTTGGCAATGTACAAACGAATTCCAGTGTTTGTGGGCGAAAACATCGTATGACTCCTTGAGCACAACCAACACAAATATAATTATGACTTAAAGTTAAACAATTGGCAGATTCAGTCTGTCAAGAATGAAATAAAATAATTAATTTCAATAAGATTAACAATTATTCATTTTCTTTTTTTCAATTAGAATTACCTTAAGCTCGACCCATTTATTTAGCAAACGGCGATTATTAAATTCACATAGTAGACCAGATTTTGTTATGGCATATGTTGATTCACTAAATTCATCACGGCCACAGGCCACATCACAAAAATAATTATTTCTTTGATCACCAAGTATAGCATTTCTTCCCATCAATGGTAATGATTCGAATTTATTTTTACTAACAATTTCATTGTACTCGAGATACCAGAATCTTACATGTCGATTACCGACAGTAACAAAATAATTTCCATTCTCGGAGAATGATATCGATTTAACTTTAATCGATATTTTATTCGATGATACTATATGATTTTTTTTCCAATCCCAAACATTTACCATCATATCATGTTGTGATCCGATTGAAACAACATATTTACTATCTGGTGAAAATGCCTAATTAAAAGAAAAAAAACGATCATAATTATGATTTTTAATGCATTAATCTCTGCATTAAAGCAAAAAAAAAGGTCAAAAAATTTAAATATTTTAATGAAGAAAATGAAAATTTCATTTCCATATATTATAATTATGATTATAATTTTATAATTAATGATAATAATAATTAACGAGTAATGGACTATTATTTTGACTGTTGATTTCATTCATTTATCTGTGTTGGATTCATTGAATGCATTGTATTCAAAATTCAAAATGGCTACCTAGGAAGGTCCCGAGTATCACCTGACTAAAACTCATTAAACTTATTTTAAATTTGAAAAATATTTAAAAACGTTTAATTAAATTTTTTAAATTTCAAAAATTAAAACTCGCTACAATCATCAACGATAAATGTGGCGAAAGTATTTCGAGTATCGACGAAATCAATTGAATCAATCAATCAATCAATCATAAATTATCGATGAAAATTGACAGTTTTGCCATATTTTAAAAATTGAAATTCAATGCTCCATTTCAAATTGATTCTATTTTCAGTTATATGATGGCTGCTACCTGCCCATATACAACAAACATGTGAAATATTGGAATCTTAAAAATATGAAAAAATCTTAAAATAGAAATTCATGACATCAATTGCGGTTCAATATTTTCATTTTGAAACTAATAACAATGCAACAATAATAATTATATCACCATAATTTCCATATTTTTCACATTTCACAATTACTTTTGGTCATTCAAAATTTTGGAAAACAAAAAATTTCCAAAAATTATCATTGACTGTTACATGAAAAAATATTCAACGGAAAATTGATAAAAATAAATCAATAGATTCAATCAAAGTATGGAAAAAAATATTAAAAATAGCAAACACAAATAATAATCGGGCCGAGAAACAATTCATTATTATTGTTGTTGTTTCGGTTTGTTTGCCCAAAAGTTTGATTGTGAGTGTTGTGCAAGTAAATGTATGGGCAATTTTCATTTCCCATTGATGCTGTTGATTGTTATTTTTCAATGAAAAAAAAATCATCATCAGTCATTTTAACCATAATTCATCAACAACAACAAGATACACATTTACCAAAGAAAAAAAAATTGAATGATTATTTTTTGTTGATGAAAGTAAATATTTAATGTTTAAATAATAATCATCGAAATGAAAATAAAGAAATGGGAATACAAAGCAAAAAGCACAAACGAAAAACGAAACCCCATAAACAACAGGTTATTTTATTTTGGACATTTTGGACAATTTTCAATTTAAATTCAGGTTTTTTTTTTTGGAATGCATTTTCCTTTCCTGAATGCTTGCATTCATTGAAATTGAAAAAAAATGTGCATTCATTTGATATTGTTTGATTTATAATTTTAGATGGAATGTTCACAATTTTCAAAAGTACAAATAATTGAAAAATGTGGAACATATTTGTTTTTTGGCGAGTTGGTTATCCATTTAAAATATGGAGAAGATATTGAATGAATTGAATGTGAACGCTTTCAAATAATGATAATAATTTCGACAATTCATCGCCAAAACTCATTTGATTTCATTCAATTCTTCACTCAAAATTGATCAAGTCTATCGAGAGCTAAATATGAATGGTGAATCAAAGAATTCTTTAACCCTTTATGCATGAAATGTATTCGGTGAATTAATGAAAATTTAGCTTTCTATCAATTCAAACAAACAAAAACAAATTTTTGCGTAAATCACTTCGAAATGAAATGTGATTAAAATTGTTTTGGTATTTTTTTTTCTGATATCACGAATATCATGACCATTTGATTTATATTGAACGATGATGATGATGATGAATCAAATGTTTTCATGATGAAGAATGTTTCTCTTGTCTAGCTTAAGGTAAACTTGATGTTTTGATTTCATTGAATAAATACCTAAAATTGCAATGCATCAACACACACGAGTTCAAAAAAAAAAATGAATGAAGAAACATTTTCATGTTATTTTCATGATAAAAACATCTTTCTAAAATTATCAATTTATCGTTATCGTTTATGACTGTATTGTTTATTTAATTTCTTTTAGATCGAAAATAATTTATTTGAAACAAAATAAATGAGAATAAATAAAACAAATTGCAATTGTTTTATATGAATAGTCCTAAATCTTAGAAAAATATTCACATCCACATCATCATCATCATTTACGCATATTGATCAGTCAAATATTTAGAAATGGATAGATTGTACTGAACTGTAAAAAGATTAAACATATTGGTGATGTTGATGAAAAGAAAAACTATGAAGATAATCGAAAAAATTGAATAAGATAACACGATTATACAAAGTCTAAACATGATTCAAATGTCGATTATGAGATTATTTTTATTTGAAAATGTTTTTTCAGGCCAAATGCAATATGCATGATTCAATGTGAAAATCGAAAAAAATCAAAAAAAAAATCAAACACATTCAATTGCTATTTGCATAAAAATAGCTAAAATATTAGGTTGTCCGAAAAGTTCTTGCCGATTTTCTAATAATTTTATACGATATAACCGGCAAAAACTTTCCGGACAACCTAGTACTTAGTATGATGAATGTAAATAGGCAAAAACTAATGTGTAAAGTTTTTTTTTTTTTTGATCTACCTCTCAGTCATATAGCCAAATGTTTAATGCTTAAACATTAAACGGTGATGAACAAATCATATTAAATTGAAAACAACTATTCAATAATCGATTTATATCTAAAACTATCAATCAATTGCATTCATTTCTTTTTAAATTTCAGAAAAACAATTGAAAAACACAATTGGCAACCTCGAACTATGTTATTTTCTCATCATCAACATTTAAACTACATGTGAAGATTTAAATGATAATTGACCATTATCATTGTATAACCATGAGCATCATATTTTGAAAAATTTCAAATGAAATCATTTGTCAGTTTGCTCACATATGACAGCCGTGCACATTTTTAAAAGTGTGGAAACTATTCATGTTTTATCACTTATTCATATTTAAATATTAAATTTGCTAAACTTTAAATTGTTTTTGACTGATTATGAAATATTCAAAACATGACCACCTTGGTCGTCGTTTTTGCTGATTGTTTTAATTTATTAATATTCAGAACTGCAGCAAAACAATGGATATTAAATCAGGGAAAAAATAGGATAAAACCAGTATTTTTTTTTACGAGTTTTATTGTCATTTTTCAATGAGCGAAACACGTTGAATGGAGATTATTCAATCGAAATGGTCATTTCTCTTTTTTTTCATTTCGGGGAAAATAATTTTTCGAAATAAAATTTGAAACTGACAAAACAAATTTGAACCAAAATTTGTGTTGAAAGGAATTTGATTGAGATAATAATGGAAATGGACTGAAATCAAATCAAATGAAAAAAAATGAAAACAAATCACATACCACACAGTTAATACCATACTTGTGACCAGGTAAACTGGCAATTTGTTCACCACTGGAAACTTCCCAAATTCGACAATGAGGCTGATGTCCACACTGAAAATAGTAACATTAAAGACCAAAAAAAATGAATGAATAAATAAATGGTTATATGATGGATTGTGATGATGATGATGATAATAGGCGAAGTAAAATGAAAAAAAAATCAATCAAAATAAGTAAATAAACACAAATAAATAAATATACTCACTTCACCAGTAACAATATATTTTCCATCTTTTGAAAATCTACAACAAGTAATTGGTTTTTTAGATGAATTAATTATATGATGTTGTTTATTTTTACGTTGATTATTGAGAACCAATACACATCTAACATATATAAAATGATTATTGAATAAATAAAAAATTATCATAATTGAAAAAAAAAATTATTATCATCAATTATTATTTACCCAGATGGATACACAACAGTTCCCGAATAGAGATCACAGTCCAAAGAGGCATTATTTGAAACAGTCAATCCAAGTATACGATCAAGTTTGACCTAAAAAAATAAGGAGTTAAGATAAAATTAATAATCAAGTATTGTATATTAATTAAAAGGTTGAAAAAATAAATTTCATTCATAAGAATCTATCAAAACGATGATGAACATCCATACATCAAAGCAACAAGCAAAATACCAAAAAAAATAATATTTCATGAATTGATTGATACTAAATTTAGAATTGAAATGATGTATTGACTGGTTGAATATTTTGTGTTGGCGCGATCATCATCATTCAATCATCATCAATCATCTCTAATTAACGTATGTCAATAATTATCATGAAAATAATGTCAAAAATTCATAGGTCATAACCTACACAAAAATTACATCAAAACTATTCATACAATCGGTCAAGAATCGCCCGTTTAATCAGTAAAATTCATTGAGTAAAATTCAATGGAAATTGGGATAAGATATTCTTGGATATATTGACCAGTTATTTTACTAACACAATTTCAATTTTTCAAATTTTATGAACATGTTTTGAGCAAGCAAATGCTATTCAGAGCATTGAAATTATTTCACTCAAAAATGAAAATTTGAATACAAATATAATTGCATTATCGATTGCTTGAAAACATTGAGTTCAATTGTGTTCAATTCTAATGGACGTCATCATCATAAACAATTTCTTGGTTTGTTCATTCATTTATAAATTATCGAAACTGCCTAAATAATAATTATTATTATTGACCAATTATTGTTTTTCGAAACAAACACACATTTTTGATTCATCAAATGAGCTTTGAATGAAAAACAATTGACCATCCATTCATTCATTTGATTTGATTTGAATCATTCAAATGAATGAATTGAAAAAAAAGGGAAAAAACCATTTATTTGTCAATTAAAACAAAATGAATCAATCAAAAAAAGAGAAGAATGAACGAAATAATTCAGGCTAAATCGCCATTGCACTAAATTTAATTTTTACCGAAAAAATAAATAAATAAATAAAATAGTTGAAAAGGCAAAATAAATTATATACAAACAATCATCATTTTGTATTTGTTCTCCCCCATTGACCTTTTAGCTGATCTTTAATCGATCAATCAATCAATCAATCAACAAAAGGAGAAAAAAGAAGAAAAAAAATCAAAAATTTCATTATTTGTTCAACGATCAAATGTATTCATTCATTCATTGATTGAACAAATAAAACGAAATTATCAAATTAAGATTAGTGGAGTTTCCTGGAACAGAAAAAAAAATTGAATGGGGAAAAAAACATAATCATTGGATATTCGTGATGTAATAAAAAAAGATTAAATTCGATCAATCAATGAGTTTTAGATTAAAAATAAAAACAAGTTGAATCAAATTTTATTTTATTATTATTTGATTTATATGATGCTATTTCTAAGCATTATCTTGAATTTCAATTTAAAAAAAAAATTGAACAAAATTTTCAACTTTCAACACTAAAAGAGCCGGTAACGTAAAAACACGTTTTTCAAAGGAAATTTTTCTCGTAGCGTTTCCCATTGAATACTTGAAATTCGGAAAATTTTGCCGGCATTCTAGGTTGAAACCGGGATTATTTCAAGCAACAGTTGGCTTGAAATATTTCAATCCTTTTCTATATGAACATTTATATGAAAAATTAGTCTAATTTTTTGTTAAATTCGTGATACGAAAATAAAAATTCAAAAAAAATAAAAATATTAATGGTTCATATCATAAACACATTGAAAATTTACGATCAAATAGCTGATCGATAGTAAATAATATTAATTTCATGAGCAAAATGAAGAAAATGATTGAAAAATTTCAAAATAATTATCTGTAATTCAATATTAAATCAATGATAAATAATAATTTGAAATTTCTTCGATAATTTTTCATTTTTTCTTCTCCCCATCTCATACAACTCACTATTATTTCATTCATCTTTAAGATCTCCATGTTTTAGACTATTTTATTTCCTGATTATGATAATTATTATTATAATCAAAAATAATGAACAAAATGAATGAATGAATGAATAATTGAATGGATTGAAACATGTATTTTGTTTTGAAAAAATATTAAATATTTGGGATTTCACTCATCAAGCAATATTCAACATTATTATTATGCATATATGGCATCTAACATAGAATTGATATTATAATTTTTATAATTCATATTCAAAAAAATTATGAAATTTTTTTGAATTTTTCATTTTATTCAAATTTTGTACAGATTTTTTTTTTTTGTTTGGAAAAATGTGAAAAACAAAAATTTCAAAAAGTTTTTCTGAACAAAATATTATACTGACTGTATTAAATATTTGAATTTATAATAATAATGGTGATAATAAATAATAAAATCATTATCATAAGCTTTGGTCATCATCATCGTCAGAGCTTAGGCTTCGAAATAATGATAATGATGATGATAATATTTTATGGCAATGAAATAACAGCAGAAAAACTAAAGAAAAAAAACAAAGAACCATTTAAATTTGAGGAAAATATAAGCAAGAAAAATCAAATCTTTCTTCGGCAGAGAGATTAATTGCAAATGGTGAATGAATATATGAATGAAATGTGTGTATTTTCAAAGGATTTATGAAATATTTTGAGGAAATTTTTCATTTTTTTGCATCGAAAAAAATAACAAATGAACGTTAATCTTTGTTACATCCGTCCATCAGGTTACAGGTTGGGTACATTTCGTATATATCAAAAATAATTATTATTACAATGATTATGTTCACTGCCAACCACCGAGTTTCTTCAATTTTTTTTTTCGTCGAAAAACTTGGAAATTTAGGGTGTAGAAATGATGATTTAAATGAATGAATGAATCAAGCAATGAATGAGTAAATGGAGAAACAAATAGCAAGCAACCAGGAAAAATAAATGAAAGATAAAGGTATGGATGCAAATTACTTGGCAAAAATGAAAAAACAAAATGAATGAATTTCAAGATGAAATAATGAAAAATATTTCCATTTCATAAAATAACATTCATGTGTTTATTGACTCTATGGATGCATTAAACAACAATAATGATGAATCATATTTGTGAAATTATTATTATTATCAGCATAATAATACTGATAATAATGGAAAATTTCCATGAAATTTTCTTCAGTATTAACTTGTACTTTGATAATAATCAACACAATATAATATATCATAAGAAAAAATTGTAAAATTTTCTTAATAATAATAATAATGAAAATTAAGTAATATTGATGGCGATGATAATGATAATAATATTATCATCAAAAACAATGGTATAAAATAACATTAAGGTCAACATGTGTGTGTGTCGGTGTGTGCACAAGTACAAGTACAAATAATAATATTATTATAATCTTAATCAAAAGAAAAAATAAATAAATATGATTTGATCTAAATATTAGTGTGATATTAGTATGTGCTACACAGCAAATCATATCATCTCATCCATTCATTGAAAATATGATTGATCGATAGATTGTCATCACTTGTCATCATCATAAATTATGAATTGTAAAATTTGATATTGACAGATATTAGTAGCGTTGGTATTTGGAGTACCATATGTGTGAGTACTACAAATACCAAAATGATCGATTGTCATATGGCAATTTTTGATAAGCAAAATTTAATAATTAAGAGAAACACATAGAAAAACATTGTTTAACACATTTCATTTTTTTCAAATCCATTCTTTCTCATACTTAGTTTTCATTTCATAGGTTCTCATAGAATGAAAAATATTATAATCTTTGGAAATATTAACACTTATTTAAGGAAATATAAGAAAATTTCTTCTTCTTCTTCTTCGTCTTAGGGAAGAAAAACCATGTGATAATCCATAATTCATTCATTCATTCATTCATAATTTTTGAAAAGTGATATTTTGACAATTTAATTTTATTATTTTTATTTTTTTCGTCAAAATTTATATATTAAATATCCTCATAGATATTAAATGAAATTCATTAGGATTAAGATCAGGATTATCATTATTATTATTATTATTATTAAATACGTATGAAAATTATGGCAATGATTTATAATAATTATAAATCCAACATAATTATTATCATCCACAGAAAATAATTCCCACTATTCATTTTTTACATTCAAAAAAAAAATTATCGTTTTATTCATATTTTCATAAATCATATAAATAAATATAAATGCAGAAAACACACATATAATAGACCATAATAAAATATGGACACCAACAACAACAACAAACGACAGCACCAATTGACTTTTATATACAATTACAATTATTATTATGTACACATAATTCAAAATAAAGCCAAAATTTCCGGCTCTCAGCAAAAATGAATTGCATTTGAAGTTGAATGAATTGAATGACAAGTAAATATAATTATGAAAAAAAAATTTGAATGTGGTATGAAAATTTGATTATTATTATTATTACTATTTATTCATAAGAAAATTATATCCATTCAGTTATTCATTCATTTTTAAGGTGTGAATCAAAACATACACACACATGACATCTTTACATTAAAATATTATGATAATAATAATAATGATGATTATAATTCAATGCAGCATCAAAAAAGCTGAAATTTTTTCACCATTATCCTCATGATATAATATAATAAATATAATAATAATGTGTATTTAATCAAAACACACACGCATAAATACAATTACAAACAACTCAAACACACTGATACACAAGGAAAAACGATTCATTTTGGATACAAAATGTAAAAATTATGCAAAAATACGAAAACAAATCATTTCATTTAGGTTCATTCATTTCATTTTGAGTTCGTTCATTCATTCATTCGTGATATCGATTATGAGGATGATCATAATAACAATCATCGAATTGAAAAAAATCAACCACCAACGATTGAGTGGATCGATCATTTATAATGGATAATCCAAGACGGGCGTTTCGAATATATTGATTGACTGATATAATAAATGACAAATACATATCAATATGTTCAATGAATCAATGAAAAATGAAATTTTCAATCGAAATATTGAATAGATATTGAAAAATTATGAATATTATTATTTATTTATAGCTGAATTAATCTTCATTTTTTTCTCGAATCAATGGTTTGGTTGTCAAGTTGTGTGCATTAAATTCAAAAGTGAAAATAACAATAATAATCATAATGATAATCGTCCCGATTTCCTACACACACTTATTTTCTATATTTATTCCTGTATTTTTGAAATAAATTTGATTAAACCACACAAAAAACTAATGAAATTTATTTAAATCATTGTAAGTTTCAATCAATCAAATCAATGATTCAAATAACTTGTATCACGCACTCTATTTAATAGTAAAATTTAGCTCTAAAATATTCAAATAAAGAAAATATATATCTTAAAACATCATTTTGAAAAAATTGATCAAACATAAATTCAATTTGAAAAAATCCTAAGTTTGATCCGGACAATGTAATACACTCATACATTGGATAAATGTTTATGAAACATAAAAGAAATGATTATTTCAATTTTTTTTCAAAATAAATGTATAAAGAAATAAGATTCATGTGCGAGCGTATGATTGATTTAATCAACATCAAGGTTATTTGTTCATTTATTATTTTTGTGGAAAAACATTTGAATACAATCTCATTCATAATTGTATCATAAAATGAAATAAATTAGATCAACATTGTTTATGTGGAAATAAATAATCAAAAAAAAAATGTATCAATGTAAATCAATGAATGAATGCATTGAATGAATGAATGTGAATTCAAAGCAAACACAAAAGTCACGAAATGAATTTGAAGTCATTTTGAAAAAAATTAAATAAAATATGAAATTCACATGAAAAATGTAATGAAAACTTAACATAAATAAATAATACACACACACAAATATCATCAAAAATCTGAATTCATCATAAAAATCAATGAATTCATATTAAATCTGAATTATGACGAAAATAGTGAAGAATGATGAAATGAAAAAAATCAAAATTTTATGATGATCATACCTCTGGATATTTAATAAAACTATTGAATTGTGTTGTCGTTGTTGCTGTTGTTGATGATGATTGAGGTTGTAGACTGTTCGAATAAGTACCATTGGCTATAATAATATTAGCTGTTGATGATGATGATGTTGTTGGCGATGATAATGCTGTCGTCGGTGGCGGCTTCGAAGCCGCTGTTGTACTGTCCATCATTTTATTTCTTTTATTTTTTGATTATTATTAAATTATTTTATTACAATCTAGAATTATTATTATGAGAATGATAATTATAAATAATGACAATTGATGCTTGGCGTTAATGATTATGTGTGTGTAAGTTCATGATGAAAATCCGATTGTCATTGAATTGAAATTCATGGAATCTACGATTTCATCATCATCATCATCATCATCATCATCATCATTTCAAATGTAAATCATTTCTACACACTATCTATTTATTAATATCAATGGTATTATCATTATCATCATCATCATCATCTGTTATTTATTATTATTATCATTATCATTATCAGTTGAAATATATATAATATTATATATAAGATTATTATCAAATTTTATAAAATCTATTCAATCACGATTCTTTTTGCTTACTATTATTATTATTATTACTTACTATCATTATTATTATTATCTTATTTTATTTTATTTTTTAATTTCAATCATGAAATTCATTACAATAATAATAATCTGACTATTTTGTAAGCATACACAAGCACAAACACACACACACTCAAACACATACAAATATAACAGAATCAACAACAAAAAAAAGAGTAAAAAATGATGATTAAGGTTAATCAAAACTTTGAAAAAAAAAATTATTATTTCTTTAATCTTTTCAAAATAATTATTATCATTATTATTATTATGGGCAAATTTTTGTTGTTGTTGTTGTTGTTGTAGTCGTTGCTGCTATTGCTATTGTTGCTAATGATGATAATGATAATGATGAGAATGGTAAATGAATGAATGAACGAATGAATGAACCAATGAACGAACGAACAAACAAGAAATTGATGATTTTTATTTTTTTTTGAAAAATAAAATAAACCTGATGAATGATATGTTGTTGTTGTTGCCGCTATTGATGATGATTGGAAACAATCAATCAGATGAAATTATTATTATTATTATTATTTGTTATATTTGTTGTTATCATTCATACACGATTCACGAAAATTTATTTCAAAGAATAAGAAAAAAAGCAAAAAAAAAAAAATTCATAGAAAATCGCAAAAAACACAAATCAAAAACATGAAATATATGAACAACGAATTCAAATAAAAATAAAAATAAATATCATTTCATCAAAAATAAATGTTTTGTAATGTTCATAATCATTATTATTATTACTATGATGATGATCATTGAAAAATGTTAAAAATAAATGTGATAAATTTCATCGAAGGAAACAATGTGTATCAATTGTAATAAATTATTATTATTATCATTTCGTTTCATATTTTGAATTTGCTTTGTTTTCATTCATTTTTAATTGAACTACTTGAAATAATAATCATAATAATGATAATATTGATTAAATGTAGGCGGTTTTTTACCGTATTTTCAACAATATTCGATTGTTTGATTGTTGTTGAAACAGATGCTACCAACAACAACATCAACATTCAAAAATCATCAAATATGAACTATTTATGAATTAATCTTGCACACACATTGATGATGACGGCAGCCAGCCAGCCAGCAGCAGCAGTGGCAGTTGTTGAAAATGGTTTCTTTGAGTTTTTTCTCAAATTTTCAATTGAATCATTGATTCAATAAAGAACGGAAAAATTTCTATTTTTTGACTGGAAAAAACTATTGACATTTGTGAATCAAAAATAAAAACAATGACGACATGAAAATGGCCCACCATCATCATCATCATCATCGACACAATCAAATAATATTTGATTTGATGAAACACAAAAACAAAAACAATACAATGTGTGACAATGTTTAAATCATATTTATTTTCAAAAATGAAAATCACACACAATTTCACATAAGGGTCATCAGGTTATTATCATCATTAATTCAATATATATGTGAATTAAATTTTAATGAATGTTGAAAAAATGTTCAGTTTTTCTGTAGCCATTCACAGTGCAATGATCTGAAAATATTAAATTTATTCGAGAATTATTTGATTAATATGAAATTGATGATGATGATCATTACTTCAGTCATTATGACAGGTAACAGGGCGTCAACAACCTGACATTGAAAAAACATTGAAACAGAATAAGTGAAAATTGAGACTGGTACAATTAATCAATGTACAGAATCGGTCAATCACATAAATGTTCATATTTTTTTTTTTTTTTTTTTTTGATTATAATAATCATGATAATCATGGAATTAATGGGCGAGACTTTTTCTACGAATTCATTTAGAATTAATTTTTGTTATTACATTTATAATCACAATCAAAGAACAATGACATTTTCGAGTATTACAATTTTTTGATGATCTCATGATGATCATGAAGAATATTTTCGAAAGCTTTTTGAATCGTTTTTTGAAGGTGTCAATGAGCTTGGTGTTATTCGAAAAAAAAAATGAAATGAAACCTACATGCATAGACGAAATGATTGATATGGAATTGGAAATTTCAAAAATCAAAAAATTTCAAATTTTCAAATTTTTAAATTTATAAATCAGAAATTCACAAATACACAAATACAAGCATCACTTGATCTTTTCCAGATCAGATTTGTCATGAAATTGATTAAAAGATTTTGATTAAATCAGATCAAAAATCGGATTTTTACACATCAAAATTTGATCAAAGTAGTCAAAGATGTTTGAGAGAGACAAATACTCAAATTTTTGACAATTTGACAAAAATTTTTGATCATTTTCAAATATTAAAAATTATATTTGATATTTTCAGGATTTATGAGCTTAAAATCATTCGAGAGAATACGATCAATTTACATCACCATGACAGTATTTGGGATTAATAAATCTGATCAATTTTTATTGCTTTTTTAATGATGTTTGAATGACAGATTGTTTTACTGCATTCAAACAAATAACACATAAAAAAGGGGAAATCATTGAAAATTGATTGATATTTTAAAATATTGAGATGAAATATATATGTTTATATGACTACGATTAATTTAAAAATATACATAACAACAATACTAATAATAAAAGCAATAATAATGAATGATTTAGATTAAATAATTATATCAATGATGTTGATGATGATAATGATAATGATTGTTATTATTATTATTATTATTATTTACCATTGTTTTCATTATGTTATTTCTTGCTGACAATCAAACAAATGAGCAAACGAATAGAAACTTGATTTAGTAAATCCAAAAGCAAATTTAAATGCACATAGATATACTATTTGAAATTGTTATTTTGACATTTAGATGTATGTGAATGTGTCTATGTTTGTTGGTATGTGTGTGTTCACATTATAATCACTCATTTATTTTAATTCAAAATAATAATTGTAATAATAATAGTAACGATAATGATGACAATAACATTCACAATTAGACAAACAAACAAACAGACAAACAAACGAAATAGACAATGATGAATCTGTGTTTTATTATCATCTGATTACGATGAATTTTGATTAAATGATCATTATCATTATTATGATTGTGATTATGATGATAATAATTAAATGATGGCTTTCAAATATTAATTATTATTTATTTTAATGAGAATTTTTTATAGCATTCAATTCGTAATAGCGAATTACAAAAGATTTCAATGATGAATACACATGATATCGATGAATTTTTGAATGGAAATGCACACAGAAGATTCACATTGATAATTAGGCAGAAACTGAAAGTGAAACAATGATTTTGATTAATTATAATCGTTCAAAGTATAAGTTTCTTTTTGTATATTTTTCACAGAAGAAAAGAATTAATTAAAATTTTAAATTTCAAAATTTTGAAACAAAAATTAATATTCGTTGAACTTAAGTAATTTCAAAAAAAAAAAAAAAAAAAAAATTCACACAAATCATTCGCAGATTATTTCAATTACAGTTATAATAATCATTATTATTGTGATGATAAACAATGGACAAGAAGAATAAGGAGAAAAATCATGGAAATCATGGAATCGAAGAGGACATCATGGACATTGATTACATTCGGTTTGATTATTTGAAAAATATTTCAATGTGTGTGATTTTTTTTTCGTTGTCAAACAATTGAATTTTTCATATTTTCACAAGAAAATTTGAATTAGAAATTCTCAATTAACAAAAAACAATTGTTGAACATCATTTTTTTTGGGAAAAATGATAATATTTAAGCTTGGAAATGATTTTTTCCGTTTAATTTATTTTATTTACTTCCATAAACACAAACGCAAAAACAAAAACATTTAAAGTAATGTTATTGTTTTGAATTATTATGATTATCATTGCAAAACACACACATTTTACCAAGCACAGACAAATACACAGATACACTCACAGACATCAGACTTGAATCAAAAACATCTTGAATTCTGAGCTTTTTTGTTCGTCGTGGTTTATCATAGAATGTTCAAAAGCACATAAACAACAACAAGAATCATTGATTTCAACAATAACAACAAAAGAAAAAAAAAACGTTGAATAATATCAGTAATAATCATCAAATGTGGCCACATATCACCAACAATCAATGAATGGTCACCATATCACATACATATAACATCATCATAATCATTATCATAACACAAACCATTTGAAAATTGCAGATATTTTTGATTTTTTCATGTCGAAATTTCGATTCATTCCATCATGTTTCTCTCTTGTTTTTTCGAAACATTCCTGACATTTGACTCTTCTTACAAAAAAGTTTGAAGAAATAAAAATTCAAAACAACAACAACAACAAACAACCACCACCATCAACCACCGACTGCAGCCACCATTCATCCACCACCACCACCACCACGATAAAACACCTTGCACAAAACCATTTCAAAGAAGAGGAACAAAACAAAATAATGAAATGAACAGAGAGAAATGTGAGCGAAATAAATTCATTTCTCTCTTTGGACGAACAACAAAAATGAAAAATAAAAACATTCAAATCAACAAGTTTCCGAAGCTCAATATAAATGCAATGTATGGAATCAGTAATAGAAACAAAGAAGAATTCAATACATGTTAAAATACATTTATTGAAGCAATAAAATTAAGCAGGTAAAACATTCAACAAATTAAAATGTTCAATATGCAATTCCAAGGTTAAAGTTTAAACAAAACAAAAGAAAAACAAATAAAAAATCGAGAAAAATTCATTTATTTTTGGTTGAATTCATGTATTTACATTTGTAAACAAAATTTATTACAGAAGAACACAAAGATTTTCCTCAGAAAATTTTCAAATACACAAGTATACAACAAAACAAACAAAAAACCAACAGATATTGACGAAATCAAGAACTTTACCATAGAAACTCAATGAATGGAATCAATGATGATATTGACGATAACATTTAAAAAAGTGCAATGTAATTTTTGCCTTATATTTTCTATTGCTTTATTATAACAAAAATATCAAAATGGTATATATTTTTGACGAGAAAAAAGCAAGGTCGTCGTATATTATTGTCGTCACCAAACATATTGATTTCAATTCAATTTGATATTTTAAAATCAAGTAAAACATAGTGAAACGGGCAGCCAAACAAACGATTCAACCAACCCTGTCTATCCGTAATTTTATAAAAATAAATTTTTTGAATAAAATTGAATAAATTCCGATTCAGTTGAAAATCAATGGACATATTATTATGTGTAATCATTTGCTCGAAATAATAATCTCAAACCAAAAATATGTCATCAAAAATCAACCATTTTCCAATTTCAGTGGACAAATCATTTTCATATTTGAATGATTTGTCATAGTCATCATCATCATCATCATCATGATTATTATCTATGATTGAACAATAATTGAAAAATTTCTCTCTCGACACTGTTCCCCAGTTATTATTAGGTGGTCCGAAAAGTTTTTGCCGATTATATTGTAGGTAATCATGAGAAAATCGACAAGAACTTATTGGACAACCTAATACTATGAAACTTGGAAGACTATTGAAAGAAAATAAAATATTTTGTCATGACCATGCTTCAAACTGATAATAACAATTTCAAGCCGTCAATATATGGTTGAAAGTTCATATATATCTACATTGAAATTGGCTTTATTGTTTTATATCAGTTTTTCCAATTTTTCAATCAGTTTTTCCAGGTTTCCATCGAAAAAAAATATCGATTGCTTGAATCAAATTCAACTGAATTTCATTATTAAATTTCAAATATCATTCATTCAATTGTTTACAGTTTAAAATGATCGTAAATATAAATAAACGAATGAACGAATGAAGGAATGATTGATCGAAATGAATTGAATTTGATTAGCTAAATCAATAAATCTGTTTTTATATCTTTGGAAAAAAAATTAATTCGATTTTTGATTCAAATTGATTTGAATTGTGATTCAAATTGATTTGAATTGTGATTCAAATCAAATCAGATTGAAATAAACCCCTAAAAAAAAGATTTCTAAAATGATAGTCGATATAAATTTTCATTGATTTCATATTATGAAATGAAAATTTCTGTATTATTATTATTATTATTATTTATAACACAGATTTACAGAAATCCAATCACAAATCTAATTTCAAATTATAATCTTTCATAGTTATTATTATCATTATTGCTGTTATTTGCCATCAAATAGAAATGGTCGAATGGCCATAAAATTTAATCATAATTGAATAATAATAATATTGAGTTGTCCGAAAAGTTCTGGCCGATTTTCATCAACAACTCTATTGATTAAGCGGAATGAACTTTTCGGACAGCCTAATAATAACATATTCGAGTAATAATTTTTTATTTTAAGGGCATCAATTTTAGATTTTATATTTATATTCATAGAAATATAATCATTTTTTGCTTATTTTCATTTTCATTTCTTAGTAATAATAATGATAATTTCATATAAATGTTATTCATTCATTTTCAAGATTTCAAACGAATAAAAATAAACGAGATATTAGGTTGTCCGAAAAGTTCATTCGGCTTAATCAGATAGAGTTGCTCATGAAAATCGGTCAGAACTATCCGGCCGATCTTATAAAACAGACAGGTATCTCTGTTAAAGCTTAGAAATAGAGATGTTGATTATTATCAACAGTAACGATTGTAATTATTCAAGAATAAATGACAAATATAACTTCAAAAGTTACTGATGATAATAACATGTCCAATTATATTTTTTCTACAAAATAAATTCATTTGATTTGCTTTTTTTAAATGAATGAATGAATGAAACATTACATTATCATTATCATTCATTCATTATTATTATCAGTGCATTAGACACACTTTCTAATCAGGAAACAAAGGAGAATATTTGTCATTCAAAACCATGCGATTGTGATTGATGCAAATAAACCAATTGAAAACAAGATGAATGAATGCAAGCAAAAATAACTTTCAATTCAAAGTATAATGATCGTGCACTGATCGACGACAATTTAAATATTTCATGAATATTTCTTGAATCAAGAGTAAAATACAAAATCAATGGTATTTGAAGATAATTATACAAGTATTAGTAAGGATGGCGCCAAAATAAACAGTTATGAATGGCGAAAACCTTTGAAATCCTACATAATCTTTAAGAGAAAACGTAAATATACATGTTTATCAGACAAACAAACAGAGATAAAATTTGTCAATGACGCTACAATTATAATGATTATATCATTTAGTATTGAAATTATTCATTTATTGCATTGGAATTTAGAGACAAATACAGTTTATGTTATTGTTACGAAAATAATCAAACGAGGAAAATCTAAGTCAAGGATACAATCAAATTCAAAAAACAATTGAATTGATCAATTTTGGCGAAAATAAATGAAAAAGTAAACATCAAAAGACGATCATTCATTGATTTTACTTGTTAAAATCAAATCACTTGTTTGACGTTTGAACGATATGACTGATCGTAAATGCATCAAACGCATTTATTGATGCGTTTGATGAGCAAATATTTAATATTCAATCAAACTTTTTGCTTGTTTTTTGCGGTTCAGATTGATAAATGGATGGATGCAAGCAAGCTTGTACATCGATAAACAATGAATTATTTGAATTAAAAATTGAAAAATCGCCACATACCTTTGAATCAATATTTACATTATTATTTTGATTACGTTTCAAACCAAGCTTTCTGATGATTGTTCTTTTATGATTTAAATCATCATCATTATCATCAATTAATGGCTGCTGTTGTTGATGATCCATCATCATTGAAGATAATGATGATAAATTTTTCATTTCATGACGATTGTCTTGTTGTTGTTGTGGAATTATCAGTTGATCACCAAATGGATCATTATATGATTCATATTTTTCAATTGATGCAGTCCATTCACCGGACAGCAGTTCCGTAGGTACGGAACCACGACGTGATGATGATGATGATTGTGATGACGATGTAATCGAAACGATTGTCGGTTGTTTTTGTGATTGTTGATTTTGATTTGAAAAACTAATGAAAGACATTTTCATGGAATGTGATTGTTCTTTGTTTTTTCAGGAAAACATATTTAAACAATGATTGAAAAACAAATAAACAATCAAATGAGCTTTATAAAC
The DNA here is from genome assembly GCA_002943765.1 of Psoroptes ovis. Lineage (NCBI taxonomy): Eukaryota > Metazoa > Arthropoda > Arachnida > Sarcoptiformes > Psoroptidae > Psoroptes > Psoroptes ovis. The sequence goes on along the minus strand of PQWQ01000028.1, from coordinate 516,984 downwards.
CCATATTTATATTTTTTTTCTGAAAATTATTTCTTGTTTTCAACATCCATAAAACATATGATCAAATGGAACACACAAAATAATAATTTTCAAATATTAATTATAAATAATAATCACACAATTAATTAATATCACAATATGGCGTAAAGAAAATGCGGTTGTGGAACGTTGGTGGTGGAAAATGTTTTGTTTTGTTTTAGTTTTGTTTGATCATTGTAGAATAATTATCATCATTTATGTTATTTATACACAGAAAAATATTAAAACATCTAAAATAAAATGGAAAAAAATTAATGAAAATATTTTTTTGAAAAATAAAAATTTAAAAAATTCAATGACAAAATACAATTCAAAATTATCATCGAAAATAATTTTTGTCTTCTTTTGTATACGAAACAATGTATCTAAATGTGTATTCTACCACACACACACGCACATAAACAAACATTATCATTGATTATGACGATTCGTGACAAACAATTACAATCATGAATGAGAATTATTTTATTTCGAGTAAACGTAAAAGTAAATAATTCTTTTGTATTTATTTTATATTTAGTAGTCGGATATATTTATATTGAATTCATTCACTTGAAATCCCTTTAGGAAAAGGGAAAAAAATGCTTAAATTACTCATTAAAAAAGCAGGTGAAAATTATTTTGTACATTCTTCCAAATAATAAATCGTTTGTGATGATGTATTTTGACATGGCAAGCCAAGCCAGTACAAATTATTCGAAATGAACATATGGTCAATATCTCAGTGGCTCATTATATTTATATGGTTGGGAAAAAAACAAGGATCGTCCGTTTGAAAATTTTGAAGAATTAATAGCAAAAAAAACTAATGAGAATCAATCAAGAAAAAGGTCATTTGTAATTAAACAAAAAAAAAATTAATTACAAATAATTATTCATCAAACTATTGGAAACAATATTTGATCGGTATCAAGTATATTTAGCAATGACAATATTGTGCTATTTTGTGTGGTAAATTTGAAGAAAAATTCAATCGAAATACAAACAAGTATCAGAAAACTGGCATATCGATGACAGAAATTGAAAAATGACATGCAATCTTTGGGTTTCCTTAGTTTGTTTTTCATCGGTTAATTCAGATCAATCATCAATAATTGAAAATGAGAAAAACAAAAATTTTACCACATTTAAGACATGAAATTGATTTCGAATGAAATGTAATTTGTAACTCAAATGTTTTTGATTAAAAAAAAATTTTCAAATTTCAAAATTTTCAATTTTAGAAAGTGGATATCATTATATATTAGGTTGGTGAAAAAGTTTTCCATTATTTTTATACGAACTTCAAGACTTGATTTAACATACTTAGGATTGTCCGATTCTGATCAATCTAATATTTCAAACTAAATTACATATATTTTATCATATTTCGACTGTTATAAAATAAACATGACATAATAATTACTTCAATTTTTTTCATTTCATAAAATTTCATTTTATTTCGGTTTCAAATGAACTAAGAAATCATTGATTGATCGAACGATCGATCAATCAAATTAATAAACATCTTTGAATTTCCTATTTTGAATCTACGATGATTAAAATAGTATCATTTCGAGAAAAAAAATTGTTCAAAAACATAAATGATCATATTTAAGAAAATTATCTTTATGTATTTCAGTTAAGATATGAAATAACATTTTTTTTTTTGATTTAATCAATTTATTCAATCAATTTAATCATATTTTTGGAAAGAAATTTCAATTTGAAATTTATCAAAGAAAAAAAATTCATTTTTTTTCACAAAAATTTTCTCGAGAAAATTGACAAGAAATTCAATTCAATAGATACACTTTAAGACACTGACAATACGGAAAACTGAAATTATTATTTTTTGGTTCGATTTTATGTAATTTTTCATCAGTTTTTTTGCCGAAAAAAAACTTCCGCAAATATCAATTTTACCTAAAAATATCAATCAATATCAATAAGTTATTGTCAATCGATTTGTCATAAAAATATCACATGAAAAACGTATTGGAAACTCAAATTTAGAAAATAAGAAAAACAATGGAAATTTTTCAATTGAGAAATCAATTGAAAAATTGTCATATAATTTGACATTGAAAATTAATCAATTGAATCAATCGATTATTATTTAAATTGACAAAATAAATAAATATAACAAAATATTTCTCACGTGATTGATTGAACCTCATGAGTGCATCATGAGAGAGAGAAAAAGAGGGAAAAATGGATGCTTATGAATGCAAAGTGTCTTGTCATTTGTAGATTCACACTTGTTTGATTCATATTCAAAAGAAAAAACAAAATGCAAAATTTGCCCTGAGAAAATTCGGAAAAATTTGAATTTGTTTCTTTCACATTTGTTTTATATGTTAATTCATTCATTTCATTGAATAAATAAATAACAAAAAACGATGAACCACCTTGTAAATAAACAAATGAATTTGAAATATGCGTTCAATTCAAATTCATGCAAATGCAAATACAAATACAACAGAGATGTATGCGAATGCAAATTGAGCAAAATATCAAATATTCTCATCATCATTGTGTGGTCGAGGAAGTGAATTATTGTTTGAATATTGGTTTAAATTTTAGCAAATTCATTTGGTGAATGAGTTACAGGGGAGGAAATGTAAAATTCCCACAAAAAATAATAACAAACACTTACCCGGTCGAATAATATGTTAAAATAATATGATCAACACATTGAAAACACTAAGTAAATATCACTTGATAATTTTCCAAACAAATTAAATAAAATCCATAAGGCACAACAAACAATTGATTTGAAATTGTGATGATTATTTTAAATCAATTCAATTGATTCAAACGAAATTATGTTTGAATATTGCACACTGAAAACACATTTAAAAACGAATCGATTTTTGAAACAAAACAAAATCAATCGTTTTCGGTGATAAAAAGGAAGACAAATAAACAATTTAAATACATCAAAATTGTCTATTTTTTAGCACAAATCAAACATTTTTTCAAAGGAGTTATTGTCATTATTTGAAATGATCAAACAAACAAATAAAAACACAAAACAAATATTCAAGCGTATTGAGAGATGTGCTACTGACGCTTTTCGATTGATGATTGCTGAGTGTATGCGTTTGTAGCAGAGTAGTTTTATAATTTACAATTTCAAATATCAATAATCATCCTCAAGTCGTAGTTCGGCGTAGTTGTTTTGCGTATTTTTTAAATGTTTTGTGGATGGATGATGTCGTCGTATCATCACATTACGATTATCAATGACCAAATCATTTATTTGTAAATGAAATATAAATAAATATCATTCACTTTCAATTCAATTCATTTTCCCACAGAGACTTTTGTGTTTAATATAAACCACTTTGAAGCATGTTTAAAATGTCTAAGTCTTAAGACAATAAAGAAGAAGAAGAAATAAAACTGAATTGAATTTATAAAATTAAAGAGAAAAATCGTTTCAATTAAAAGTTTATTTGAACGTGTTCAGAGATCGAGTACGCGTGTTTGAGATGATGTTTATTTATTTCGTGTTTTTGTTAAGATTTTCTTGTTTTTGTTCAAATGAAAATGAATCAAAGTGAAATGAAAGATTTAAAATTCTGCTCAGGGCTTTACACGTTTTGTTTGACATATGATTTGTTTTGTGTTTGTGTTTGTATTTTTGCGTGTGAAAACGCACTCACCTGCTGCACACAGAGACAATGCAATTGATTGCTATGTACGTGTGTTTGCTGTGTATGTATCTACAATTGAAATTGCTTGAAACAATAAGCGAAACACAAAAGACAATCATTCAAACACATACTCATGTATTGACAACAAATACAACAATGGGAAAACAAAAGGCAATTGAAAATGACAGAACAAGCATAGAAATGATGGTGAATTGCATTTAAAAGTGAATGGCAAAGCAATAATAATGTGTTTTTGTATGTGCTGCATATGTTGTTCATATCATTCATTGATTGATTGATATATGAGAAGAAACAATTTCATTTGATTTTCATTTGTTTTTTAGGTTTTTTATTGAATACAAACTACGCAATCTCTTGCTGGATTTTTATTTTTAAAAACTCAGGTATAAACAACAGAGCTATGCGTCATCTACAGATTTGAAACTAAACTATTGGTTTTTCAAAGGTTGTTCGCAGATGGTGCTTTAAGGGTTGAATTTTTGAATTTTTCAAATTAAATATTTTCGAATATTTTTGAAAAAAAATTGATCAAACAAAATTGATCCCAAAGACAAGAGATTATCATCTGTGACATCATGCTTTTTGGAAGGTTGAAAATGCTTCAAATCCGAGAGAAATGAATTTTTTAAAAATATTTTTGAATTGGAAAAAAAATTAAGAATTTTGAAATTTTGACAGGTCGTGTGCTTGCTTCACAGACACAACTGAGCCACCAACACAAATCCAAATGTTTGCTTGCTTGGAATTGATTGAAAAGCTGATCAAATCAAAATAATTTTCATTTTTTCAAGGATCAATCAGTTTTTTCGGGGGAATTTAAATTCTCAAAATTTCAACCAAAAATTCCGATTTTGTACCATTTCCAATACTACACCAAATTGACAAATTTTGACACATTCATCATCTCGAAATATTTATTTGAATTGATTTGAATAAATCATTGATTTGACTTGTTGTCGCCGTTGCCGCCGTCAATTGACGGACGTCAATTGGATTTGCCCACACATTTTGATTTTTGATTGACTCTATTTTTTCATTGTTTTGTTTCAGAGAAAAAAATCGAAAAATTGCAAAATTTGGAAAATTTGAAAAAATTTAAATTTAAATTCACAGAAATCCAAATTCAATTCAATTCAATGGCCAGAATATCCCGAAGAATCATGAAAATACAATTATTTTATTCGATCATCAATCGAATAATCGATTGGGAGTTGTCCGAATAATTCAAATAATAATGATGATGATAATCATCAGAAATTTATTTACTTTTGATTTAAAATTCAAATAAATCGACCAAAAAAACCAAATAAATTTCCATTATTTTTGATTCATTCAATCATTATCATTCATTATTATTGTTATTATCGAATGAATGGTAACCAAAAAAACATCACGAGATTTAAAATGCTCACGAATTTTATTTTCTGAAAATTTCATTTTTTCAAAAATGAAAAAATTGAAAATTCATTTGGAAAATTTTCCATTTTTTTCATTTTCTCAAAAATTCACATAAATTTAATTTCAAAACAATGCTAAAAATTGCATAATCAAGGAAATATGAATGAATGTTGTACATTCATTCATATTTTTTACCTGACATATGGTTTTACATTTGATTTTTTCTCCTCCATTTTGAGTGCATGTGCATCAACACATATTGATTCACATCCAATCATTTGTAACGGTTTTTATTTTTAATCGAAAAAATGTAATAAAATTTTTTTTGAAATTTCGATTGACCAGATGATCAACAATAATAATAATGATCAATAATAATGAATAATAAACGAAATGAAAATGAAAATGAAAATTTAAAATTTTTTTTCAATGATGGCACACCCAATTTCTGAAATTCTGGAAATCATTTTAGTAGATTTTCAAATACAGATAGATAGATTGAATTCATTGAATGAAATTGAAATAAAAGTGAAATTAAAAATTACATTTGATTCGAAATAATTTTTTTTTCAAATTAATAATTTTCCAAAATTAATATCATTCATTAATTTGGTGGTGGTTTGTCCGTGGAAACATTGGAAACATTAAAAACAATGAAAATTGTTTATTTAAAAACGATTATTTGTGAAGCATTATTTTTGAATTTGATTAACAGAGACAAAATTGTTTTCATTTATGAATTTACCTGCATGAAATATATCAATCAAATATGATTTTTTCTCAAACAATTGGATGAGAAATGAATGAATTTGATTTTACTTTTAAAAATTTCGAAATTTTCGAAATTTTCGACTGAAATTCTGCTACTTTTAATTTAGAAGTCTGGCTTATTTTCAATGGATAATTATACTAATCAATAATTTTTGTATTATATCGATTCAATCAATAAATGCATATGCATATTTGTTGTATACGATTCAATTGAATCAATATTATCAAGAATGTATTATATTTGTTCTAGAACTAATATACATTTCCTAATAAATAAAATAGAAGCTAAAACAAGAATGAAATCAAAGGATTGAAAATTGATAATAATGGAAATTCTCAAAAAAAAAGACAAATTCTTCTGGTCTTTTTCATTTCATTTCATATTTTGCATTTTATTAGATTTGATTCAATTTTCTACCGTACTATCAAAGTGAAATATTAGTAGAATCACAGGCATTTTTAAGCTGTTGTTCATGTTGTTGTTGTTACTGGCATTCATTCATTTATTTTTTCATTTTGAATTCATCGCATAGATTCAATTCGTATTGATTGTATACATCAAAACATACATACTCTTTCTATACTCAAAATATAATTGAATCAAGTAAAAAAAAAATGATGCATGTATTTGAATCATACAAGAAAATAAAATAAAAGCATCGATTCACTAAAAACCAAATATTAGATCCAAATAGTGAAGCATCGAAAAATAGAAAAAATTTCCGAAGGGTTGAATCCAATGGCGAGTAGTGGATGAATATGAATGAATGAATGTATGATGATGATGATGATGATGCCAAGTGAAACATTGATGCATTCATGTGTTTAGAAGCAGCGAACAGTCCCTTATGGATGCGTGTATCGTGTGTGTGTGTGGATGCTTGGGATCGAAACACTGGAAATTCAGTCCAGTATACCCACACACCATACATACACACAAACAAAAACACACATCAATTCTTTCGATAAATGGTAGCCCCTCGAACACAGAGAGAATTGTGAATGAGTTAAATGTTTTTGATTAATAAAAAAAAATAAATGCAGCAAAATACACTGAGCAAAAAAAAAATAGAATGGAATATTCATGAACCAAATAAAGAGGTAATTTCTGTCCCTTCACCACCACCATAGCCACCACCACCACCACCACGATGGTAAAGGACGATGGACGATATGAATGAATACAGGCAAATTGAATGATGGAAAAAAAATAAAAGGCAACATAACAACATGGAATATTATTATAATGAATGAATGTATCCAAAAATGAAATGAATGAATGAAATGATGAAAATGAAATGAACCGAAATTTTTCTATTTTGAAAATGTTCAAATGTTTATCTATCTTTTTCGTCTATTTTTTATTTTTTTAATAAATATGTCTCCTCTGCATGATGTTTGATATACACTAATAATAATATTGGAATATTATTATTAATAATATTGAAATATATTTTTATATTTATTTTCATTCATTCATTCTTCCATTCGTTCATTTGAAACATAAAGGAAAAAGTTTTAACCGAAATAAAAGGATTCAAAGCGAACGAGAAGAAAAAAATTGATGAAAGCTAAAGCTATTTTTTGAAAAAATATACGAATGGAACCTTTACGGGGCAGCATTGGTACATTCGGAATTCGTATACATCCACACACATATTGGGCACCAACTATCACTGTTGTTTGATTCACGGACATGAAGGGTTTTGGCTTTGAAAAAAAAAATTTCCTGACGACATCATTTGCATATTGGTATTGGTCGGGTTGAAAAGTTGTGTGTGTGTGTGTTGAAAAGAATATATTCAATTCAAAATATATTCAATAATATCCATAATCCATCGGGCAAACACATATCGAGTGAAAACAAAAAAAGAAAGGGTTATATCACATAGCCAGAGTAGCAGAGAAGATATTGAAAATGAAATTCGCATTAATGAAATTCGTACATATTGTTTTTCGATACATGTCCACGAATATTTATTCAAATACAATAGATCAACAGACATAGATCTATGAGTTTTTGATTCAATTTCATTCATCATTAGATCGTATGTTGTTATCTTTTGATCCATTCATTCATATATCAATCAGTATTTCCTTGGAATTTTTTGGAAAAAACTTTGTTATTTCGATTTCAATTCAATTTCGAATAATTATTCTTATTGCATTTTGCAAATGGTTTTGCAATGATATGTATTGATGTTGTAATAATAATTATATGAAATGATTACATACAACAACATCAACATCAATATCATCAACAACAGCACCAATAACAACAACAACGGATAATAAGAAAATTTAAAGAAAAATATATGTGGGCAACATACAAGTACAAGTACAAATAATATTTGATAAAACTAAATTGAATTTTCTTAGGAATACATTTCGATATAACAGATACACGGCATACAAATACGAATTATACGGGAATATAGATAAACGATTGCCAGAATCAAATAGATTCAGAACCAAATAGATTCAATTGGAAATGTTTGTAAATCGGGGAAAAAAATTAAAGAATTTTCGAGGGTATTGAAAGAGTTTATTTTCCACCCAAAAAAATTCCAATTTTCAAAGAGAATTTTCAAAGAAAATTTTCAAATTCAATTCTTGTTGTGTCTATCTGTGTATGTATGCTGGCTATGTTTGCATATTTCATTTCAAATAATCAAAATGAACGAACTGAAAGAAAATGGTGGAATTGAAATAAACGAATTTTTGAATGAATGAATTTCGAATCAATGAATGAATGAATGAATGTATGTATGGATGGATGGATGGATAAATTTGAAAAAAATAAAAAATAGAAAGAATAAAATGAAATAAATTTGAATGCTTGGATTGTTGTTATGTGTTTTTGTTCAGTTAAATTCTATGCCCGCGTTTGTATGATTCACGAATTATTATTATTATTATTATTATTATTATATCAACTCTTTCGCTTTTCGGTCGAGCAAATGATGAAAATTGTAAAAACAAACATACTGATAATGTTTTGGAGCGAGAGAGACAACACAGACACGAGAATAGTGGATCCCGCTTGAGTATGGGGACATCGATGATGATGATGATGAGCACTATGATACATGCACATACACCAACTCATAGTTTTCAATAAAAATGAGAGAAAATAAATAAATAAAAAGGGTTTTCAAAGGGAAAATAATGAAAGAATGCCAATGACAACAGCTCGAAATTTATTTCGATCAACCAAAATTCTTGTTGTTGTTGTTGGCGCGATTGAAAGAGAATCGTCGCCATTGTTTTGTTGTTGTTATCTATTTCAGTTGTTGTTTGGTTCTCGTTTATTATTGCCGAATGTCCCCAACAACGCATATATATTCAACGAAACAAACTAACAAACTAACACTATGAGTAAAGATTGTCATGTACAGAATTATTATATAGATTTGACTCGACTGGATTGGACAATGACGATAACGACTCATAACATCTCACAACACAACTAAACGCATCATATTCAAACGTCCAAACTAAATAGAAATATAAAATAACAGGACAAAATAATTATGGATGAAACAATAATGATAACAATAATAATAACTGGAATTAATACGAGAAAAATTAATAAAAAAATAATTATCATAATATTAATTATTGAAGCCCAAACAGATATTAATATTACGTTGTCCGGTAAATTCTTGCCGATTTTTCAATAGAGTTGCTCGTGAAAATCGGCCAGAACTTTCGGGACAACCTTATATATCCAAACATGTATACAAAGATACAAGCAAGAAAATAAATGTCGCCAAAATATCAAAAAAAAAAAAAAACAACGAAACAAAGAAAAAAAAATATTTCAAATATTAATTATTTGCATCAGTTGTTGTTGTTGTTCAGTCTTTTGCGATGTAATGTTTTAATATGATTTCATTTTTTGTTTTTCTCTGTGTTTTCTTTGAATGATTTTGTTGTTGTTTTATTGTCTTATAATTAAAATACAATGAAATAACTAATAACAAAAATATTGAATGAATAAAAATTGTCAATGAAGGAATATAAAATGAGATATGGGCAAAAACATTAAATGAAAAAACTCCGGAATTATGAAATTTGGGAGAGTATATGATTGGTTTCGAATCGATATTTGTATAAACATTTTGACTTGATAATGTTTTACTTATGAAAATATCAAATGAATACCGGATATTGGAGAAATATTATTAATTTGGAAATATTTCGTAATTCAGGGGTCGAAACATATTATTTTTCACCCGTTTGAAAAACAATTAAAACTCATTAGAAAACAGAGAGCAAAATCAATGTTGAATCAATGAAACCTGTAGAATGAAAAATGTTTGAAATATGAGAAAAAAACGAAAATTGAAATATGAAAATTCATGAAATTCTTCATTCATTTTCAAAAAATAAAACAATTATTCATAACGCCGACGCTATGTCAAATTTGAATTTTTTAATTTTTTTCCATTGAAAAAATTAAAAAAATTTCAATATTATACATATTTCACTTTATTCACTTTGACTATACGTCATGAGCAAACGATTTTTTTTTTTTTTTTTTTTTTTTTTTTTTGGAAAGGGTTAATATGCTTTCCACATTGAATTATGTGGAATTGAAAAATGAAATGCATATTTCATACATGATGCATATTTAATACATCATTATTTTTCATGAGTTCACTAGTAGAACATCGTTGGCTCGTTCGTTTTGAATTCTTTTGAAATTTCATTCAAACAGAGTATTAAATAATTAGTTAATTTATTTTTTCAAATAAGGACAAATTTTCATTCAAATCAAATTCAATGCATCGATTATGTATCAATAAATTGAATAAAACCTTTGAAAATTCAAATTTTTTTGAATTCATTTTTCAAAAGGTTTTCCGGTAAACAGAAAATTATTTCAAAGGTTTCAAAATTGGAAAAAAATGAAATGAATTGAATAAAAGTGCAAAAATAGGGAAATATCGCATGTTTATTCATTAAATTTTGGACACATCAAGTAATACGAAATTCGTATACATTATTGTTGTTGTAATATTAAACATAGATAATAATCTTTTTCATGTGAAATTTGAATTATTCAGAGGAAAAAAGAAGTTGATAGTATTATTATGGTTAACCTTTGAAATGACTAATAATGATGCAAAATAATGAAAAATTGAAAATTTAATTTTAACAATTCTTTGAATCAAGAAGAAAAAAATGTCTAAAAATTGAATATTCAAAATTCTGGTCATAGCTTTTTATTTCAATGAAATATAAAATGAGAGAATTCCCGGTGATCAATATTTAATAATCGACCACTGGTTGTGTTGTTAAAGCGAATATTTCAATATATGAATTTCAATAATATGAAAAAACCAATGGAAACAGAAAATCATTTATTTCAATTTTTATTTTTCTGGTTTCAAAAAACCTAAAACCAAACAAAATAATTGAAATAAATTGTTTTTTTTTTCCACCGTAGAATTTTGAATCATTTCAAAATTTCAACCAAAAGTAAATGATAATAATATGGAGAACCTCATAGAGAAAACAAAAACCTCAAAATCTAGGGCTTCAAAAAAAAAACTTTATAAACTTTTTAAAAATTTCAAAATTAAATTTGGACCATTTTTTTTTCTTCAAAAATGTTTTGAATTTTTCAGGGAAAATTCGTGCATTGATAGAATCTAAAATATGAATTATGAATTATTATATTTAAGGTTGTCCGAAAAGTTTTTGCCGATTTTCCAATGATTTTCTACAATATAACCAGCAAAACTTTGCGGACAACCCTATATTTTAGTCGTTGTTTGGGTATATGAAATGATGATGATGATGAAAAAATCATGTAACATCAAATTTTTGAAAAAAAAAAAACGAACAAACAAGCAAACATGGATAAATAATGAATATATTTTGTTTATTTGTTTGGATATATGTAAACACACACATATTTATTTGGGCAAAAATCATACACATATTTTTTTATGAGCCAAAATTCTTAGGAAATTTTAAAAAAATTCAAATCAAAGATGTTTATGTTTTCATTTTATTTTCATTTATTCAATGTTTATCAATTGATATTTTACATCTATTGATCAAAATCAATACGTTCAATGTATTATTAGGTTGTCCGAAAAGTTCATTTCGCTTAGTCAATGAAGTTGCTCATAAAAATCGGCCAGAACTTTCCGGACAACCTAATATTTCGAGACTTGGTTTTACTTGGTGTGTTTCTTCTTCGTTTTAGCGCGTTTTTTACTTGATAATTATTATTATTTTCATTATTTGTAAATGACTTTGTACATGACTTAGCCATTATCATCTTTGAAAAACACAACATTTTTTTATGGCTATGAAACATTTTAGACTGGAAAAATTTATTATTTATTTACATTCATTTTTTTCATATTCATCGATGAATCGATTTATCAATTTTCGACCGAGGATTTTTATTCGCAGTGTAAAATCTACATATGAAATCTATATATGATGGATTACATTTCATTTTTTATTCATTTTCTCAATTTTTTTTTCGAATATTTGCTGCTTGTGATCAAGGTCCCAAATGGGTTTTACATTGGAAATATCGGAATTGGACATTGCTAAAAATGAGAAAACCCCTCGGTAAATTGACTTGTCATTTTGCCATTTTTTTCCTATGGTGAATTTTACAAGAAACTCGATTCATTTACCATCGAAATTTATTTGAAATATGCATATTTCAATATATTTAGATCTTACAAAGCAAAGTAAAACAAGTGAAATGAATGAATATTGAATCAAAAAAAGAAATTTATCATAATCGATTGAAAAACGGAGAAAAAATTATTAATAATATCAGTCCATATATCAAATCGATACATGTTAGTTTATCGATATATTGAAGGGCTATACATTTGATAAACAGACATAGGCAGCCTTGAATACATATTTCACATCAAAGCATAATTCACATTGAAATATTTTCTGATATTATGCAATATATAGTCCGAGTACGGACATATTTCTTGGATCACATTTTTCCCTTTGATCAAGAGGAATTAATTTTCAAATTGTTTTCCTAGAAACTTATTGGTTTTATTTTACTGAGAAAAGGTTTACATAGGAAATTCATACATCATACATTCATACATTCACTCGTTCATTCATTGATTAATTCATTCGCTTTATTCATTTACTTTATTCAGCCAAAATTTTGGTAATTTCAAAATGTTCAACTGAAACAAAATATTGTGATGCAATGGTCCAGAATTTTTCTTTCAATTCTTTCATTCATTTCATATATTCATTCATCTCTCATCGGGCTAAATATGTAAAAGAATATTTCAGTCATTTTTCAAAAATAAATAATTTCAGATATAAATCATAAATATCAGCATTTATTTATTATTATTATGGAATGGAATATATTACATAAATTTCTTGTTTATTCAAAATTTGAGATTTCAAATTTTTTTTCTTCTTTTGTCGTCGTCGTCGTTTTTTATTTTTGAATTATTATTATGTAATAAATTTTCATATTTTTCATATTTGTTCAGGGCAAAAAGTGTCAACTTGGTCCACACAAACATCGACACAAACAATGAATTCTCCATGTACACACACACACATGTATAATTCATTCATTTCATTCATTGAAAATATTCATTTATTTATTCATTCATTCACTTATTCATTCTATTTTCAATTTTTTCGAGGAGAATGTAAAGCATTTTTCAAAAATGCTCCATGGTATTGTATATGGTGGGGATGCTGCTGTTCATGATGTTCAGTGGCCTCAAGAGTTGAAGCTTTAACTCTTGCAGCTTTAAATTATGATGATTATTCAGTGGCCATAATTTAAAATAATTGAAAATTATTATTATTATGATAATCATAATCATAATCATAATAATAACCCTACCGTTACTGATGAACCGTTTTTTTTTTCATATTCAAGCATCATCAATATTGTTATTTGTAAAATTTTGAAATTTGAATATGCATTGTGTGTGTGTGTTTGAATGAGTTAAAATATTAATATTAATGGAAAATAATGGAAATTAATTCAAATTTTTCACTCAAACAATAGCATCATCAATGGTCCGGTGTGGGTACTCTGCTGCTGCTGCTGGCTCTCTCCGGACCCTCTCTCATTCTCGACCCTCATTACCCTTCTCGACCGTGATCACCCTTCGAAAAATGAAAAAAATTAAACCATAAGGGGTATGGTTTATGTTGTTCAATTCATAAATTTTCTAATTTTTTTCTTTCAATGAATGAAATCCCATTGTCCGCCAGTTGTCGTTGCGGAAATGCTTGATGTATGAATGCTACTGAAATGAAATGAGAGGGTGAATCGCGTTGATTGTATCATGGAAAATTTTGAAAAATTTTAAACGCTTTAACCATCATCAGTAGCACAACACACACACACACACACACACAATCATAGCCTGATTGAGAGAGTCACTGAACTTGTGAAAATGTTTTAGGGTGAAATTAAACAAAATAAAAAATAAATTCACTGATGTTTCACTTCTCTTGGTGCTGCATACATATTTCAAATATTGCACAATGGCTGATGCTGATGATGACGAACACACAGAGTCTAAGTTTTGAACCAGAAAAAATAAAAATTTTCGGGTTGATTTTGGGTTGATATCGGGTTTTTTTTTGCTTTCGTATGGCAGTTGGTCCATCATTTTTGGTTCATATTTTGTATGAGTATTATTATTCGGTGTCATATGTATGCATCAGTGTATGACTGTACGATCAGAGATGTGAAAGAGTATTTTTTACGAAAAAAAAATTTAAAACTTTTTTGACAGATATTGAATTGATTGGACAATGTTTGATAGCTGTGTATGGCTGCTGCTGCTTCGGCTGCTGCTGTTATGAGATGCTTTGATTGTTTGTTTGTTACGATACGAAAGTTAATCGCCCAACACTGTCAGGATGCTGTTTTTTACTGAATCTGCTCGTATTTTTTTGAAAAAATTTCAAATTTTTCAAACTGAATCGAAGCTGATTAGTTTAAAAATTTTTTCAAAATTTTCAATTTTTTGATGAATATTATTTTCTTGATTGAATTTTGAATTTACAAAATTTTCAGAATGAAAAAATGATGGAATCAATGAATGAATGAATGAATGAGTTGTTTTCAGTAGATGGATGGCTTGACAGCCAGAGAGCCCTGAATAAAAACTTTGAATAAAGTAAATTTCAAATGAATGATTCCACACGAATGAGATACGAGTAAACCAATGAATGAACAGATGAATCAAACGAAACTATCAAATAAATAAATGAATGCGAAATTCAGTAGCAAAATATCTTACATGTGTTGCTGCTGTTGTATGAATGAATGAATGGTTAACAATATTTCTCTGTTTTCTGGCTCAGTTTTTTACTCAGTCATCTTATTTCCACGAATGTATTGATTAGCTGTCAAGATTGGATCATTTTGGCTACATTTCTGGCATCCAGATCATCGTAAATAGACATTATTTATCAAGAGAAAAAAAAAATATCAAAATAATGAAATTGAATGAAACAGAACGCGTGTTGTGTTCCTGAAAGTCAGGGGCTAATATATGAGTATTTATGGCTCGTTCGTCGCTCGTCACGAACGGACTGATGGCGACCAACGAACGAACGGGTTCCATTGACTTTTTTTAATTTATTTCTTTTTCCATACGATGACGATGGTGAGGATGCGAAAGACAAAATTTGACAGACCATACTGCCGTACACATATCGATATGTACAGGCCGTACATTCATTTTTCATTATTTTTTTGCTGGAAACATATCGTTCACATCCTGACCCCTGAGCATCATATAAGCATCATACCCATTCATTCATTCATTCACATTCATACACACATGATGCCAATTTATCACGATACAAAATTTGAGTTTTTTGAAATTAAAATCGAATAATAACAAGAGAGAACAAACTTTCAGTTGCTGTTTATGTGTGTGTGATTAATATCATTATGATATGACGGTGACACAATGGGTACAAGGGTACAACAACAACAACACAGATCTTGTAGACAGATTTGTGATGCATTGAAAATCATTTTTGAAATTTAGAAAGAAAGAGCAGAAATCTTTGAAAATATTTGAATAGTTGACTGGATTTTTCTCGATTCAAAGCATCAATTGGTGAATACATGCGTATTTAATAGTTTCATGTGTTACTACCATAAATTCAACAACAAAATGTCCATATATCGATATCAATATGACGGAAATAATGTCCATGAAGGTTCCTAGATCTAAATGGGTTTCATTCAACCCTTACCCCGAGCAAATGTTTTCGTTACTGAAAGGATTGTTATTACTGTTATGACTATGAGGTTTTCAACAAATGGAAAAAATGAAAAATATGATCCACCCTATCGAACTGCTAGATCTTGATAAATGGACATTTGGTTGATTCAGTTCAATAAAATTGAATCAAATAAACAATTTCAGCATTTTCAACAAATTTATTTTAAATCGAAAACAAAAATAAATAATGATGTGGTCGATCTGTGTACGCGTATTTATCATCAATTGAATATGATTCATATTCGCTTGAAACACATGTATTTTGATAGATTTAGATGAATATATGTGTGCTACAACAGCAGATACTCGGAAAACTAAATGGAATATCATTATATCGAATCAAGCAATCAGTAAGCAACCAACAAACAAAACAAAATAAATAAACAATGGAAAAGGCCACAAAAACTGGGCATAACTGACAGAAATCTATTTCATTTCTGTTTTTTTGGTTACGCGTCATTAGCTTTTCATATATCATATTGGTGTTTTTGGAACCATTCTTTGAATATTGTTTCAGAAGCTCAGTGGTTCAATGAATTTATCGAAAAATGTTACGGATTTTTATTTTGTTGGGACTATTTCAGTGTATTTATTGTTGTACAATGAGATTATTGACACACAATTATCAATTGACCAATATATAGTCCAAATTGACCGATATGGTCAGAGGAACATGGCCTATAACTCTGGAACTCTGAATTAACTTGTATTTAAATTGGTTTCAGGATCGAGAACAATAGAAAAATAGCAAAATTGAGTGAAATAAATAGATTTAGTTGACACTTATCAAATCAAATTTAAAATACGAATAAATACATTTGATTAGAGTATTTTGAATAGTAATAATACTTTTATTCATAGAAATGTGAATATTCATAGAGATTTATATTTATTTATTGATTCTATTTGATTTGCTTTAGTCTTTTTTTTTATTTTGATCCATTCACCTAATACATTTATTGCCAGGATTGAGAGAAATAGCAGAAAATAAATGTATTTAAAATTCAATTTTTAAATTTTTAAATTTTTATTTCTCTCCTCATCTCACACTTTTATTTCACAAATCATCGTTTTCCCAAGTCTATCATTTATGTCATCATAATCATCATCATTTGTTGATGATTATGATGATTTGCATAAGCATATTTAAAACGAATTTATTCAAAAATAATAAAATCATTGCTTCTTTTCTATGGACAAATTTGTTTCCTTCAAATTCAATTTGAAATTTATTTTTCTTATTTTATTTCAAATAAAGCGATAATAAAGCTAAGGCTTAGAGCATTTACAAATGACAAGTAAAACGGTATAAATTTCAGCATTATTATTAATACTAATATTATCAGTATTAAATCGATGTCACCAAATCATCATCATCATTCATTCAATACTTGAACTTTTGCTTTGAAAAATGAGAAGAACATTTACATAAACAGTTTTTCGGACAGTTTATCATCATATAACACTCACATACCCATCATTGCAAATAGATGCAGCAATATTAGTGATAATAGCACCAATAACAATGATAATAATAATAAAATGATGATTAGCTTATAATCAAATAAATATTGAAAGGTCTAAGCAAACAAATCGATTGTTTCGATACAACGACAGCATCAATCCCTGCACCAATGGCATCTCGCATTTGTCATCACATGAAAATTGTCGTTTTGAATTCATGATTTTCAATGTCATAATAAGAATTGAAAATTTGTAATTTCAAAATAAACAGAGCGAGTTATAAGCTGCTGGTGTTGTAGGAGTTCAAAAGTAGTTTAAGAATTTCAAATGTTCAAAATCAAATGCTCAGAATCGGAATCTTCATTCGATTTCAATTCGTTTCAATCATTTCACGAATATTTTTTTCAAACAAAATTTCAAAATTTCAAAACTCCTCAAAATTCAAACCGAAAGCCTACAAAAAATACAAAATACAAAAATAATCGATATTTGAATACATATATCTCACTGAATTATTTGGGAAATATTTCATCCAAAAAAAAATATTATTTTGACTTGAGGGCATACTAAAAGAAAAGAGTGAGATATCACACACACACACACTGAAAATAGACCAAGTGAATCACCAACACGCCAACACTATTACTCATCATCGACAGTTCATACAACGATTCCCTTGAATCTCATACATTCATCTCGCATCTCGCTCAAATTCATAACCAATCAATTTTACATTTTTCTCGTAAATCGTTTTTGGCGTTTTTTGGGTTATCATCCATTGTTATGGGGAAATCTACTTTTTCATTCATCTGAAAAGCGACCATTTGAATTATTATTTTTATTCAACATTCAAATATCATTATTATCAATGATATTGATGGAATATTTTGCTGAAAAAAAATATTGGAATATTGGCACAAAATACACACCAAAGCGTAGGAGTATGAATTTGACAATTTTTGTTCAACAAAAAAAAGGGAAATTCACGAATCGAATCATTGAATTTGGACAAATAAATTGTTAGGAGGAAAAATTCTGTATTTTTCTGTATTTTTCCCTCTCGATTGAACTCTCTAAATGCCTGTATGTATGTATTTTTTCAAAATTCATTCAATTTTCAATTTTGAAAAAAAAATTCACAATTTCCAATTTATTTTTCATTTTTTCATTCAAATTCTATTCTTAACAATCGAAATTCCTTTTTTTTATTTTTCGATCGAAATCATCATCATCATCATCATTGAACAATGGTCTAATCCTTTACTCTTTATTCTTTCACTTTTTTCAAGTATTATCATTATTTGTATTTATAACGATAGATATATTGGAATGAATACAAGTAAGAGGTATGCATATGCATGTACAAGTATTAGAAGAGATGCTTTGATAATAATAGAAAATAAAATAAAATAAATAAATAAACAAAACTAATTCAAAGAAAAAAATCGAAATTTTTGAATAGATTCTCCGATCAATAATGAATATGATGATGAACAACACACATACTGAATTCACTGAATAATACTTTGATAACAGCGTTTTTTTTCGGGTACAAAGAATTCTTATCATCTTCTACTTCTTTGTAGGACAAATACACACGATTGGATTCAACACGATTGGATATTCAATACAATTTCAATACAATTTGAATTTGATTACGAATCCAAAAAAATTGAAAATAAAATCATGGCTATTCGATGTGTGCATTGATTCAATGTTGAATTTGTTCAATTATATTAGTGTGTATTATTGCAATGTATTTGAAGAATTTGAATACCAACATCATCATTTACAATCATTTTGAAATTTTGAAATTCTTTCTTTTGTTCATTTAATTTCATTTTTTTTCCTTTTTCAATTCATTTCCACTCATTTTCAATTCAAAATTCAAATCCTTTTGCATCGCATTATTATTCCCCATACACAAATACACACAACGATACACAATGATTGTCATCAATTTTCTTCCACTACATCAAATTTTCATTTATTTTTTATGTTTAAAAAAATATATTTGGCAAAAAAAGAATTCTTTGGTCCATCATCGTCATCAACATAGCCATAGTAATCATCAGCATTAACAACAACAGCATCAAACAACAAACATAACCAATTCAACACGAGAGAGGACCCAAAGAGAGCCCGTCCGTCACGATGTTTTTTTATTTCATTTCATTCATTCATTCATTCAAATGAATTGAAAAGAATAAAAATTTAAATTGAATCCCTTTTTGAATTCTTGTGTTTCATATCTTATGGGTTGAATGCATGTATATGGATATCATTCAGAATTATTATTATTCATGTACACACAGAATATTCATTAATGAATCACGAATATATTTGGATGATGATGATGATGATGAAGAAGAATATTTGCATTTCATTTCATATTAATGATGCACATTTGTTGGTGGACATGCATACATCCACATACATACATTCATTATACATTTAGGGTAAATATATGCAGCAGCCAAAAAAAAAAAAAAATAAAAGGATCCAAAGAGCTTTTATTTTATTTTATTATTATTTTGAAAAAGGATCCATTTTGAATATTTTTTTTACTATGAAATGAGAAATGAACGAAAAAATAAAATAAAATAAATTGGATAGAATGCAATACAGCTCGATGAATCCAATTACACATCGAAAAAATATAAAAAAAAATACAACATGGACATGGGGTTGATGATAAGAGAATGAAAGAGGAGAGAATGAAATTATTTCATTCATTCATCTGTGAGTAACGGGGTAAAATATAAAAAACAAGAGACTCTGTGTGTGTGTATGTGACACTCAACAAGGGGTATTAAATAAAAGATCCCCTCCAGTGTGTTGGTGTATGTTTGCTTTGCTTGCTTGCTTGCTTGTTGGATGCAAGTTGTTTACTTGGGCTGATAAGAGGATCATACATACAATATTACAATCATTTATATATGAATGAAATGCATGTGCATACATCGAGATGATGATGATGATGATGATGGTAGCCTTTTTTTTTTGATATTTCTTCAGGCTTAATGATGGAAATTCGTCCATACACACACCAACACACACATGGTTCGTATGGATGGGTTTTTTTCGATAGTCGGACAGAATCAACTGAATCGAAATAGAAAAAATAGAAAAAAATAAAAAATTCTGGCAAAAATAGAAGACGAGTCGACTATATGCAGATGAGTTTTTTTCATTCATTTTTGCCAATTTTGTTGGCTAACAAGCAAGCAAACAAAATATTGATAATAACAAGCACAAATGAGCGAGATAGAGTAAACAGTCTTTGGCAAAAAGACCAAAAAAAAAAAAAATGAATGAATCGTCGTCGTCCGAATCGAGTATTCGAAGAGGAGCAAATGATGAGCCAATATCGGAATGAAATGATAGAAATAATAATGATAATAATAACGCAAACACAGAATGGAAGAAATTTGTAATAATATCAGTAAAAAAGGATATCATCATTACAATTACTATGGGGCTAAATTATGAGATTTTTGATTATGTACAATCTCAAAAATGACAATAATAGCAATAATAGCAATATTGATGATAATAATAATGACAATTATTTGAATAGTCAATGATAATAATAATGATAATCAAAGTAATAATAACGACCAAAGTTTAATTTTTCCAGTCGAAATTAAAAGCAATAATCAAATTTTTTTGATTTCAAAGGCTAAAACCTTGATATTTACATACAAATAGGGGCAGATATACCGAAACACAGACTTATATAACCCTATACATTGGTAAATCCCTCAAGAAATACATAAGAATACACCGAATACAAGAATTATTCGAAAATATTTCTCTTCACCTAATTCCAATTCAAAGTTGACATTCAAAAAGAAAAAAAAGTTCCAAAGAATATGGAATTGATTTTAATTTATTATTTTTGGCAAATTTTTGGCCTCGAAATTTTCTCAATTTATATTTCCTTGGAATTTCAGATTGAAAAAATAAATTCAAAACTTCGGCTGCCCAATAAACATTGGTGATTTCATTCATTCATTAGTTCATTTGTATAGACTTGCAATTACCCATCGAAATATATAAGATACGTTTCATATTAATAAGAATATACGTACAAAATTAGAGAAGATAGGATCAACATTTGCCAATAATAACAAGTAATAAGAATGCATTCATGTGTTTGATGAAGCATTATTATATTTTCAAAAGTCGTATGGAAAGATACTAGAAATTTTAAATTTCAAATATTAAAATTTGAAGAATATTTTCTTCAATTCTCTCTCTCTCCTCATTCTCCTTTATAAATTCCTACTTATTTTCAATCGAGAAACAAATGAAGCAATTACAGATCGATATTTAGCATTAAATTTTTTATTTTGTGAATTTGAGCATTTTAAACATCCAAAGATACCTATCTTTGCGATAGGATGAAAATATACAAATTGAAAATGCAATACAAAATGCATGGATTCAATTTATGAGAGTATGTATGTGTGATTACAATTTGAACAATAAGAAATATATGAAGGAGAAATAAGAAATTGTGGATATTAGCAATCATCATCGTCATATTATTATCATAAAATGTTGATCCTTTCTATTTTATTTTTTTCACTCAAGAAAATTTTCTTCTTGAATAAAATTCTTCGAACAAAATTCTCATTTTCAAATGACTTGTATTATTATTGGATTGAATTTCAACTTTAAACTTTAATTTCGGACGCCATTTTGGTGAATTTCCTCTCTGAATCGGAATTAAATACTTTCGTCTATTTTCAAAGGGTTATTCTTTTGAATTCCTCTTAGTTTTTTTTTTTTTTTTTGCTGAAATAAGCGGTAAAATTTTCAAATTTTTAAAAACCAGAATGAAATTTAAAATTTCAATTCAAGTTCCAAGGATTTTCTCGCTATTTTGGCACTCATTTATTCATTCAAATGGAACAAATAATCAAATTGTCATTATTCGTTTTCATTTTAAGAATCAAAATCAATTAAATGGATCGATAACTGTGCTCGTATTCTTTTTAGGGAATTTTTGGTGAAAATATATGGCCATTATGTTCAAGGATATAGGTTCCAAAAAACGGGCAATCAAGTGATCACAAATGTGGACAACGAATTGATGATAAACAAATAGTCCACAAATGAGAGCAAAATAAAAAAAAATCAAACAAAACTGGACTTGTGCACACATGCACAATAATGCATTCATTCATTGGGCAATGGTGATTCAGTCAATGTTTGAAATCATGTTCATTGGGAGGACCTTGGATTTCATTACAAAACTAACCTAAATATATATAATAGAATATCACATTCATTCATTTGTTTATTTTTTCTTGTACAAATAAAATGATTCAAACAAATCAACTATCCATTTGAATGACCATCAAAAAAACACAGCTATAGACATGTTTAGATGTTGAATGTACCGCCTATTTTATTCCGAAAAAAATCATCTGAACAAAAACCAGATTGAAATACATCAAAGGAAATTGTGTAAGTGAATTCAACATGGATTCATTCATTCACAATTTATCAATATATTTGAATATATATGCGCTGGCCAAAAGTAAAGATTTGACTAATGTGATTGATGGTATGAAGCATCAATAAAGCACTGATCAGTGTAGGCACTGCTAATACCTTATTGACATCAAACAATGATGATAATGGTCAAACAATTAGAGATGGCTTCGATCATTATATATTCTACGAGATTCTGAAATTCTGGCCATGTTTTTCGCCTGTACAATCTGAATGAATCAATGAAATGAGACGACTCGAACATTTTGGACAAATATTATAAGCAATAATAACAACACGATTCGATGAAGTCCGTTCATTTCCGAACCTAAAACTCTTCAAAGTCCAATCGTGTTCAATTTATGAACAACAACAAACATATAGAAGAATAAACATACAAACAAACAGACATATATACGAATCAAATCAAATGAAATGAATTCAAAATTCTTGTTAAATCGAATAATAATAAGAAAATATTATTATCAAAAACATCATTATCATATGGTTATTATATCATAAAACCTTGAATGAATTGGTATATTTGAATTGAATCGAATAATAAACACGAATTTATAAAAAACAAGACAAAACAAGAAGAGATAGTGGTGGCGTTTTGGCAATCGTAATCGTATTTCACAATTTACAATTCCAAAAATTCCAAATACAATATACAATCAATTGTGTAATATAGAATATTCAAATATTTGAATATTCCAACTGATTATGACAATGACAATGATGATGATGATGATGATGATGATTCTATGAATATCATGTAGTTCTGAGCTTTGTACATTGTCAGTTATCATCAATCGAATGAATGTACATGTTTGGTTCAATATTTTTTGTTTAAAACAAAAAACAGCAGAAAACAAAGGGACAAACAAGCGAGAATCAAATTCCAATCAAATAGACCGAGATATGCAAGCGCCGAGGCATCGAGGCATCGATGGTTCCGACACTCATTTCCATCACCAATGAGACCGTCAGCGACGCCCGTCACTACCGTCAAAGGGTCTTTGGGTCCACAAATTCATTGATTCACATCATCATCATTGTTTTCATTATCAGTTGTTTTCAGTTGGTTGTCATCAATTAAAAAAATGGGCGAAAAATAAATAAAATAAACATGAAAAACAAACAAAAACAAAAAACAAAAAACAAGAAAATCGAAAAAAATAAAATCAAAAAAAAAAAAAAAAATAAAATTCATTTATAAATGAAGCCAATGGAGTTTTTTGTGTGTAGATATGTTCATGTTGTTGTTGTTGTTGTTTGGTGTTCATTGTATGATAATTTTTGGATGGAAAAAACAAAAAGCAGAAATTTGCACAACGAAAATTGTGCAAGAATACGTTCATAGTTTGCTGCTGCAGCAGCAGCATCAAACAAAAACAAAATCCAAGGGAATTGAAATGAATAAAATGAAAAACGAAAAATTGGAAAATAAAACAAATTGGCGTCATCAATAATAATGAGAAATAATAATGAAAATAATGATAAACAAGAAGAATACTATTAGAATATTATGAACAACAGCAACAGCAGCAACAACAAGACCAAACATGGAATCATACAAAAAAAAACGAGTAAAAACAAATATTTTTACATGTTTCATTTCTCGGCCGGATTCTTGATTCTCCAGTCTCTTGTTTCAATTCTGGAGCTGTGTGCTATGTGCTGTGTGCTATGCATGTCTTGTTGGATGACTGAATTTTTAAATTTTCTGTGTCTGTATTCTCGCCTATTATTTCTTGTTATTATTATCAGAGAGTGTGAGTGTGTATGTGTTTCAAGATTATTGATTAGTACCAGAGAAAAAAAATGTTGAATTTGGTCTGAATGAAAAAATATTCATGGATGTTTTCTCTCGTTTTTTTTTTTAATACAAAATGTATCGGTGGTATTTTGGAACAAAAAAAAAAAAAAATTAACGAAACAGAAAATGATTGAAACAAATCATTGTTTCTTGCATGTTTTTTGCTCTGAATTTTACATGTTTTCATTCATTTATTCATTTATTTTGTTTTGAAACTTTCCTGTTTGTTTTTAATTAGATTTGTATTATCGAAATTGGAAATAATGATGAGAAAATTGCAGCATCAGACCATGTAAATTGCATGGAATTCCGCTTCTTCCGATGAATGGCCAATCATCGAAAATTCGAAGAGAACTCGAAGAAAATTCAAAGAAAATTTTAAAATTCCAAGAAAATTTGAAATCAAAAGCGACAGAATCCAGAAAACGGCTGCAAAAACATTGAAAATGCTAGAAATCATTATATTTTTCAAATGAAAATATTTAGAAATGTTTATATTCATTTTCAATATTTCTCATTTACCTAGAAATTTGTTCAAAATTTTTCATTGAATAAATAATGAAATAATGAATATTCAATGTTTGATACAAAATAATTTAAAACAAACAAACAAGAATAAGAGAAAACAAAATTCAAAATGATGATGTATAAACAATTTCAAAAGAAAAACAAAATTTTTCAACAAAGAATTTTAAACAAGAAAACAATCGAGAGAAGATGATGAAGAAGAACAATGAATGAATGAATGAATGAATGAATGAGAGATGATGAATGCGTTACAAATGAATTCATACAAATGAATGTGAAATGAATGAATGCATTGAAAACATATGAATATTGCCATGAATTTTGTTGTTGTTTTTTCTATGAAAATTTTAAAAAAATTTATTCAGAAAATTCCCTGAATGAAAATTTGAAGAATAATTTCAATATTTTTCAAATTTTTTTCAGGAAATTTTCATTTTCAAAAATCTCCAGCACACTTAACCAATGATATCGATGATAATAATGATGATGACCCGTGTATTTCGATTTGTGCATTTGACAAATACAAATTTAAAAGATTTAAATAAATGAACTTTTGTTCTACTTTGAATGAGATAAATATTTAAATTTTTTTCTGAAAAAATTCAACAATTTCAAAGCAAAATATTCGAAATAAATCTAATTGATTTTTTAAAATTGAAAATAAAATGAATAAATCGATCGATCGATCGATGACCATAGAAAACATTCAAATCAGAAATTTGAAATCAAAATAAATTTAAAATCGAAAATAAATCAAAACTCATTTACATCATACACACACATATATTAAACTCCAGTTCAATACCAATGAAATCATTTTTCATACAAAATTTTCATACAAAAATAATGATCATAATGATGATGATCATTATTTTTTTTTTTGGCAATCGTTAATAGCAGTAAACAACTACAAACTGCCACAACAAATAATATGATGACAATAGCTTGCGGATTTTTATTTTTTATTTTACAAAACTATCAACTACAACTATTTCATCAACCATATCATTATTATTATTATCATCATTTTATAATGGTCATGTTATAAAGGCGGGCATCAATCGGCTAAACGGATGTTTGTGCGGTTTCAAATTTTCAAATTTTGCAAACGAACAACAAACAACAAAAACATATTGAAAATTTTTGAATTTGAAAGATTTGAATATTATTATTCCATGTTTACTGTGATTTTGTTGTTTGTTGTTGTTTGCCAAAAAGAATGGAATAAAAATGCGGAATAACCATATGTAAATCAAATTCAAATCGAATTGATGATCATTTACATATGGTGATGTGTGTGTGTGTGTGTGTGTAGTAGGGAAATGAATGATTCAATGAATCAATAGATGAATCAGTGAATATATCTTTGAATGAATGAATGAATATTTTTCTCTATTTTGAATATCATCGAAAATTTATTATCGATTAGTTTCGACCACAAAACAATCAATTTATTATATGTCAAAGTTTGTTGTTGTTGGTGAATTTTTGATTTTTTTGAATTTTCAAAATTTTGGAAATTCAAAAATTTTCGATTCAAAAATTTTTGCGAAAAATCCATTATGCAAATCACATCATTTCATCATCGTTTGAAATTATTATGGACAAAGACTCATACACAAGCACACAACTAACAAATAATGGATCTTTGTCCCTCGGAAAATATCTCGAAATAATCATTGAAAATGCTCAAAAATTGTTTGTACTTTGATTTGATTGTGTTCAATTCAATAAATTAAGAAAGAATCGCTCAAATTGATTTGAAAATTACGAATATTTTCTTTTCTTTTCAAAAAATAAATAATTAATCAATGAATCAAAGTAAGGAAGATATTCAATTAAAATTGATTTTTGCTTTATTTCTTTATTTCGAGGTGCAATTTCTGAAAACTTTCAAGTTTCAGACTTGGAAAAAAATACGCATAAATCTCTTCAACTTCGACTAATCACACTATCACATTCACCAATCATTGTTGTTGTCATTTTCAGTTTCAAAGCGAAACAAAAAACAAACATAAAAAATTTCAATTAACTTTTTTTGAGAGTGAAGAATAAGATGCTTAAAGATTGATATTAACATTTCAAAATATTTCATGATTTTATAACGAAGAAGAAATCTATAGACTTATACACACACAGAGATACACTCAGAAGTTTTTCAAGAAATAATAAAAAATTGAAAGGGTTGAAAAATAGGAAAAAAAATTTATTTATTTTTCTCCTATCATCCTCCTCTAAGAAGTAAGTTACTTTATTTATTTTTCGTTACTTTTTCGCTAAAAAATTCATCATTCATTGAAAATACACAAACACACACACACACACAGAAACTACCATATACCACCATAAGTTACTGTGTCATTTTTCTCTGTCTAACGGTGTATGGTCTTTGATATTCGGTACTTTCGATAATACACACACTTTTGGATACTTTTGCATATATTTCAATGGAAGAATATGCACAAAATAAAAGCAAAAACTCTTTCATCATCTTGTCTTTATTCTCATTTTTATTTTTATTATTATCAAAAAATTCTTTCCATTAACGGTTCCAAAGTTCTTCCGTCCCTCCTTTTTCAACATGCAATTCATCACTGGACACGGAAACTTCGCAGCATACTTGTACAAAAGGAACCTCAAGGACTCACCTATGTGTATATGCGGTCACCACCTCCAGGACCCTGAACACGTTCTCCTAGAGTGTGAATACTTCGCCCTTGCAACCAGATCATTCACCAGTTTGGGTGAAGTCATGGCCAGCAGGGCGAAGTTTCATATCTTCAACGAGACGTCTAAGGAGTTCTGGAGACGATCACAACAAATCAACATATCCACAAATTCCATAAGACCCATCAACATATAAATATTTTACATCATCATACTCATTCATTCAGTATTACATTCATTTAATTACTCAGTCTCATAATTATTTCTCATTCATTAATTTCATTTTGTAATTTTTAACATTTCTCTTTATTCCAAAGGTGCAAATGCCCTAGCAGTGCACCATTAAATAAATATATTATTATTATTTTTATTATTATTTTCTATTTAAAATTCTTCGCTGTTCAATGACGAAGAATTACATGTTTACTTTCGTTGATCATCATCATCATCAACATCAAAGAATCTATTTAACAAACAAATACAAAAATACAAATACCCAAACAACACAAAGGAATCAAGCTTATAGATGATGGAAAAATAATAATAAGGCCCTCATTTTTTCCGGCCCAAATAATAATAATAATAATTTTGCTTTGCATTTTTTCTATTTTACTCAATGTGTCATTCTATTCTAATTCTTACATCATCTTTCGAAATCGAAATTTATTTATTTTTTCTTTCGTTTTCAAAATTCTCCTTTGAAATAAATAAACGAATAAATAAGATGGATTACTCGTATTTTTCTCATTTTTTTTTCGTTAGAATTATTTAGTTTGAAATAATGAAAATAATAATAATGAATAAAACAGCTAAGAAACACATTCACTGTCAGTATTTTGTTTGTTTGTCTATGACATAGACTCTATGTATCTGTATTGTTAGATATGCTTTCATATATATTTTCAATTCTCGAATTTGATTCGATTGAATGGCACCCAAAAGAATAGCGGGATTCGAGTGAAGAAATTGGAAAATAAATAAATAAATAAACGAAGAAATAAGGAGACGAAAAAGTATTAAGGAGAAAAAACACGGCCAAACACATAAGGCCCAAAGACACAGAACCCAAATACAGACCAATAATAAATTCTTTGATCAAAAAGAAATGAATTCTTTGATCAGAAAGAAATGAAAATTTGAAAAGGAAAAGAATTGGAATAAAATTTTTAAAATAAATATTTTAAATACAAAATAAATAAATGTCAAACAAAACGAAAAACTAATTCAAGCAACAGTAAGCTTTATGCAGAAGATGATTCTCTGTGTGTACTCATCTGATGAAAACTATTATTATTTTCGCATTCATTCAAATATTTCAAATAACTTAAAATGTTTATTTGAATTCAAAACATTTTTGGATAATTCTTTCGAATAAATATGATTTCATTTGTTTCTCAATTCAGTGACAAAATATTATTTAAAAATTTGAGATTTGAATTTTTCAAAATTTTTGAATTTTCAAATTTTTCAAATTTAAAAAACTGTCAAATGGCCAATCGTATTTATGTTGTTGATGCACATAATCGGAATAATCGAAATAATAATCGAAACCAAATCAAATGTTTCATATTTTTTCCATTCATACATTAGTTATTTGGCCATAACTGATAAACATTTGAAATTGATTCAATCGAAAATCGGTCATATTTGAATTGATGGATTTTCAATGTGTATGCATTGAATGCAATTCGTAAAAAATGAAATGTTTGAAAAATTCAAATCATTCAACCAAATCTTTTTTGAATTTTTCATTTTTTTAAAAAATTTCATTTCACCAGTATTCATTCACATAAAGCTTTCTGTCTAATTCATTCATCCATTTATTTCATTTTCATTTGAAGAATTTCACTTTATTTTTTGTTCAATTTTTGCATGATATTTTTACATTATTTATCAAATTTGAGAAAATTTTCAAATATTTCAAAAATATCAAAAATAGTTATCCTTTTATTTCAATTCTCATCCATTCATTCATTTATATGTGTCGATAATGATTTTGAAATTTGAAATAATCATGAAAATAATCAAATTCACACAAGCCATTCATCTTCAAAATTATTTCTCATCTATTTTTTCAATTGAAAATCAATTGATCAATCGAATTTTATTTATTTGAATTTTTTCAAATTTCATTCATTTTAAATGACCTTAATTCGTTTCGTTAAACCGTAGCAATAAATAGACAACAACAACATCAACATCGACAATCAGCTTCAACATCAGCATCACCAAGCGAAAACGGTCGACACACTTCAATGTCCCTAGTGTGTGTGTGTGGATGTGTGCGCGTATTTTATTCATATCAATCGACAAGCATCGATTATTGATGATGAACGGAGACAAAGGGAAAAAATACTGAAAGGTTTTTCGTATTTCAACACAGAAACAACAACATTCACCGATTGGTACATTTCTCCCACTCACATACATCCAAAAACAACAACAACACTTGGGGTTACGACGTTTGAATTTTTTAAAATTTCAAATTTTTGAATTTCAATATTTTTTTATCATGTATTTTAGCTGGTTGTCGATGGACAAACACATGCATATACATATGAAAACGTATGAAAAAAATTTTTTTTGAAAAAATGATGAATGAATTAGGTCAATGGGAACAACACACGTATATATTCATTCATTCATTCATTTGTTATTATATCAAATGTTCGATTTGTTTGTTATCGAAATGAAAGGGATTTATTTATGTGATCGATAGACCAAGAATGGAATGAATTGGAAAAAAAAATTTGAAAATTTAAACAAAAAAAAAATTTGGAACAACAACAACAACCAATCGAACATTGTACAACCAAAATTCATTCATTTTACTTTGAAATATTCAAAGATATTTATTATAATAATAATGGAAATAATAAGCGTTATTGACATTAAATATTAGAAGATTGAATGTGAAAAAAACACAAATAAATTCATTGAATCATTGATTAAATTCAAACATTTCAAGCGATTGAAACATGTATATTTTTCATTTGGGCAAAAAATTAAAATAGAATGGGTTTTTGGCATCAAAAATACAAAAATTTGTTGACATGTTTGCCCAATGATGCCAAATGTGCGGACAAATGGTGCCCATTGTAAGGTTTTTTCTGTCTGAACATTTTTCTAAATTTTCAAATTTGCATATGATGAATGATTACTTTTCATCATCAGCTATGCATATATTTGCATGGAAATATGACATTCGGATGTTTGATAAATATATTTTATTATGAAATATGTTTCGATAAAAAAAAGCCCTTCGGGTCGAAATTGTATATGTGTTACTGGACAGCATTTTGTGTGTTTATATGCAGATGCTAAACGAGAGAAAATTTTGAAAATTTTTCATTTTTTGAAAAAATATGTATTTCACTCATATGAATGAAAGATAATTGAATTTGATTAGCATTTTGCTTGCTTGCTGCACATATACCGACAAGTAAACATTTAAAACATATTTAAACAACACTAAAACACACAAACACTCACACAGGGACAAAGGATTCAATTTCAAATAATGATTCACATTAATCTGATTAATCTTTGTGAAACCAGGCAGATTTTTGTTGGAAATTTTGCATCATTTTTCTTTGAAATTCGTGCATTGAAATGTGAATGGAGCTATGAAGCTACACCATACCATTGATGCAATTGATTATTCCATAGAGATGTGATATATTTTAGTTTGTTTTGCTTTGTTTTGTTATCATAAAATCATCATCATTAATAGTGGATTGATGATGATGATTTTAATTATTTTAGAATTTGAACAAAAATTCTGTGATTATCTGTGTGATATAATGAAAATGATTTCTTTGAAAATTGTGTTTGACAATTTTTTTTTATGGGAAAAATAAATACCTCTAAAACATAAAAGCATAACATGGCAAGTTTAAAGACTATTTCTCTTGAAAAAATATTGTCATTAATCTAATTCTAGAAGCTATATTTTTGACAATATTGTAATTAATAATCAAGTAAAATTGAATTTTTCTGAGAATCATTCATTACAAATAATGATTTAAACCCTTGAACTGTTTTAATTCTCGATAGTTTCAATTTCTAATGGTTGCCATGATGAACATGAAACAACAACCAATGAAATTACATTAACGAATCCAATGAAATACTCAAACAAAGGCAAAAAAATCAAAATTTTTTTCCAAAATCAATCAAATTCCAGGTGTTGATCAATACAATCTAATCTAATCAGAAAATTATCAATTCAAAATACATCAAATAATCATGCATTCATCTATGATAAAATCAAAAAATTGAAAATTTCTTGAGAAAATTTTCATCCTTAATTGTGGCCATTTTTCATTGATTGCTGTTTCACTGTGCTCATTATTGGCGACCAATTATTGTGATCAGTGAACAGTGGACAATCACAAATGAAATTGACAAAAACATTCAATACAATCAAATGATTTCAGCATTAAATATTTTCTATTTTTAATTAATGATTGATTCAAACGATTGATTGTGTTGCTTTATATTGCATAAATTAAAAATAAAATTCAAATAATAATGGCACGCATCAAATCAAATTGAATGGCTGAACATATTGATTGACCAACCGCACATATACGAACACGAAAAAAATCATTTAATTGGAAAATACTGGATAAAAAGAATTAAATTCAACCATATTGGCCATAATTATCAAAATATTTTAAATAATAAAAGTAATTATTATTATTCATTCATTCATTCAATCAATTCTTTCATTTTTTTTGCACCTTTACATGTTGACAAATACATAAATGAATGAATGAATGAATGAATGAATATGGAGAAATATATGGCCAATTTGCCATCATACAATATTTGTCCAATATTCATCGATAGAAAGATAGAGACATGGAATATAATCAAATTTTGAAATTTTTATCATTCTAAAAATAGGCAAAGAGAATAAAATAAAACAAACGCCATTGTCATTATCGTGATTATCATTATTATTATCATCATCATTGTTATTATCATTATTATTATTATTTGTCGTCATTATTATCAAACCATTAAAATTATTATTATTTCAAAGAATAGACAGAAGAAAATATTGATTTGTGTTGCACAAAAAATGAATGAAGTGAATTTAAAATGAAAATTCACATTTCGAACAATAACACATATTGGTCTATTGGATTCATACAATTTTTTGCTATGGCCAAAGCGAAAAATGGCCAAAAAAAAAATGAATCTAATAGTTTGCGTGATTAGGAATTGAATTGAATTTTATGAATATTTCAAATATGAAATTTGAAAAAATGAAATTTGAAATGAAAATTTGAAAACAAAAATTAAATGAAAATTAAACAAATAAATAAAATAAAATACAATGAATGAACAACATTACGAATATATTTTTGATTCAAAATCAAATATTCATAATGAAAAATGCAAGAATAACCACAAATTCTACGAACAAACCAAAAACAATATGATTGTCATTCGCAAAACATTGAAACTTCAAAAATTTTTCAAAAACTTTAATGAAACGCAAAAACAAACACCAAATGCAACAACAAAATGACATGAAGCATGGACATTTGACATGCAAACAATATCATTTGCGTGTATGATGGCGCGGAATAAATTTCTTGAATAAAATTCGTAATAATTTCAAATGAATTATTTTAAAATTTGAAATTTAAAAAATTTTAATTTCAAAAAAATCAATACTGTCTCTCGCTCTGGCCAACAGATGGCGCAATTTGTATGTTGGGAATTTTCAAATTCAAAAATTTGGAAATTTTACATCAAATTTTCACGTTCATCTTTCTTTTGAATTAAAATTCTTCCAAACAAAATAATAATATGGATTGTTGTTGTTGTTGTTGTTGTTATGGTTTTGTGTTTTCAATTTAAAACACAAATAATCATCAAAAGAGAGATAGAAACTCATCCATCAGTATAAGAGAATATGATATTGTTTTTACTCGGTTATTCGATTCAATTCAATTAATTGAATTAATTCAATTAATTCAATTAAAAATAATTGAAAATAAATGAATAAATAGATAAACAAATAAATATTAAACATTGATGTTGAGGCAGAGATGTTCGTTTGTGAGTACAAAGATGTGCAAAGTTCATATTGGATTTGATTTCTGTTGTGCATAGAAATATATGTTTTTCGGTATGTCTAAATACCGATACACAACAATAATATGGATTATTCATATTTCATAGTTATAAGGTTTGTAACGATATTCGATAATGTGTTTGTTAGATTGCGATCGGTTGTTCTGAACCGAAAATGGAAATTAAATATCAATAACATTGAATGGTAAGTTAGACATAATCATAATGATTGTGTATTACACATGTTTTCGTTTTGAATTAAATCAAATAAATTTAATAAAAAAATAAAGGTAACTGACCTTGTACGATGAATGTTCGCTGGTTGTTGGTTGGTAGTTTGTGGATGTGTTGAATCGGTGATTTACTTTGATTTGTCATTGGATGATTTGAAAAATGATTGAATATATGTTGACTATGATTTTTTGACTATGATTTTGACCATTGAAATGAGATGATTGATGTTGATTGGTTGGTGTTAGGTTGATTTATTCTGTTGAAATCTGGTTGAAGCGAATAATCATTGAAGAATAATGGCTCCCGAATCCATATGATAAATGATTTTGGTATTTGAATGAAAAACAAAAATAAACAAACAAATATTGTTGTTTCCAATATATATTATGGCCATCAATTCAATTCATCTAATGTGTATCAAGGGACAAACAAATGTGCCAAAAATTTTTCTTATCAATAAATGCATATTTTATAATACAAGAATGAAAGAATATTTGAAATAAATAAACAAATAAAGGTAAAATGTTTATGTCAGATCAATTCAAATGGTTCCCTACATACATATCTATGGATATTTGTGTACATATTATTCGTTATTCTAATGTGTATTATTGATCGATTGATTATACAACAGGAACAACAATGAATATCTAAGCAAACCAATATCATTATTTTTAAATCACAATTCGCATTCGCATTTTGAGCATCGGGTATAAACACTTGAGATAAATAGTTGAAGAAAAAAACAAATCATCCAACCGATTCGATTTATATTTGAATTATTATTATTATTATTACGATCATCATCATTATTTTTGTAAGATTTCGATGAAATCAAATACTACTATTCTATTCTATTGGGAAATGTTAATGTTTTATTTCCCACTTTTTTATGATGATGATGATGATCACCATGTATTTTTTTTCTTTGAATATTTATTTTATTACAATAATTGATCATCTTATTAAATAAGTATTTTATTGAAGAATAAATAATAATAATGATAATGGCAAAATTGTGTTTGATTATCAAGTATAAAGGCTTGCATTAAGGTGAGCAAATGATGCTCGAATAAATCGAGGAAAAAATCGATTTAAATGACCACATAGAGGCATATGTTTATGAATTGTCTTTTAGAAATCAATCAGATTAATCAGATTTCGAAATTAACATCATTTCGAAGACTTTACTGATGATCATCGATATGATTATGAACATCATCATCAGTATTAATCATTAACAATCTGTTAATTTGAAATTTTTTATTTAAAATTCCAAAGATTGATTTATACAGAAATATAAAATTACTTATGGAATTTGATTTTTAGTGGAAAATTAGTTGATTTTCAATCAGTAAATCAGCGAGGAAAAAACACCTGTTATTATCGAAATGCTACTGGATTATTATTGTTATCATCATGATCATCAGTATTAGTGCTAATATGATGAAAAAATATGGAATTTTTTAAAAGCAAACAAATATTTTTTCCCTTTGATTTTCAAAAGAAAATTTATTGAAATAATTCATGTTTATTTGTTGTAATTGAAAATTCAACATAAAATTGAAAAGTGAAAATGTTCCCAAATAAAATGAAAAAAAAAAATTTCAAACGTGTTCACAGATCAAGGATTTCCAACGATATTTCAAAAATTTCTAATTTATTCATCTTTTTTTTCTTCTGATTTTTAAATTTAATCTTAACGTGATTACGATTATAATAATAAGGAGATGATGATCATAATAATATTGATGATGGTCATCGAAATGTTAAAATAATAAATAAATTTGAAATAAAAATTTCCAAAATTTAATTTTAAATTTGATTCCCATTATGATCATTGAGTTTTGTTTTTGTTTTTTTTTTTGATAGATCGTATCATCATTGATCATTGAAAAAATGCTTTTCGATTCAAAAACAAAAATGTATGGTCATTCAATTTCGATTGAAGAATGGCTTCACAAAAGACAAATCATCAATTATTTATAAAAAAATTTTACAATCAAACAACAAGAAAAAAGTAAAAATAATCAAAGATAAAAATCAAATTGAATTAATTAATAATCAAACGATGGACAGGATTAATTATTGAAAATGAAAACATATATGCTAATTGATTCAACTATGAAGATGATTTTCTATGTTTTTCTACACAAATACATTTTATTACAATGTCATTCGAGATTGAAATTGAATCTTTATTCGATTTACAGTTTTCAACATAAGACAATTAACAATTTAAAACATGAAAACATGAAAATTTTTTTTTTATTTTTTTCAGCAAATCTATTTGGATGTGATTGTATGATCATCATGATAATATCCATTGATACATCGCTATGCGATGGACAAAGATATGGATGCTCTTCGGAATGATGATGATCATCATTTCAAATTCAAGGACAAATAGCAAATGGATTGAATGAATCTTCATCATTTTTTCGATGGATTTTGTTGGAAATTTTGAATCGATTCAATTCAAGACTAATTAAATTAATGATAATTCATTAATTATTTAACTCTTTCAATGGTTATTAATTATTAATTCATATTTCGATGATATTTTAATACAATGACATGTAAGCTTTCAATTTCAAGCAAAAATTGATCGAAAAAATCGAGCTAAATCATCGAAATTATCATTTATTAATTTTATTTTATTTATTTCGATCATTGTTATAACAATCATAAATAATATGAATGAAAAATGTTAAAACAAATTCGATTTGTTACAAGGTTTGAATTTTTGAAAAATTTTTATATTTCAACTTTTAATGATAATGATTATCATCATCATCATCGATTTATTTATTTCTTTCATTTCATATCATTTCACTAATGGTCGGTTACCTGGTCTTGTTCTAATTGATTTCGCTGATATGTTCAGTACAACAAAAAAAATCATTAAATTTGTTTGTTTGTTTGTTCGTAACGAACGAACAAAACTGAAAAAACATTTTTTTTTTTCGAAAAAAAATAAAAGACCCTAAATGAACATTCATTTTGTCGAATGAATATTAATATTATGAATGTATAATCACATTGATCATTTAATGCTTGATGATCAGTGATTTAGCATTTTATTTTCAATCAGTACAAAAGACAACAAACAAACAACAACGAACAACGACAAAACAAAAAAAAAAAATAAAATAAAACAAACAATCATTAACCATGAATAAATTTGATGATGATCATCATCATGATCATCAAATGGTTGAATGAATAATGAATAACATGAATGTTTTTTGCTTTGAATGAATGATATTGGATACATTCACATTGAATGAATGCATTAAATCTGGACATTTTTGTTTAGCTGTAAAAATACATGCTGCAGCCAAATACACCGCATCGCATATTTTTTGCTAATTTACTCAATAATACCTGAGTAAAAAACAAAAATTTTTTTTTGTCGATCATTCATTTTTCTATATCAGAAAAATTAAAATCTATGGACATGTGCTATGTATGATTATTATTATTATTATTAGTTCATGGTCACATTTCAACATTAATTAATATTCAATGAGGAAAAATACTAACTGAATGAAATGATATGATTGAAATTTGAGAAAAATGTCAACACAATAAATTCAGACATGTTTATTAAGGTCAAAAGGCTTAAATCTTAAATTATTAAGACATTGTGTTCGGCCTGATTGGACTATGTGTTTCATAAATAAATAAATGGTAAAAATCGATGAACTTACTTTGAAATCAATTGAATTTTCTCGGAAGCCAGTTTAAATTTGATGGATAATTTGAAAAATTGAATCAAAAACATCACAAAACAAAACAAATCACGAATACAATTCGAGTACATCACAACTATTGAAATTTTAAAAATTTTTTCTTTTAAAATTCAAATCAAATTAAATGAACACAAAACAAATCAAATTAACACGAAGCAAAAATTCAAAATAAGAAAAATAAAAACTGAATGAATTTGACAAAAGCCTTTATATATATCGAAAAATTTTCACCAATTTAAAACCAGCAAATGAATAATGAATTGACCATAACTCATCATATCATATCACCAAGTATTTGCCTTTGAGTAAAAATAGTCATGAAAACAAAAAACTCAATTTCATTAGCAAAAAATCAAGTATTTTGTAAGTCTTTGATTTGTTTAAAATGAATCAAATACCGAATGCCTTTCGATAAAATTCTATTCCAAATATTAGGTTGTCCCATAAGTTCTTGCCGTTTTTTAAATTTTTTTTCATTAGAAAAATGGCAAGAACTTATGGGACAACCTAATATTATTCAAATTATTTTAATGGAATAAATTAATTTCAAACCAACCAAAGAAAAAAAATCCAAAGATATTTCCGTTAGTCCATATAATATAAAATATGCTTGGAAAAGAATCATTTATTATTTTATATTAATCATACAAAATGAATTGAAATTTTTTTTTCGAGGCCTTAGACTACTTTTGAAATAAATCTTGAATTTTGCAATTCATTTTTGCCTGGCTAAATGCCTGATATTCAAAGTGATGCGGCCAAATTGTTTGGTTTTGAATATCATTTTGCATGTGATGATGATGATGATGATCATAACAGCCTTTTTTGCTATGAATTTGGTTACCATTTACGGTTGTGTTGATGTTTTAAGCCAAGTTGTTTCTTGGCTCTCTGTCAATTCTCTACACGCAAATCATCATTTTGATATATGAATTGACTTTGAACTAACAGAAAGTAACAGGAAAATGAAAAATTAGACAGGATGCTCTCAGCCATCAAGAATTGAACCAGATGATTAATTTTCATTTGAATTGAATTTTTTTCATTTTAAAACATTAGAGGTAATACATTCAATATGGCCATTGGCTTCGACATCAATTTCGAAATATATTGATTAAAATTATTCAAAAAAAATAAAAAATATCCTGTCTTCAATTTGACATTTGAATTTTTTTTTTTTGGCCACCACCATTCCAGTACCATATTGTCAGAATTTTTTTTTATTTACACAATTTTCCAAAATTAGACAAACAATACAATGAAATGACAAACATTTCTGAAAAATTCTCTGAAATGATAAAATATTAGGTTTGTCCGAAAAGTTCTTGCCAATTTTCACAAATGATTTTCTACGATATAACCGGCAAAAACTTTGCGGCCAGCCTATTATACGAAAAATATATCCATGATTATAATTTTCCATATAATTTTTGATGGGAAAATAAATTAAAATAAATAAATATCCATAGAAATTTTGAAATGATGTGCCAAAAAAATATTGCCGAAAATAATGTGTATGTGTGTGTAAATATAAGTGTTTTAGATCATCATAAATGAACAATATGTTTGAACAAACTTAATAATAATAATTTTTCTGATAAAATAAACTGAAATTTGCCATCGTATAATGAATGCGTTTCTCCGTACACAGACTTTAAAAATGCTCGATGATGATAACGGACTTCGTTACTATGCGTGCACATATATGTTGCTAATTTGGTTGCCAACATTATTTTACAAAACTAATGGTGCCCATTGTATTTATTTATTTATTTATAAATGTTTTACGTCCATCTTTGATAATTTCGGATATTGTAATTGTTCAATAAGCAATATATTCAACAATAAGCAATGCAAGGTTATATACCACACACACACACACACATTATCTCCAGAACAACCAAAGCTTAATATATAATTTGTTTCGGTCAATTCCTAAGCATAATGCTATGATGATGATGATGATTATTTGATCATTTTTTGGTCGAACATATTCGGGTTTTGGTTGTTGGGCATATATTTTTTTTCAAACGTCAATCCATTGATTTCTTTTTCTGGTTATTTCATTTTGACATAATGGCGTTCACACACAAATACTATTGGCCAGATATTATATAGATGTTGCTTTGTGTGCTTATTTGGTGGCATTTTTTGTATATATTATTATTACATTATTATTATTATTTAGTATTTGGATCGAATCGAAGCATCGATTTTTTTTTTTGTTGCTTTTTTTGGTTGTAAAAACGAAAAGACCACCAACGACATGAACGACAATAACAACAACAAATGCAAATTCAAATAACAAAACAAATAAGTTTTACTCAAGTAGCAACAACAACAGCAGCAGCAGCAGCTGAATATATGAAAAAATGCATATATAATAACATTGGTAAAGACAAAAAAAAAAAAAACAGGAAAATGAAAATCTAAATCAAAGAAAATGGAAATAAAAATGAAAAATAAAATAATGTCCATAAATATATGGTCTATATAACCCTAAATGGACATGAGAAATAAAAGAGACTGTCCGTTTTGGTGTCGATCAATTTTTTTTCGCTTGGTTATAAGGGCCCATTCGGTCGGAATATGAATGCATGGGTTTGTATTTGTATGCGTGAGTTCGTGTGGACGCCATTTACAAATCGATTCACCATAAATTTGCAAAAGGCGACCAATTTCATTTGAAAAAAAATATAAATCTATATTTGTGTATTGCGACTGTCCTTTCCGCATTTTTTCATTACTTAGACATTTCTTACTATTCATACGAGTATTATATTGTATTGAAACTTACAAATGATAATCATACGAAATTTTCCTTTTCCTGTAAAAAAAAAGGCAAACTCTTACCAAAAGGCAAACAAACTGACAAACAAACAAACAAAAACAGATAGCTTTGAGTTCAATTTGTAATAATAATAATCATTTTCTACATTGGGCGCTACAACGCTACATTGAGGTCAGCTATGCATTGATGATCATATTGTACAATATTGTTATTATTATTATTATCATAACTTTTATCATAATACAACACTCAAAGGCACCAATAGTATCCACGCATATACTAAAATATTATGTTTGTTTGTTTTATTTTGCCATATTGATAATAATAATCGCGAAAATCAATGGTATCCAATGGTAATATGGACAAAATGTTAAAATGGAGAAAATATTGAATCGAGACAGAAAACTGCCCATTTTTATTTCTCGGGAACAGAAAAATCACGCCTTTCAAAATGGATATTCATTTCATTTCATTCAATTTTTTTTCCATTGAATGAAATACGAATTATGAATCGAGATACGAAAATTGACCAGTTGACCATCCTTTTATTATGATTATTTATTATTATTATTCATAGAAATCTCTATAAATATAAATGAATATAAAGCATGTTCTCACACATTCTCACACATTTCAATTGATTCATATTATAATCAACTCAATTGTTATTATTATAATGACCTGAATGAATGAAAAATAGAAAATAGACAGATAGACACAATAGAAATCACTGTTTTGACCTGTAACTGACTGGTTTA
Organism: Psoroptes ovis; assembly: GCA_002943765.1. Lineage (NCBI taxonomy): Eukaryota > Metazoa > Arthropoda > Arachnida > Sarcoptiformes > Psoroptidae > Psoroptes > Psoroptes ovis. Next base: position 475,202 of record PQWQ01000028.1, on the reverse strand, counting down.
GTTTATTGTTGTTGTTGTTACCATTATAATAATCACTATTATTATTATTATCATGAATCTATTGTTGTTTGTCTGGTTTCTCTTCTCAAAAAAAATCAAAGAAACAACCGAAATTTCATACATTTTTTGGCAGCTATATTTTTTTTTCGAAATATGTTTAAAGTTAATTAGCTAACAATCTCATTGATGGACGCCATGTTATTATTTTGAGAAAAGAAATAAAATAAATCAATGAACAAGGCAATAACAATCATGATAATAAAATCAATCTAAAAAGAATGAATCAATCAATATGATCTGCGCTCATATCGCTATGTGAAGATACGAGAGTGACTTCGCAGAGAAATAGGCTGGTTAAATGCAGAGAAATAATAATTGATTGATTGAAGATTATTTGAAATTATTGAAAATTAAAAATTGGAAAAAATGAAATCTATCAAACACAATCTCTCGATATTTTGATTTTTTCAAAATAAATATTAATGTAACAACAACAACAACAACACAGATAGAGACAAGCACAAACACTCATAGAGAGTTTATCCTTGCTGTATTTCAATTTTTCTTTGGATGAAATAGTTGACATTATTAACGATAATAACAATAATTAACCTCCCGGCAACCGATCAATGATTGATTGATTGATAGATAATGAAAGTTAATGATGATGATTTACGAAAAAAAAGCTCTAAAGCCAAAAAAAATATTTTTCGATAATAAAATATGTCATCGAAAAATATTTGATGAGGAAAAATGTTTTCAAAATAAATGTCCATTCAATCGTATCGAAAATCTAATAACAATTGAAATGATATTTCGGTGATAAAATGTCAAAAATTTAATTTTGAGAAAATAAAATGAAAAGAATGAAAATTGACACAAGGATAAAATGTAATGGAAAATATATTGAAATTAAATGGAAATAAATAAAAAGGATATGGACATACTTTGCACGTGTTTTAGGCATTTTTATTCGTTATTATTTATGCATTGATCACTATGATTAAAAATTTTTAAAACAGAAAAAAACAAAAACGAAAAAAAAACAATACCACATGTCTAGAGCTTTCAATACCGGGATACCGGGATCCCGAATACCGGGATACCGGACGATTTTGGTCCGGTATTGAATACCGGTATTCATGCACAAAATACCGGTATTTCGGTATTGCTTAAATAGATTTAAATTCAACTTTCGCACAAGAAAATTTATTTAAATTAATTTCAATGTATCTTTTCGAATATAAACGAACAATTTATTTGCATTGAAATTCATATAAGGCACATTTATGATTAGCACCGATAATGGCAACTTTGGTGCGATGGCTCATATTATGCGTCTACTTCCTAAGGGCTACTTAATAATAATAATCTTTTATTAATCGGTGCTCTGCTCAAGCATTTGCATCTCTTGAATATAATATAAATGAATGGTTAATCAATTAAAATAAATAAAAATAAGATGAAAATAAAATTGTAAAAATTGTAAAAATTAAAATTAAAATAAAATAATGAAAATATTGGTATGTAATTAAGCAGTGAATGAGTGTATGAATATGTAATGTGTACTATGTGAGGATGATATGTACAAATGATATGATAGTTTGCCTATGGTTCACATGTGTTGCGACCGTCTCCAGTACTTCTTAGACGCTACATTGAAGGTATGAATCCTAAGGGCTACTTCTTAACTCAAGTCCTAATTCAATTTTGCTCACTCAAAAGCGGTTTAAAACAAAATTTTTAAAATAATTATCAGTAATAGTAGCAATAATAGTAATAACTTGATAGTAAAAATTCTATTTTATATTTTCTAATTTACTAATCGAAATTCGAAATAAAATTCTAAATTTTGTAAGAATTTGTAATAATTTTTCGGACATTTTTTATCTTTTGGTGTGTAAATTATTTAATTTTTTGTTGTTTGGATTAAAACATTGATTAATCAATTGAATTAATCATACGGTAAGTTTTTATTTGTATTAATGTAAATAATATCAATTGTATCAATTTGTAAAATTATATTTATACGTATATGAAAAGATATCAATACGTGATATCATTTTTTTTTCCATTTTTACAATTAAATTTTATAAAATAACAATTTAGAATGAAATATTTGTAATTAAAATCAAAATTAGTTTAATAAAAATATGATTGAATTTTTTATTTACAATACCGGTTTTAATACCGGGATCCCGGTATTGCAAATTTCCAATACCGAAATACCGGTATTCAGAATTGGCCCGGTATTGAAAGCTCTACACATGTCCTAATTTCTGGCCAATTAAACACATTATTGGATCAACACAATAATATTATCAATGTCCGTTGGCTAATTTGGTTTTTTCAAACATTTTTCAAATGAAAAAAATATGAAAATTACATGTTATAACACAATGATGAAAGTATTGATGAAGAACAATGGCAAAATTTCAAGCGAAACAACCTCAACAACACCGAAAAAACGTGTGATTCAATGCAAATGTTTTACATTTTTTTTTCAAGTTTAATAAGTAGCTACTGTGATATGACAGATAGCCATGATCAAATTCAAATATTAGGTTGTCCCATAAGTTGTTGCCGTTTTTTTCGGAAAATTGAATCTAAAAAACGGCAAGAACTTATGGGACAACCCAACGAATTCAATATACACAAATTCAAGTTGAATATTGAAATATTTAAGATCAAAAAAAATTTCAATTTTTTTTATTATTTTCATTATTCATAGTTCAAATATTTTCAATATTTATTTATTAAATTTTTTCGATATAATATGTATTTTTATATATAATTTTTGAATGGACAAATTGTGTGTCGGTTGTTTGTAGCTGTTTTGTTTGTTCATTTATTATGAGAAATGAAATGAATGAATGAAATGTATGAAATGTTCAATTATATAATTATATAATAATAATAATAATGATAATAATAATAGTAATAATAACAAATATCAAATTATCAAATGATAAAAATGCAAATTTATGAATGTAATTTGTGTGTGGGGGAGGCGTGTGGTGTTGTTGTTGTCCATGTTCAATTTGTATCAATGTATTTTCTGTGTGAGAAATTTGAAATATTGAATATCAAATCTGACTAATTTGAATTTGATCAAATTCATTCAATCGTCATCATGATGATGATCTTGATTGATCAAATACACACTTACACACACACACACATTCATTGACCCATACAAATAAAAGAGGATAAAAATTTAAAATAATCAAAAAAAAAAAAAACAATGGCAGCATACAAGGTAAACAAAAACAAAAAAAAAATTTCAAGTTTTACAGGTGGCTCTTGGTTTCAAACACACACATGAATCAAATTTTTAAAATTTGTAATAATTATTAATCATTTATAAATAGGGTATGATGGACAACGGTCATTAATACTTGTGTGTGTGTGTGTGTGTGTGTACGGGTAGTGGTGATGGTAAGGATGCGTGATGTTGATGTGAAATTAATCAGATCAGATTTGTAATTGAATGAATTTTTCAATTTGAATCAATTTTTTTTTTAAGAATTTTAAAAATTAAAAATTTGTATGAGTGAATAGAATGTGTGTTTATGTGTTTGAATATCATTTTAAATAAATGAAATTTGCATTTTACAAAAATGAAAACCCTTATTAACAAAGATTTCATGTCATTTTCCGAGAATTCGATAATAATATTGCGCTAATTGTTGTATTCAATTTGAAATTTAAAATTATTAAATTTAAAAAAGATGAAGAACAAAAGAATGACATTGATTAATAAAGAATATAATTATTAATGAATCATAATTTAAAATCAAATATAAAAAAAAATTTATAACAAAACAAAAAAATTATGATGATATCGGTGATGTAATTTGAAAAAAAAAATGATAATAATTGAATTGATATTGATGTTTACGGGTCGATGGTCGATTGATCTATCATTTCAAATAATATACAATATTCTTGGGTGTTTTTTCAAATTTCAGAATTGACAATTATTTAATTGATTAATTAATTCATTGATTAGAAATGATATAATTTTACATTTATTTCTCCGAAGTGTTTGTGTTATTTATTATAAACTAATGATAAAATTTTTTCAATTGACTTAATGTATGAATGGATCATTTCATAATTATGAATTTTTTTGTACTTTTCGAGTTTTTGAAAGTGAAACGCTCTACACACTGGGTTGATTTGTTTGTCATTTCTTTTTCAAATCATTATTTATTTCAATAATAATAATAATGATGAAGAAACATTTTAAATTGATTATATTTTATTTATAATAATAATAATAATGAAAGAACGGCGAAAAAAAAGTGAAAAAAAGATATGATTTTATGATCTTGTATCTATACAAACATAATATCACCAATAATTTTAATTTTCATTAAGATATATTCATTTAATTTATTCATTTCTTCTTGCTTCATTAAAGTTTGAATTTGTATTGATGATAATGATTTCAAATTACAAAAATTAAAATGATTGGATATATTATTAATATTTCGATCAAAGGAAAGCTCGTATATGATATTGATAATATAATTGATTTTTTGAACTATAGATCAGAATCTTTATCATTGCTTGTTGCAGAACTTGCGCTTGAAAGTATATTAACATTAGCACCATTATTTCCATGTAAATGTGATGTTGTATGATGTGATTGTAGCTGTTGATGATGTTGTTGTTGTTGCATTAGCAACGCTAATTCTGCATTCGCTAATGGTGATGATGTTGTATGATGACCTGAAAGTCCTGCAGCTGCAGCAGCAGCAGCCGCCGCCGCAGCAGCATTACGATTATTTTGATTAACAACACATTTTCGCATATGTTTTTCTAACGTGCTCGGTACAGAGAATGGCATTTCACAGAATCGACATTTATAAACATCTTTTCCCAGCCGACCGTGTGTTTTCATATGTCGAGTCAATTTGGAACTTTGTGCACAGGCATATGAACACAATTCACATTTGTAAGGTTTCTCACCTGTATGCGATCTTCGGTGTACAGTTAAATTGGAACAATTTTTGAAAACTTTTCCGCAATATTCACAAGTATCGTTGCGATATCGATGTTCTTTCCGGCGGCCATCAGTAGATGCGGGCGTTGAATTCACAGTATTTGATCGGAGATGATTGTTCATGGTTCGATGCGCTGATTGATGATGATTGCTGATTCTGCCCAATTGGGAATTGTTATTGGACAATAAACTATTTCGAAGTGTTGTACCGTTTGTTCGATGTAATACATTATTTGTGGTAGTATTGACACCATTATTATTCGGTGTTGTTGGTAACGGTGGTGGTAAGGTTGGAGCTGTTGTACCTTTGCCGAAGGCACTGGTAGCATCTGGGATTGATAATTTATTAGATGATGTTCGAAGAAATTCGACAGCAGCCTCAGGATTCATACCAGCAGTTGTTGTTGAGAAATTTGTAAATGGATTAGGACCCATTGATGATGGCCATAAATTTGAATAAAGTGGATTATTTGCAATAGCAGCCATTGCTGTTTGTTGTTCAGGATTGATAAAATCAAGTTTGAATTTTTTAGGATCAAAGGCACTGTTGAGAAGACTACCAGCTAATATATTTAGATTGGTGGCATTTGGATTTTGTAAACCGCTCATTATATCATTGATATTTGCTCCAAGTACGTTGTTGGCATTTGTATTATTGATATTAGATGGTATCGATGAGCCACCATTATTGATTGCTGATTGTGTTGTGGTGGGTAGTGATCCTGGTTGTTTATTCAACAAATTATTCAGTGCCATCATTCCACCATTGGCAAAAAGATTTTCCATATTATTACGTTCTGCTTTTGAAGCATTTTGCAAATAATTGCTAAAAATTTTACTGCTTTCTTCCATTATTTGCTTATAAGCATCATTATATTGTAAATTTGCAAAACCCATCTTATCCATCATTTCGCCCAGAATATTTTGTGTATTTATTGCACTCGTTCCTTTGGCTAATGGAATATTGGCCGATTTTGGAATCGAAATTGATCGTGTATTATCATTACCAGATCGAGGAGAGAAAGGAGGTGATAAAGTTGATGAATGATGAAGTTGTTCTTCTATTGCACTAATTTTAGCAGATCCATTTTTACCCGAATCACTTAGTTTGGCAGATGAACGAGATGACAAATCTTCGGCCATTAAATCTCCATTTATTCGAATTCTATTTCTTTTGATAAGTTTGCCATTATCATCGATTTCATGTTCTTCATCTTCATCAATATCTTCATGTTCTCCTCCTTCTTCATCATCATCATTAACTTCATCAACACCTATTTCCATTTCATCGTTATCATTATCATTATCATCATCATCGTCATCTTCACCATCGATTTCTTCGATTGAAATTGATTCATGATTATTGTTCACTGTATCATGATTCGATTGAGAATTGTCGTCATTATTATTTTTCATTGAATCCATTGTTGTTGATTCTGATCCATTCATAGTGATCACCGGTTTTTCTTCATCAATAATAGTATATGAATCATCATTATTAGATGAAATATCATCATTAATCGAATTATCATTATTGAAATCATTTTTGGGCTGCTGCTGCTGATGCTGCTGCTGTCGATTATCATAACCGTTTGATTTTTTAGCTTTATGAACACGTTTCAAATGTCTTCGTAATTTCATCACTTTTTTGAATCCTAATCCACAAAATTCACAATGAAGTGGGCGGCGTGCATTCAAACTTGTCATATCTTTGTGATGATTCTAAAAAACGATTAGAAATGAAAATTCGAATAGATTTTTATTATGAAGAATAATTGTAGAAATAAGACATTATAATTAAATGAAACTTACTTGACGATCAACATTTATTGAAGATTGATTGGTGAAATTGATATTAGCTGCGACATCTTCTTCTTTGATCATTTTACCATTGGATAATGAGACATTTTCTGGTGAAATTAAACGATTTGAATGATGAATATCAATCGATGATGCAGTAGAATTTGGCCTCGAATTCTGGCTATTATTATTGTTGTTGTTGTTGCTGCTGTTAATCAATGATGGGGATGATAGTTGCCGAATCGTATCTGCAGTGTTGTTCATATTGTTGGTTGAAAATGATGCCAATGGACTAAGTACTACCGGTGAATTATTGTTTATTGTAGTTTGATGATGGTTGCTGTGTTTACGATTGGAAGATGATGGAGAGGTAGTATGCAATGGTGTTGTTGTTGTAGTTGTTGATGATGACAACGGTGATGGTGATGATATTACAGTATTCATCAGACTAGTTGAATTATTAGGTGTCGTCAAAGACGTCGTTGGTGGTAATGACATTGTATTGGCTAATTGTCGCATTTGTCTTGAATATAAATCCAATGCTGCTGTTGCATTAGATGTGTCAAGAAAATGACTTGTAAAATTTGCCAATGTCGAATTTAATGCTGCAGCTGCAACCGGATTCATATTATTTGTCTGCTGCAATTGATTACTAGCATTAATATTATTAGTATTAATGTTGTGATTATTTCCTCCATTACGTTTATGATGATACGTCGTTGGTGGCATTGGGATCGGTGCCGATTCTAAACCGGTATTAGGGCCACATAGCGAAAACATATCATTAAATGATGGATTCGTTTGAGATGCTGCTAGATGACCCATTAGATCAGTTTGATGACTAGTAGTGGATGATTGAGAACGATTTCCATTATTTTGACTATTGCCACTGCTGTTACTATTAGCAGCTGGATTAGATGATGCGGTCACATTTATTGCTTGTAATAATGATGAAGGAATATTATTAGATTGATTCGTAGATCTTAATATGGTTTCCAGTTGTGATGGTGTTAAATTGAAACCGATCGACGACATCATTGCAGCCATTGATTGTAGATTAATATTGCTAATAGGTGATGGACTGGTTTGACTATTCCATGGTTGTGATGTTGATCCAGCATTGGCGACACCATTTCCAATAACACCTGATTTGTTTGGTGACAGTGGTTGTGATGACAAAGACTGTAATGATCGATGACCATTCATTGATTTTGAATTGGTCATATTGATATCATTTGATGATGTATCGATAGTTGCCGTAGCTGAAGCTGCATTAGTAAATGATTCTAATTCATCTATTTCTTCATATATTTTCAATCCATGATCATTTTGAGCATGTTGCATCAATAGCCAAGGTGATGTGAACACCTTTTTACAGGTACAACATATTTGCGATAGTGGTTCTATGATTGGGTAAGAAAAAATTTCAAAAAAAAATTAATAAAATTTGAAAAATTTGAGAAAAAATAATCGATGAAACAAATTTCACAAACATCAATGACATTCATTATTTGATTAATGATTTCGATCAAAACTAATTCGGTATTCATCACACCATCCACCATACACCACCACCACCTTTTTATCATTAATAAATTGTCAAAGTGAAATGGTGAAATTCAAAAATTTATTTGGGAAATTATTTTCTTCTCGTAGAACCAAACACAAACTTTTAGGTCAACTCCCAATAGATTTTCATGAAATGCATCAAATATATTGAATTCAAATGGATTCACAATCAAACAAACGGTTATCATTATCGAATAATGTGATATATGAATTTTCAAAAATTTTTGACAAAAAAAAAAAAAAAAATTCATCAAATTCAAAAAAATATGAAAAACTGTTAATCCAATAATGATGATGACTGAATGAATGAGGAAACAAAATCATGAAAAAGTTTTCAATTTTTAATTTTTTTGACATGAAATAATCATCAAAAGTTCATGTGAAATTGAATTTTGAATATATCATAGAGTTAGAAAGGGAAGAAAAAATCAATTAAAAGTCAAAAATTGATCAAAGGTCAAACTACATTGAAAAACACAAACATAAACACACAAACAATAAACATTGAAGCCAAAGAAAGAAGAAAACCGAATCAATTCGAAATGATGCATGTTTTGCATTTGATTCTAATACAAATAACAATAACATTTCTAATGATCATTTTTGTGTGTATTGTAGCATCATATACTACACAAGCGTTGTTATTACATTGAATTTAAATATTTAAAAAAAATGAAATGTCGCGTGTTTTGTTATTATTATTATTATTATTGATTGAAAATATTATGCATATTCAAATATTAATCAAACAGATTGATGAACCATGTATATGTTGTGTTGTGTTATTCGATTGTTAATGGTTGTTTGTTGTTGTTGTTTATTGTTATCGTCACAAAAAAATAACGAGCAAATTAAAAAAAATGGATGAAAAAAAAACAAAATTCGATTCATCATCTTCAAAATCAAAATATGAGAAAATACGAAAAAATTGAAAAATAATCAATTTCAAATTCAAAAGTTAAGCTATACTTTCATATATTCGTGATATATTGGAAAAATATGCATAGAAAATAGATAATTTAACATCTTTACTCATGGTACTCTTTGACTGTGAGTGAGTATGGCGATGGCGGTGGTGGTGGTGAATCTAATTTTCATGCATTCACCAACCAACCAATGAACCAACTATTCAATAGCCGCCAGTTATAACTGATGGATTTTCATTCATTCATTTTTTCAATCATTTTGTTCCAATATCCTGTGTATTTATGTGTCTGTGTATCTGAGAATCAATGAATCGATGTTATCCATCTATTTTCATCGGTTAAAAAATGAAATTCAAGTGACTGGACTGGATCATGTTTTTTTTTCACTTTGGAAATAATGATGCTAGTCCCTGGTCCCATGGAAATGTGAAAGAAAATCCATCATCGATCATTGTCATAAACAATGGAAAAAACTAGGGATATATTTAGGGGTTTTAGATTTGTTTTTTTCGTCTTAAAAAAATTTTTGAATTTTTAAATTTAAAAAAAAAATGAAAATACAGGAAGTATAAAAATACATATTTTTGAATAATGCTAATGTTGATGTTGTTGTTATGTACAAATTTGAATGAGAAAAATGAATATAAATATTCAAAAAGAAAATGAATGTAAAAATCTCCAATCGTATATATGTTTCTTTTACATGTCATTTCATTGCACTGTTATTTCGCTGGCGAAATGTCAACCGAAAATAACAAAGAAAACTTTGAAAAAAAACGTAACGGACATTTTATCATTATTATTATTGATATCGTTTGAATAAGTATACGTGGATGCATATTTGCTCGACATTTACTTCGGCGATAATAATAATAATGATAATAATAACGGTGATATTGGAAATTTTAAAATTTAAAAATTTTAAATTTCAAATATACATATTACATAACCGATCATTTTCAAATATTATCATTATTATTTCCGATTATCTTGGATCATTATTTTGGATGCTCAAAGAAATTTTAAAAATTCAAAAAAATCAAAATTTGTTTTGCCCAAAAGGCATTATTATCAATGTTTTCATTTTTATGAAAAAAATTTAAATCATTTCAAACTATCATTGAGCAAATCATTTATATGTTCAAATTCCAATAAGAATATTAGATAAATGAATTTCCATGATTTTAAAATGGTTCCGGCGTTTATAAATGTTTATGGTCATTCGTTTTCATTTTTGAAAAATATTTCTCAACTCAGGCTTCATAGCCCACCATTTGATCGAAATCGATTGAATAAATCGATCAGATTTAAAAAACATACATAAATAAATATGAACACACAGTGAAACAGGAAATACATATGCACCGAAAAAACACATTTTTTACATGGCAATGAATTGAAAAATGTAAAAGAAATAAAGTAAATAATAATAATAATGAAATAAAGTTATGAAAAAATACCATTGGAAAGATAATGGATAAAATTTTGTTCAAAAAAAAAAAATTGGTTTCAAAATGACATTCGTCACGATTTTATGTTTACCATCATGGATATTTCATGTTTTGTTGAATGGTAATATCATTTAAATGGGTTTTTTTATCGGGAAAATAAAATTTTTTAAAATTTTAAAAATTTTAAAATTTTTTTAAAAAATCAAAATAAATTCGATTTATGTCGCCGTATATGTGTATATGTGTATCAAATATCATCAAATGATAATGGCAATAATAATAAATAGTAATTTACAATAATCAAATTACATCAAATACATTTGTCATAAATTCATTTTTGCGATATTTCAAACACAGATAATCTCGAAAAAATTGGTTTCACATCGAGAAAAAGCTTTGAAAAATGCATTTATCACACTTTTTCTATGAAATAATCTACCCATTGGATTGATTATGACTGAAAATTATTTGTAGAAAATTCAATTCCATGAAAAAAATTTTTCGAAATGAATTTTAGATCATAAATGAATACAAATACACATTGACTTTCAAACATCAAATTGAGACAATTTCCAACATTTGAAATCATCAAATAAATCATTGAATAAATAGTGAATAAATGAATAACCACCCACACACTTGAAAATAATAAAACACGTACAAACAACCAAACGAAAATGACAAAAAAAATCGTAAAACACGCGATCACTTGTACGAACATTTTGGATTGGTGATGAAAAATAGATACAATTGAAATGACAAAATTGTAGTGTGTGTGTGTGTGTGTGTGTGCTTTACGTGTGATCATATTTATATCATGTGTGTGCTTAAATATGTGTTAATAACATGAATAATAACACATAAATAAACACATTTGTAAAAAGTCAATAAATTATTTGACAAATAGTTTGAAATTGAATATTTAATCCGATTTTAATAAATTTATTTTTGATTTTTTCTATGAGTGAAAATTACTTGATTTATTTTCAATTCAATCAATGATGTCGATGATGATGATGATACTTTGTGGTTTTTACATTTTTTCCAATTGATGACTTCACAATGAATACATTCAATTTGAACTGGTATAGATCATCATTGAGCTATTGTTCAATTCAAATTCATCTATGGTAATTTATGAGGATCATCATCTATTGTCATAAATGGAACATCTTTTCAACTTTGTTTTGCTTTGTGCGAAGCACACAAAGCAAAAAAAGACCATTTCAAGATCACAAGTTTTCAATTTTGAATTTTTTGTGATATAAACTAATAATATTAACGATGATCATGATGATGATGATGATGATGATGATAATCATAGAAAATATTTAAAAAAACTATACATATTTCAAGATTCAAGATGAACAAAGCTAAATGTTGTTGTTGTTGCTCATTATTATTATTATTTAAGAAAAAGTTCCTTAATAATAAGAATAATACGAATGGCCAGAAAAAAGACCAGATGGTCGATCTAGAAAAAATTTACAAGTAAATTCAATTCAATTCAATGAATGTATGAATGATGAAACTTTCTTCGACCCGATAAAAAAAATGAACAGGAAAAAAATAAAATAACAAAACACATTATTATTATTATCATCGTTATGTAAGTCATATTAAGAGCAATGGCCTTTGACATTTTAGGATTATGATTGACCGCCGTAGCCACCACCGCCACCATCATCATCACCATTACTACAACCACCACCACCACAATCACCACGATCATCATCACAGCATCCAAATCTACATCATCATCATCATAACTGTAACATGTCATTCATACACATTGAATACTACAATCAACAAACGTTTTTTTCTTCTTTGATCATTCAAGTTCTTAACGGTCGTTTTTTGGTCGTATTTCAATTCACAAAACGAAAACTCAAATACAATTCATTCAAATAATAATAACGATAAAAGTTCATACAGCATCTCTCTCTCTCTCTCTCTTTTGGTTACTTTCAAATGATGAATGATTATGATGATTACATAATGAATAATAACAGTAACAAATGACAGAATACTTTGGTCCCTTTTCGTATGTTGTAATTTTAGCATGGAAAATTTTTTACAAAAGCAAAATGTTTTATAAATCGATTTATACATATTTTTGGCCGAGCATTTTTAGCCATTCATCGTACACTAGCACACATAGACCATATTAAATACAATGAACAAATGAACAGGTCAAAAGTTTTAATATTTTCCATCCATTTTTTTTTGGTACCAGGAAAATAATAATGGTAATAACAATAACCATATGGAAAATTTCAGTGGTGGACAAAAAATATTGAATGAGAAAAGAAAAACTTGAATGACGGTTATTTCGCATATGATTCAATTATCAATGAATGTATTCAATATGAAGTATTTTTAGGATAAACAACAATCTGTCTACACATTGGATATTTGGTAATGTACACAATTAAAGTGGACATTGAATTATTATGATTATTTTCAATTAATAATTGAAAATAATAATAATAAAAATATATCCAAAAATAGATCCACCAAAATCTAATAGAAAAAATGAAATAAAGCTAAAATTTAATGAAAACATTGAAATAATAAAGATTAATAATAAAGAGACTATTGCTGCTGCTGCTGTTGGTGGTGTGATTGGGTGTCACGCCAGCAAAAGCAAAATTCAAGGGTCATTTGAATTCATTTTTGAATTATTGAAAAATGAAATACAATGAAACTCAATCATAATAATAATAATAATAATAATGAAAAAAGCTAATTATAAATATTTGAAAATTAACTTAAATACCCAAAATATATATCAAAATGAATAAACGGTAAATCCATAATTAATATAAATTTAGTTGTCGACACAAAAAAAAGTTCAGGGAATTACAAGGGCGATAGGAAAATTTACAAATTTCAAAATATTTCACCCGGTTACTTGCATGGGTCTGTCTGTCAATGCAATGTTAGATTGAAACGAAAAACACTAAAATTTCCGGAATAAAAATCAATGGCAAAACAGCATAAACACATGTAAATGTTTGCGTTGAAAGTTTATTTGATCGAATTATTAATTGAATTCATCTCTCAAACACACAAAATAGAATAAAAAACAATTCAATTTATTTTCGGAATTTGGTGGCGAATTTTTACACGCAAAAAAAGGCTGGACTTTGACTGAAAAAAAAAATGAAAGAATTTGACTGGTCTTCGGGAACTTCGGAAATCAAAAAAAAATATCAAAAATGTTTGTGGAATAATTGAGTGAATGAAAAAAGCATACAGTGAATGATTTGATGGACCGAATGAATTCATCGAATTCAAACAAATTACAGAATTTTGCAATGGAACACAAAAAACCGACCGAAACAAAACAATTAAGGTGATTAGATATCAGCAGGATGGCTGCTGTTAGTGTATTTGTAAAAATGAATGAAAATACTGTCAAAAATTGATGACAACTTTTACAAATGAATTTACAAACGAAAAAAATTGAAAAAAACAATTCATTTTGATCAATGAAAATAGAAAAAAAGTCAATCACAGGTTTTTCAATAATATTCATTTGTTTTCATTCATTTGACAATAATAATAAATGTATGGCCTTCAAAATATAACAAAAAAATCAATGATAGATCGATGAACTTTGAACCTATTAAATAAATTAATAATCAACAAAACTAAACAATGTGAATGGCTAAAAACAATTAATTCATCATATAAATGTTGAAAATGTAGAAATGAAAATATCATTTTTATTAATGAAAAATCTATGGAATGAATGAAACAATGAAACAATATCAAATGATGATGATGAGACCCAAGGGATGTGAAAAAACTCATATGAAACAATCATCAAAACAAAACGATCATTGGTCATCATCAATGGTGGTATCATCATTAGTGATGATGAATGAAATGAATAAAGAAATAAATATTTTCCAATATTGTAAATGAATTGATGATCACATTTGTTTGTGTGCGTGTGTGTGTGTGTGTGATATAATGATAAATGATTTTCATCATCATCATCATTATTACCATTATGTATTCGAAATAAATAACAAACTTCAAATGAAAATTGATATGAAAAATAGTCAAAAAACCAATAGAAAACAAATAGAACTGAAAATTGTCTCGTACAATCATCTCTTATTGATCATCTTCATTGACCTTCACCAATAAAAAACGGTATGGATCGGAAAAAATATAATGATAATAATGAATAACAAATAAATTCAAATATTGTATAATATTCAATACAGATAGTCTCACATTTGATATTCATATGAGCATATGGCTGCTACACACTTGGAATTGTCAAAATCTTATTTTTTTTCAAAATTTAAATATACAAACAGACAAACAAATATTCGGAGAGAAAATGATCATTAAAAAACTGTTCAATTCAATATTCGGCGATTGGTGTCATCATCAAATAATGGTCAGAAAATAAATGAAAAAAAAAATCATTTTTCATTTCACAATCAATGAATATGAATATGATGATCATCATCATCATTGATTTTCTCATGAAATTTTACAAATGAATTTTTCATTTCATTGAATGTGAATTGAACGAAAAATTCAAATTTAGCATTATTATATAATGCTGCTGCATTTGCAATGTTTTTTTTGAGAAAAAGAAATTTTTTGAATGAAAATGATCAGAAAACTTTGAATCGAAATCGTTGTCTTTTTCCCGATCACAAATGAATTATACAAATTGTATAAATGGACACACGAACGCATTAATATGCATAGCTTTTCAAGTTTCAATTGGCCTGTCAATTTTTTATTTTTTGTCTTTAATTTTTCATTGAAAACATTTGAAAAAAAGAAAGATTGATTAAAATAAAAAATTGGACCGATTAATCTGCATTATCATTACTTCAAATGTTGTTTATTTCAAATTGGATGTAATAATATGCTTATAATCAAATGTGTATAATAAGGATGTCCAACAACCAACAACCGAACAAGCAAACATCAATTTTTCGCGTGTAAAACTAATTAAACATGATCAAAAAATTTAAATTCATACAAAAAAAATCGAGAAAAACTGACAATTCATTCATTTATTTAACTCAAATTCATTCTCAATTCAAATATATTCATGATTCTAATTGACTAATCATCCATTATGATCATCATCTATTATCATGCATTTACCATTGTGGCTACTGGTGATTTTTTTCTTTCTTGTTAATTTCAAAAAGTATAATCATTATAACAAGAGATGATTTTTCAATGGAAAAAACAGCGAGAAAAAGACCATTGAAATGATTCCTCTCTCTCATTCATTGTGTTGTTACACATTCTGCTGATGCAAAATCAAAGAAAAAACTCAAATTTAATGAAATGAATGACCATTCAAACAGCAACAACAAAAACAACGACCGAATAAAACGAAATTAAAATTAAAAATAATGAAAAAGAACACATCACTAAGACTGATACTGTGGATGATGATGATGATTAGTTTCGATTCAACAAAAAACAAATGATATATGGTCTTTCTATCTTGCTATGTATATGTTGATGTATGCTTGTGTCCAGATGCAAATTCATCTTTTTTCAATTCTTAAAAACAAAAAAAAAAATTCTAAATTTCAAAGTAAATGAAAAAAAAAAACAAGTACACGAGCATTAATAACGGCCAATGATGGTCTTCAATTTTCGGCCACCACCACCAACCAACCAACCAACAGCCACCAACAAATCAAAAAACATTATCAATTTATTTTAATTTTTTTCTTTTCAATTCTCCTCAACTTGTCATTGCCATTTATTATTGGCCAATTTTCAGTTTAAGTCAATGGTGAAGAAGTACAACTGAAACAACAATAAAATTAAATTATTTTTAAAACCACAGAAATTGGAAAAAAAAAATTTTTGGAAATCAAAATTCATTGAAATCAAATGAATAAAATGAATGAAAAATTGAAATAATCATCTTGTTGAAATGTTGAAAAGAAGGCTTATGTTGGACACATGCACACATATACTCAGTATAATATACTTAGTATAATATAATTCAACAAAATCATCCAGATCACCATCATTATGATGATCATCGAGTGAAATACCAAAATGAATTACATTTGAATTCATCGAATTGAATTGGATTGAAACTGAAAAATGAAAAAAAAATTTAAACCAAAAAAATTAACGCCCTAACACATTTTAAAATCATCATTGTAATTGTAATCATCATCGTAGCCATAATCATCATTGAAAGATTAAAATTTATTTGTGAAATTTCGAAAAATTTCAAATGATATTTTTGCCAAAACTAAGAAAAATCCACAATTCAATTGTCCAGCAAAAAAAATGAATGATCAAAATGAATGAATTTTATTTTTGAAAAAAAATAAATTGATCATTTAAACAAGGTGTATTCACATCATTATTTGTATTGAATTTTTTTATTGGTTGGTTTCGGATATGAATCAAATAAATGAATCAATGAATGAATGAACAATATATGAAATTTTTCAAAGAGGAAAAAAAATGAAAAATTACTTTTAAATTTTTTCAAACAAAAAAAAAATCCTTAAAATGATGAATTTTCATTTTTCAAAACTATCTTTTTGGCTTAGTTATAAGTAGGATTTTATGTTTGATATTCGTATTGATGCACAATGATGCACATACACAGACATAGAAATAATATGTGTGTGTTAATTGTCAATTGTGTTCGCCATTTTCACATTCATCAACATCAAAAACTTTTGTCCATAAACTTTTTGGTCATTTTATGATGAAATTTTTAATGTTTTTTTTTTCGTAGAAAAAATAACCAAACCTTATAAAACCATGTGATTAATCAAAGAAACTAAAATCAAAATCAAAAAATGAAGACACTTGAATGTATTTAATCAATTTTCAATGCTTGAATCATATATTATGAAAAAGTAAGGTCATAAATATCAATGATTGTCAAGTCATGATATGTTATGTGTGTTACGAAATTAATTTACAACATTATACGTTAAATGATGACCAATATCTCACCTTCAAGTTTAAACTTAACTGTCTCTCTTTCATTTTTGACTTATTGCGCTTTTATTCATTCATTTGTTATTCATTTCATTAGGATGCCTGACAAACATAAAACAAAAGCACACACACACTCATACACACACATTTTTGGACATATAATTCTCACCTGAATTATAATTATTGTTTTGTTGCTGTTGTTTTTGTTGATTATTCATCATCATCAATGATGAAGATGAGCATAATGACGATGATGTGGATGATGATGATGATGCTTGACTCAATAAGGCACGTAGACGATAATGTTTACATTGTTTTCTTAGGTGACGACATGAATGATTATGTTGTCGTTGTTGTTGTTGTTGTTTCATAAATTGCTTTATTTGTTTACTGTTATTATTATTATTATGATTATCATCTTTATTTTCATTATTTGAAGGTTGTTGTTTGTTATTATTTGTATTATTATCATTAAAGGTATCCATAGATCCATCATTTAAACAGGATACACTAGATGATGATGATGTTGATGTTGATTTTGTTGATGTTTTCATTGTTGTTGCTGGTGTTTCATTTATTCTATTTTGACTATTATCATTTTTAATTTGTTGTTGACTAGTTACAGATGATTCAATTGTTTCCGGATTTTTTTCATTGTTTAAATTTTCATTTTCTACATTTATATCATCATCATCACCATCATCATTTTCATTAGTGTTGGTGGTCAATGTCATGTTACATTCGCTAATAGTATCATCATCATCATCATCATAAGCGTCATCATTATTTTGTCCATTTTGGATTGAATCATCATTTTTATTATTATTATTATTATTCGTATTTGTTTTATTAGTAACATCCATATTCATCATATTTGTTTGCCCATAAGCATCTTCACTACCATCATCATCATCATCATTTGTTTCCATAATTTTTTCATTAGGACATTCATTTGATGATGATGATGATGAATTTGCTATTGTTATTGCTGGCTCCTTTTTTATAATAACAATATTATTATTGTCCAAAATATTGTTCGCAATTTTATCCGGATTAGGATTCAATTCATTTTTGTTGATGGCATTATTATTATGTTCAATAGTTTGTTCATTTGTTTGATGATTGTAGGCTGATAAAGATGAAGGCACTGAATCACTTGATGTTGTTTTTGTTGCGGACAGTTTTGTGGTTTCAGAATCGATAATAATCACCGGTGTTTTGTTTGGAATATGATTGGCAGTATCAGTTGAATTTTTATAATTTTTATTATTATCACTATCATCAACCATTTCATCATCATGATCATCATCATTATCAGCTATACAAGAACAACAATCATCATCATTATTATAATCATTTGATGGATGTGCATTTGTTGAACAACAATTATTCATCACTTTATGATCGATAAATTGCATTATATTTGATAGGGAAAAATCACGTGAACAATTACCACAAGTTAATTTATCCTCATTTGTTGATGATAAATTTATCGGTTGATTTGATAAAGAAGAGGTGAAAGAATCATTGGATGGAAATTGTTTATTGAAATTACCATTACCGATTAGATTAGCATTAGAATGTGGGGTTTGCTTAAGATTGGTGTCGATATTGTTGCTGTTGCTGTTGGTAAGTGATGGGTTATGATTTATGGGCGTCTGGGAATCTGATAGCTTGGGTATTTTCTCGAATAATGGGCCGGGTTCATTGTTTTCCTCGCAACAAGCTGAAGCTAATTTCGTATATATAAAAATCATCAATTAATAAATTGTGTTTCTACTTTATTAAAATTTTGTAAATAATTAAGCCTAGCATAGGGACACATGGGACATTTGAATTCATTGAGAAGGTATTCATAAGTTTTAAAAAATTTCAAAGGAAAAATGATTCACAAATACATAAATGATAATAATAATAATCTGCAACAATAAGACGAATAATGACGATCGATGATCTTTGAGAAAAAATGGATATATTCAATTATTGAAAATCAACACAACAACAACCAACAATGATTAAATACACACATTAAAACATCTGCAAAATACATTCAGCAATTTTTCGAACTTCAAGATTTTATATATCGCTATGTCTATTAATGATGTCTTTACACTTGCACAAGCACACACACATAGACACATAGACATCATACACAAACATACAAAATTGACTCAAAAACTGATAATAAAATTCGAAATTGATGTGTACAACAACAGTGATCATATGGTCAATGGTAGTTAATAATATTTGAAACATTTTAAAAACATTAAAAACGAATTGAATTTGTGCGATAAACACACAAACACACAGAAACACACACACAAACACATCATTCATTTTACACATATGGCGATTCAAGAGATTTGTGTAGACATGTGGTCAGACATCTCATCACCGAAATAAAGATTTTTTTTTTTTGCTATTTTTGATGATGATTTTTGATTTTGATTATTGTTACAACTATGACCATGATGATGACCAAATATGACCATTAGAAAGATGGCAAATGAAAGTTATTTTTATACAAATAAATGTGAATTAAAAATTATTTTGAAGATAAAAACCTCGTGCAACAGAATCAATTGGTAGTGGTCAATATCATGTATTAGTTTGGGTAATATTTTGAACGATTATAATTGAATCAATCATTTGAAATTTTGAATGGAATAAATGAATCAAAATAATCAGAAAATATAAAGCAACAAATTGGTCAAAAAAAGAAAGCAAAAATCATAAATAATAAATGCAATACACACAAATACACATTGGTATATGATCATCATCGTTGGATGTATTTCAACACACATACAAACACATGATACAAACACATATATTGAACATTCTACACATTCGTATGATAAATCAAAATTTAGGTCGACCGGATGACCAATTTATAGCATGTGTGGTTGCTGTTGCTGTTGTTGTTGTTTAATTCGTTGCGGCTTTTTTCAACATTCGTTCATTCATTTCACTGAATATTATTTGTATTTTTTAAACTTTTCTCGAAATAATCATTTTCTTATGACGCAAAACGATTATGGAGTACAAAATACAGAGAGATTGATATTCATTTATCAATACAAAATCATATATGTAATATGAATTTCTGTTAACTTTTACAATTCAAAAAATATTGAAAATAATAATGGTTTTGCGAATCAGAGAAATAATGAAATCAATTTTCATTTTTTTCATACTTCTCTGACCATCATGACCATCATCATCATCATGATCAAACAATAAAATAATCAAAAGTAATCACTCATATTATCCAATATTAATGATTACAATTGCATACACAATACACATATGACAAATATATTAGATTGTCCGGAAAATTCTGGCCAATTTTCATGAGAAAATTATATTGATTAAGCGGAATGAACTTTTCGGACAGCCTAATATTTTCACCAATTGGAACAATTAATTTTCATTTTCATTTTTTTTCACAATTTTTTTTCTCACTCTCTTATCAAATTGAATATCATCATTATTATTGTTGTATTGGTGATATAAATGTGAATGGAAAAAATCAATTGTTATTTGTTGAACAAAATGTATGAAAATTGACATTTTTTACACAAAAAAAAATAATGGTTTGTTGTTGGTGTTAGTGTTGTCCACATACAAACAACACACAAACACACGCAAAATCTCACACACCAACAGATATATGTATCAAACACACTAATATTAATAAATGATTTTTCAATTTATTATTATTATTCAATACTGGACATTGGTTCGCGTAGGATCATTCATCATTTTTTTTCAAAATTCAATTCAATTCAATTCATTTCAATTCAATTCGTTTTTGCTCTTGATCATGAAAAAAACGTGTGCCACAGTGATTTCGCATCATTGATAATAGCGGTGGTGGTGGTGGCTATGATGGTGTTTGACAACCAAATGACCAATGGTCTTAATCAGTGTGAACGAAACGAAAAAAAAATCGAAAAAAATGAAAAACCAAAATCGATCGATCTTCTTCATTATTTGACAAACAATTTCTAATTTTCAATTTTCAATTCGATGCTTGTCGATAATTTTATTATTGAATTTTGGTATTTGTCTGTCTCTGTGTCTGTGTCTATGCGTGCATTACCCAACAAAATCAATGGAAAATCGAGAGAAAAATCTAAAATTGTGATTTGTCACATTTAGACGACGACAAACGATTTTACAAATTGATTTTCATTTTTTTTTTTTTTCGTAGAATTCACTTTGATTCAATTGATCATTATGAATTCAGAAAACTTTATTATTTCTAATTCATTTTTTTTACATAATCATAAATGAATTGTCCAGCTGGCAATCAATAATAATAATTCTTTATTCATTTATTTATTTTTGTTTAAAAGTCGTATACATACAGAGTAAACATTCATTTTTTTCTCTGTGATTTCAATGATTAAGCGAATAATTTCAACTGAAATTCAAGGGAAAAAATCAATGTGGATAAATCAAATAGATTTGATTTAACCTAGATTTTTTTCCAATGTTTTTTTTGAATTGTATTGTTTTCTAATCGATTTCTATCAATCAATTGAAACAATCATCGAAGCTCATACCAAAATCCGTTGATTTTCGACGTTGACAAATTAGTGTTTATGAAAAAGAAAAAGAAAAATAGCCACAGGAAATTCATATTTGTAATTGGCTATTTTTCTCTTCTGATGATCATACGGAAATTGATTAATTTTTTGGATGAATATCATCATCATCATCATCAATATTCACATACATTCATTGCGATAAAATGCATTGGTGCAGTGTTTTGGTGGTGTTTTAATTTTTTTTCTGGTTCAATTTTGATAACAAAGAAAAAAAATTTAAGTGGAAAAATGTACATTGAAACTAAAACTAACTAATCAATGAATTATCAAAAGACATAAATCGAAATTTTAAAAAATAGTACGGTCACCAACCCTTTAGGAATTATTTATTTGAATCATATATTCGCTATGACAGAAAATAAGAAAAATTTGATTGATAAACTTATTTATCATCACTACATTCATATATACAACAAAATATATTGCACTAAAAGATGCCAAAATTTTGAAAATATTTTAAAAATAATTCAAAATAGAAATTCCATGAATTTCTTATGATGATGATAATGCTGTATGGACATGTATTCAATCAACAACACCAGAAGCAACAAACAAATGGCAACATTCATACCATCAACAACAGCAGCAACAACAACAGAATGGACATTGTTTTTATAAATGCAACCGATTCGACGTAATCGAAATCAATGTAAATAAGCACATAAATAATAGTGCAACAGTTAGTGCATATAAAAATAATGTTGACGTTCAATGACCTCCGGAACCCATGATGATGATCATCATCATCATCATTGTTCATATAAAACATTGAAGCTTAATCATATCAACAACAAACAACACCCCCTTATTTGAAAAATACTTTAAGATGATAATTTCTTTCAATAATCATCATTATTATTTGTTGAACAAACAAAATGTTTCAAATTGAATCAAGTGGCATGAAAATGGTCAATGCTATGCTATGGAAGCATGTTGGTGATTTATGAATGATGAATTTTTGCCCGATTCAAAGCAATTATTGCTGTCGCAACAGTTAGGAATTTCATTCATTTACTTAGCATTGTCATAGTCATGACCGTTATTATCAATGAATTGGTGATCACCTAAAAATAGCCGTCCTTTTTGCTATGAATAATAATTTCAATAATAATAAAAATAGAATATGACAAACAAACAACTGGCAACGATCATTATTTAAAATACAAAAATACTTTCAAACATTTATGCCAGCTTCAGTCATCATTTTTTAGTCACAAATTTTCAAGTCAATTATATTCAATATATTTACAAGTGCATGTGCAACAACAAAACAAAAATGTTGGCGAGAAACGTCCGCTCGAAGAATAACCATTTCATTTTTTTTCTGTATTTTAACACAATGTCGATCATCATCAACATCAACATGAAAAAATGTTTGAAAATGGCAAGCAATCAATGTACGAATAATAATGAAATAAAAACGGCAAAAATGTGCAAACAAATATGCCAAAGAATATTCGGAAATTATCTGCATCAGATGATGGATTTCAGCCATCACCATTTCACCAATCTTAACCACCACCAACATCTTCGTCTTTCATTTGTTGAATGGCTCGCTCAAAATATCCTCTTTTTCTTGCAGAATTCATTCAAAAATAACTATCGAATCATCATCATTGCATTAATCTAAATATGTTTTGAATGAAGAAGGTGCCCAGTTGGCCACTTACCAATTGGCCCAATAAATTCTTATTATGTTTATATATGAACGGCAAAACTAACAAAACTTGAGAAAAAAAAAATACAATGGTTATGAGCCAAAATTCTTGAATGTCCTTATTATTCTCATCATCAATGATGTATGCGTGTGTATGCAATCATTTTCATTATATTTATACAATGAATATCAAGCCGAAATAACACTATGAAATTAACTCAAATCAACGAGTCATTTTCATTTTGTTTGTTTCTCCTTAACAATTATTATTATAAATTCATAGCAATTTAAAGAATTATTCGAAAAAAAATTGATGAAGGCTAAAAACAAATGAAATATATAACAAATTATCAAAAATGTACAAAAATAGATCTATTTAGATAGATGGATTTCCATTTATATGTATGAGAAACAATTCAACATGGATATAAATCGACAGCCACAGCAACAAACATTTGTTTTCATACAAATAAACATCACATCAATTTTGAATCCTAAGAAAAAAAAATATTGATCATCAAAAATGAATTTGAATGAATGAATATAAACAACAACATTAACCAGAAGTAAAATATTATAAGGAAAATAACCGAAAGAGGAGAAAAACAAAATGAATACGAATTGGTTATCCGGCCAATTTTTTTTTCTTATTTCACCAATAACGCCAACAACAACAACAACGGATTCAATGAAAGAATACATTGAAGCATTGAAGCCAAAGCATCCAATACTGTTGGGCGCCATCAAATGACGCCAATTGGACATGTGAGAGCGAGCAATAGAGAGAAGGAGAGTTGTTGTTTGGATTCAAAAAACGAACACACACAAACACATATATGAATGCGAACATATAAATAAACATTTTAAAATGTTTTGCTTCGAATGAAATGAATGAAATGTTCATCACCATGTTCAGTGTTGGTATGTGTGAGTGGATGTGTTATAAATTCTTCAATTGAAGAATTTTTCAAACAAACAAATAAACAAAAACAAACGAAAATAATAAGAATTTTTCTAATTCTATTTTCGGACATGGATTTATTATCATTCATCATTATCTTCAAGCGAACGAGCAGCAACAGCAACACCAAAACAACCGAAACAACAACACATTTAATGAAGATGATCTCGATCTCGAATAATGATGATGATGATGATCATCATCATCACAATGTGTTCAACGTATGTTGTATTTAAGCAGTCAAACAATTTCTTCATTTCATTTCAACCGAATTGAGCATAGCGGAAAAATAAATGCCAAGATTTTTGCCGAATTTTTCCAAAATTCAAACGATATGTATGCAAATGTGTTTATGCACATCATTCACTTGTGATGCACACAGAAACTTTACTTTTTTTTCGAAATGAAATAAATGTTCCCTCAATTTTTTTTTCGTACTTTTAAAACATCGCTTTTGTTGTCATTTATATGAATATATGCGTTGTATTTGCATGTATTGGTGTGTATGTGTGACTATGGAAAATAATGAATGATAAAATGTTTTGGGTCAAATTTCAAGCAAAAAAAAAAAAAAAAATTAGTTTGAAAATCAATTTAAGCAATGAGCAAAATGACAAATGAATGTATATTGAATCGATGCTAAATACTATGAACGTCGTAAAGTAATACCAGAAGCTTTGTAATATATGGAAATTCAGATGGTGAAGGGAAGAAAATGATGAGAAATTTTCCATTTTTTTCAAATTTCTTCAAAGCTTAGACATATCCGTTGAATTTTGTTTTATTTTATTTTTTTCCATTGAATATAACGCGACAACCACGATTACCATAAGATGGAAGCTTTTTTCAGAGGCATTTTACTTGAGAAAATATTTCAGTTCGGTGCTGTTGCTGATGCTGCAGCGATTAACCTTGAGGTCCGAAGCTCAAATAATGTCTAAGCACAGGAGGATCAATCACACGTTGTTTGATCATTTGTATTGATGTTTTTTTTTTTTTTTTTTTTTTTTTGTTCGCCGAAGCAAACAAAACAATTCAATGCAATGCACAGTCAATCTTGACCGTGAAATATATTGTGCTATTATTATCAAAATAATGAAATGAATAGATGCTTAGAAATTTTTGAAATTCAATTGAATTCAATGGGAAGAAAGAAAAAATATCCGTCCGCATAAATAGCGGGAAAGGTCGGGAATGAAATCAAATTTCGATTGCACCGAAACAAAGAAATCGAAGGAAGAAAAAATGAAAATAGAAATGGACGACCTTCAAACATCAATTTATTTTCAAAAAAGAAAAAATATTTGACCGTGTTCGAGGTCATCTTTAGAAAATAAAGAAAACCTAAAGCAATAATAATAATAATGATTATGAAATGGCCAAGACCTTGTACTTTGTACCTTTGGTACTTTTTTGTTTAAATCAAGATTTATCTAAGATCAAAGATTTATAAATTTCCCACAGATCAATATAAATATTAATAAATCACATATGTGAATTGAATCACAAATATATTTTAGTATTGGTATTGACCAATTTGGGAAAAATGGTGGGAATAGGTGAGGTGTTTATTTTTGATTTGATCAAGATCAATATTCAATATTGAATAATAAAAATAATCGGATCTAAAAATTCAATATTTCTCACAAAAACTTGTCAAAAAGATGTCGAAAAATGGAAGTTCCAATACAAAATCAATGTGTGATACACCTTGCATCGTGCTTTACCTACGTACGAACACACACTGGATATTCAAAGCTGCAAAATGGAAAAAATCAATCATTCGTTGCATAAATGCTAACAAAAGCCCAAACTATCGATGGAGAAATCATACAATCATCCTCGATTGATTGATTGAATAAATAATACAAGCATTTATAATGCAAGTGGCGCCAAAATAAACAAAATTGAAATTTTCAATTTTTTGTATTTTCTGGCGTTCTGAGGATAATAATATTTATGATTTGTATGCTTTTTCAGAGATAATTTTCTGTTTGTTTGTTTGATTGTTTCAAAACCAATTAGGTTGTCCGATAAATTCTTGCCGATTTTCTCATAATTCCCTACGATATAATCGGCAAAAACTTTCCGGACAACGTAATAAAAAAAAAGCAATTGAATTTCATATATTTGGATTGGGTAAACACAAACAAACAAAGTAAAACCAAAACCAATCTATGTTTCAAAAAACGGACCACAAACTCAATGTAATCATCAATAAGAGGTTGAAAAATGTTGAAAATTGATTTTTTGATTCCATCATCATCATCATGGCTGATATTAATCAATTTTTGTGGTGTATGGTGTATATATTATGATCCAATTATTATTTTCAATATTTGAAATATATGCATTTGATTTGATAAAATCAAACAAAATAAATCATAAAATTTTTGACTTTTTTCAAATATTTATTTGTAATAAATAATAATAATGATATTTTATCATAGTTTATCATATTTAATAATTCAATATATTTCACTATTGAACACACACACACCAGCAAACAGTAGAAACTCTATCAATCTACAACAGCACAGAAATAATAAAAGGAACAATGTCAAGAGGTTTTATGTGTGTTTATGCTTGGGCACATGATGAAAATATGCATTCAAAGGCACATATTTTGAAATTTAAAATCCCTTACATTTTTTCAGATCAAATAATTAGTGTCAACTATTGAAAACTTTAAGAAATGACTAAGTCAAATGACAAATTACAAATCAAATAATCTAAAAAAATTTTCGAAATAACATGGAATTAAATGTGAGATTTCAAAATCTCATTGATTTGATATCACAAAGATGTTGACAAAAGCTAAACAAACTCAATCAATAATCGACCAAAATTTGATCGATGGACACAATTCGTTCTCATAGATTTACTCTTGTTTGATTAATATCCGCAAAATATCTTTCAATTCAATCGAAATTCAATAAAAATGGCTTTGATGGATATTTGGAAATTGACAAAAATTTGAAAATGGGGATTGGAAATGAAATAAAAACAAAAGTTGTCAAGGTGATGATGCTCAAATAAAAACAAATCTATGAAAAGGTAACAATAATAATAATGATTGAATCATACATACGACTACAACACAACAAACTATTGACATTTTCGGCCTAAAACAAAAACTAAAGAATACATTGTGTGTGTGTGTGTGTGTGTGTGTGATATATGGATTGTACAACATTAAATTGAGACAACACATTGTACAAGATGAAGCTTTAAATCATTTCATTTCATTTCATTCAATAATTTTTCCGTTTTAAAGGTTTTTTGCAAGCAACGACGACCATCACAGAGTAATGAAAATAAAATTCATAAATTCAATAATATATCATTGACAACCACGTCATAAATTTCAAATAATTTTCTTTTTGTTTTTTTTCTCATTTTGAAATCAAATGAACGGTTAGCCAACACATCTGAATCGGACAGGTACAAAACCGTAACATTACACAATTTGCCACATATCATAATCATACATCAAAGCCATCATTGATTTATATGCTTCATTTTCGATGGAAAAATGGAATG
Source organism: Psoroptes ovis (assembly GCA_002943765.1). Classification (NCBI taxonomy): domain Eukaryota; kingdom Metazoa; phylum Arthropoda; class Arachnida; order Sarcoptiformes; family Psoroptidae; genus Psoroptes; species Psoroptes ovis. Next base: position 446,690 of record PQWQ01000028.1, on the reverse strand, counting down.
AAATACGTCCAACGTCCGTCCGTTCATCATCATCATCATCAATCGAGAAATGATAGTCGCCTATGGTTATAGCCGAGCAATGTACAAATACAAGCAAACTAATGAAATATGGATTTAATAAAATGCTACAGCCAAAAATTGAAAAAATGTCAATTTTGTGATTGCATTTAAAAAGAGGACTAAAAAATGCATAAATTCTATCGTTTGTTTATTTGAGGCTTTGTGTGTATTGGTTTGTGTGTGTGTATGCGATAAACAAACACTGATAGACAGGTGGTTTTAGCCAGAAAAATATTTTCATTTGATTAATATTGACACTTTTATTTTTCAAGTGGCCAGCAGCAGCAGCAGCAGCCTCGCCATTATTTACAAACATTACAAACAAACGTTCAATTCAATTTGATTCGGAATAAATTTTGAATTTTGGAAAAAAATTGACATTCATAATCAATGACAGAATGTCATATCAAATGCATAGAATAATAATGAATTGAAATTCATTATTCATTGTTATTATTATCAGATCATGGCCATATGATGAGATGGTCAAAAAAATGAAAAACATAGGTTAAACAAGATGATGAATTTACAGTTAATCAAATTCAATTGATTAAATTAATTCATTAATTGATTCACTAATCAAAATGAACATATACGTATATGAATTAAAGTGGAATAAAAACATGTAACAAAAACAACAAGTGGCCACCCTGATAGTTGATGATGATGATGATCATCATCATCATCAAAAGCCATTAATTGATCAAAAAAAAAAAAAAAACATTTAATTATGATAATGATGAATCCACTAAATATGCATGTGTGTGTGAGAGTATGATATGTACATAAATAAATAAATAAATTAAGCATGAAATATAAAATTAAAATCCAAAAAAATGAAAGTTTCAATGGTACAATATCCATCATTGACATGTACGTACACAACATACACAAATGCCATATAAAAAAAAATTGATTAAATACAAAATACAAAACAAATGTCATTGTTTTAATGGTTGTCTGGCTGACTAGTTGGTTGTTAGTGTATTGGTTAGTTTTTATTTATTAATTCATTTATTATGAATCAAAAAAAAAAAAAATAAATAAATAAATAAATAAATATCAATTCAGTTATGGATATAATAATAATAAGTTGTAACGATGATGATTATCATAATCAAAATAATAATAATAATAATAATAATAATAACGACCACCAAGGCATCGGAAAAAAAAATGCCGAAAACAAACATGGAAAAATTATTTTTGAAAAAATGAAAAAATAAAAGCCATTGCCATAGAATGACATCGACATTTATTTATTATTATTATTATTATGTATGATATGATATTCGAGTACATAAAGAGAAAACAAAACAAAAAAACATATTTATACTGTATTATCATCAAAAATTTTGTTTTTTGTTTTTCAATAATCATAAATGCTTGGACAAACAAACAAATGAATGAATGAATCATTTTTTTTAAAACAAAATATTAATTTGATCAATTCCATACTAAATACATTGGATATTTTCAAAATGAATGAAAAATGTCAAATATTTATTATTAATAATAATTCAATGGTTCAATATATATTTTAATATATGGATTTCTATCAATCGATTCAATCAACATCACCATCATCGTGTTATTTCAATTTGAAATTTGTTGCTGTTTTCAAGTAACTTTCAATATTCATTGAAACAATACTAATAATAATAACAATAACCAGAAGCTGTACAAACAATCAATTGGTCAATCATCAATCGGATGCAATTTTGAAATTGATGAAATTTGTTTGATAATTTGTTTACATGTGTTTGGTTTGGTTAACAACTCGCATGAAACAAATATGAATAAATGGTCGATGGACAGCCGTTCATTCAATTAAAGAGATACGAATACAATAAAATTGAAATTAAAATTTGAAAACATTATTATTCAAAGTCATTAATTTATTCATTTTGAATAATGATGTGTGGACAATGATGACAATTCATTTGATGATAACATTTGAAAAAATGAAATAAAATTTGATATTTACATTATACGAATATTAAGTTGTCCGAAAAGTTTTTGCCGATTATATCGTAGGGAATCATTAGAAAATCGGCAAGAATTTATCGGACAACCTAATATTTATGAAGGGTTCATGGCCATATTAATACACAAAAAAAAACACGCACCATTTCAAACAATTGTGTATGATTGAATGGTAACATAAGCCATTCAAAAACATATCAAATATGTCTAATAGACTAACAAACTAACGAAAAATGGAAAAAACTGCGTCGTTTAGTTCAAACTATGTCCATTTAATACTTATGGAAATGAATTATTATTGTTTCTATCGATCATCATATCATTATATCGATATTTAATCCAATCATATTTTTGTTAAAATCAATAGATCAATCAAATATCAAATGTATTTGAATAAATAGATTGAAAATGATGACATCGATAGATACCATTATCATCATCCTCATGGTAATCATAAGTAAAGAATTAAATATTAAAATATTTCATTTCAAATGAAAATGAATCAATAAATGATATTCAAATGATGATGATGATCAAATGTCCTTCTACAAGACTACTAGATTGTTGTTTCTATTGATGATGCTGTTATATATTTCAAATGAAATGAAAAACGAAAAATTTCATTGATATTTCATTTTCGAAGCAAAAATGATTTTCATAATTGAAAAAATATGAAGATGATAAATAAATGAATGAATGAACAAATGAATGAATAATAATGTTATTATTCATTGCTATGTGTTAGTTCAGTGCGTGTGTTATGTATGTACACAACTGGACGTTTGAACAAATACGGCAAACAATTAAATGTAAAAAAAATTTATGTTTAAATATACATTCGAAAATACCATTCCCATATTGCATTTATGAATGAATTTGAACATGTTGTTGTACGTACACGCAAACGATGATCAGTATGATGATGCACTAGAAAAATTTCACATGTTTTAATAATGAAATTATTAGCAGGAAAAAATCATTATGAATGTCCATATATCCAGTGGTCAAACATCATCATCATCATCATTATTAGCATCGATTGATCATCATTATCATATAAATGATGCTAATGATCATAATCCTTAAATGAAATATTATTACAATAAAATTTTTTTCAAGATTTGTGTGTGTGTGTGTGTGCGTGTGTAAGCGCATCAAATTTATTATTCATTGAACATTATCATCATCATCATTTGTACATGTATGGCAAATGAATTTAAATAAATAGAAAATAAATAAATAATAAATTCATTTAAAAAATCTTGGAAATAGAAATATAAATATCAATAAGAAAAAATGAAGAAACTCTCAAAAAACTTGTTGTTTGGATAATAATAATAATATTTTACTTTTATTTTCGTACACAAAAAACAAATAATTCAATGTCAAATAAATATTCAATTAATACAAACAAACAAACAAACACAGAGGATACCATTGAAGATGGACATCATCATCACTTGGCATCATCATCATCATCATACAAATACTCTTTTGTATAACAGATACACAGAAATACTTTTTTGTAAAAAAATATATATGAATGTTTGTTCAACATTGAAAATGAAAATGAAAACGATGATGATTTTATTATTCATTTTTGTTGTTGTTGTTGTTGCTGTTATTACTATTGAAAATGGATAAATAAATAAATAAATTATCATCATTCGAAATGAAAATGATGATGATCATCAAATCAAATAGAAATATTTCCAATTTAAAATGATCCAAAAATGATGGAATCATTTTGGATTGTATTTATTTCATTTATTTACATTTCACTAATTTGGAATTGATATTTAAAATCGAAATAAACAATAATATATGACTGTATGATTTCAATTTTTTCAAATAAATATTAATTAAGCTAGCTAGCCATATCCGTAATCTAATACTACAACAATAAATGATCATAATAATAATATCATTAAAAATATTAAAAATCAAGGTAACTAGGACATATGGAGATGTTTTTTTTTCAAAGGAAGAAAAAAGAAAAAATATTGTTCAAATATTAGGTTGTCCGAAAAGTTTTTGCCGATTATATCGTAGAAAATTATTGGAAAATCGGCAAAAACTTTCCGGACAACCTAATACTTAAATCAATACAAATAGTGAAAATGAATAAATAAATAAATAAATAAAACGAATGAATTTCCATATGATGATTATAATAATAATATTCATTTCACATGGGGAAATATTTTGATCATCATCGAGCTTCATATGTCATCATCATCATTGATCATTGATCATACGAATTGCTTCGTTTTCTCAATGAATAAATTATTATTATTTATATTTTAAATGAAAACAATTTTGCAATAGGAAATTCAAACAAACACATTTGAATTTTGAATCACAAAAATTCAACGGAAAAAATTGTCATTTTATGCAAAAGATTTGAAAATTTTTGAATTTTTAAAATATTTTCTTTTCCAAATCAAACAAAATGCAAAAAAAATTTAAAGAAAAAACAAAAAAAAAAAGAAAATCTAAAAGGAAAATCTACGAAAAAAATATTTGGAATATTAGGCTGTCCGAAAAGTTCATTCCGCTTAATCACAAAGAGTTGCTCATGAAAATCAGCCAGAACTTTACGGACAACCTAATATTTGTAAGAGGTGAAAAATATTGAAGAAAATCGACCATTTCATTCATTCAATACAATTCATTGATCATCAAGATTTTTGTTTTCGCTTTTATGTTGTTTGTTTTGTGAAAGACCTTCAACAATTGATGAAGAAATTTCTTTCAATTTTTCAATTTTCATTTGAATATCTTTGAATATTTGATTAGGCGCCAAGAAAAAATGCCGAAAATATGGGGAAACGAAAAAAAATTTCTTCAAAAACTCAAAGATGATGAACCGATTGACCAAGAAAGCCACACACACACAAATAATCGTATGGAAAACACTTGATTTGATTTTTGATGCTGTTTGCGCTGATAAATTTGATAAGAGTATCAATAAGATCTATCACCATAGATCACATGAATAAATGCTAATTTTTTATTACAAATTTTAGCATGAAAAAAATCCTTGAATTTGATGACCAAATTTTTGAATCACACAATTATCAACAATTCGATTTGAATTTCGTGATAATAAGTGAAAATATAATCAAATTACTTGTTCATTTATTCATTCATTCATTCAGTTTGATGATTGATCGATCAATCAATCGATGATCAATTGAAAGTGAAATTGATCAATTGAAAAACATTGTTTTTGGCCAAAATCAAATTTCTTCCTAGAAATTGGACGTAGTCTGATATTGATAATCGATATTAGATTTGAATTAATGCAAAAACATGATGCGACGACCGTTTTGTGCAGTGTGTGTAAAATGTTCAAACAAAAAAAACTTTGTATCACTTTTCATTGATTCATTTTCAACGATAAAATTTCAAACCCAATCAACATACAAATAACCAGAAAATATCACTTGAAATTATCAAACACAGAAGTTGTTCCTGAGCTGCTAATATCCATTTTCTTGTTGTAGCATTTTCTTATTTTTGGAAATCAAAATTCAAAAACACATTATCAAATGAGAAATTGGTGATAATTTCAAGATATGTCTTTGCATATATCATCGAAAATCATTGGAAAACATAGTCATAAAAAAGATGGACTTATTATCATCATCCAATGTCGATTGTGTATCAAACTAAATACATGAAATGCATATATGACCATCAATGAATGAAATGGAAAACAAAACAGATTCAATTCTATTTTTTCTGTATGGATTTTATTGGCAAAGCAATAATCTGTTTTTTTCTAAGGAAATCAAACAAAAAAATCAATCAATTGATTGATTGATTGATTTACACATTGTATTTCAATGCATATTGAACAAAAAATATGAGAAAAATGAAAATGAGAAATGACTAAATAATAAAATCACTTGTATAAATAATAAAATTTCTATGGTGACAAATGAAGATAATGAAGATAAAGTCATATATTTGAATGTGTGAATGTCATTTATTAATTGTAAAAATGTATTTAAAAAAATGTAATGATGAATTACCAGAGATTGTATCAAATTGATCAAATTCATATTAAATTGGATATGAACAAGTGAACAAACACAAAACTCAAACAATCATTGAAAACGAATGCAAATAAATAAAAAATGAAACAGCAACGGTCAAAGGCCACTTGGTCGTCTAATATAATTTTTGATTGAAAGTAAAAGTAAAAGTGCATTTGATCATATAAAAAATGAAATAAATCGATGTGAATAACACATACAAACAACACTCAAAAACACCATGAAAACCAAACGGTCATCATCATCATCGAATGGCTTCATAATACTAATCGTTTTTCGAAAATGTCAAATGTAAATAAACAAAAAATGAAATCAAATTTTTGGAAATTGTTTGTTTACCATTTATAATTCAATTGTCGTTGTAGTCGACTTTGTAAACTATGCATGTTTTTCGAAAGTAAAAATTGGAAAAAAAAATACAAATTAAAATGACCTTGTATGCATGCATGTATATCATCGTAATAATGTTAATAATTTTATTTGAATTACGACAATTTTTTTCTTTCATTTGTGAATGAATGAATGATGTTCATTTATTCATTTGTTTGTTTGTCGATGATGAGGTCTAAAATTTTGTATTTTTCTGCAAAATTTCTCATATTTTCAGTTTTTTTTGAGTAAAAACTTATGGACATACTCAGATACACTCAGATACACACAGACAAATGAATACATTCAATTATAATGATGATGATGATGATAATGGACATAGCAGATGGACACACATTTAGACATTATTAGTGGTATTAATATTAAAATATTAAAATAATCATCATTCAAAGCGAGATAGCGAGAAAATAAAATGAAAATTTCAGACAAATACATCAAAATATAATGCAAAGACGTGATGTTTGATGATGATGATGATCATCATCATCATCATTTTGTGTGTATGGATGGATGTGTTTCGAGGGTCCATTTTATTTTATTTTTTTAAAATGACTTTCAAGATTTATAATTTGACACAACGGTCAACTCAATGAGTGAATTAATGTATGCAACATTTAAAGCATGCGAAAATAAAAAAATAAATACATCCGCACGAATATTAAATATCAAAACGAAAAATTTCTTCATTTTTTCGTTTGGTTTGGTCTCAGCTGGGTGGTCAAGCAAGTTGATTCTTGAAATTTTCTTTTTGAATTTCATTATCTGCTATGACCATTAAATATGAATGTGTGAGCGAGAGATGTTTGTTTGAAAGTTTATTACGTAAACTAAACACGAACCTTGCCCAGCAAAGAAAAAAATGAAAAAAATGGGGAAAAAAGACAGGACCTTGTCTGGCCGATGACCATCTGATCTGGCCATCATCATCATCATTCGATTTTGGCTATGAGAAACTTGGAAAAAAACAAGCATTTTTTCCATTAAAATTCACAAAGAATAAGACCTTTTGACCTTTGCTGTTTTGGCCATCGTTTTTTCTGTTTTGTTTCTAAGAATATATTTGATGAGCATCTGCAAATGGTCATCATGGATGAATATGTATTTTTCGGTTGGCTTTTTTTTTGCTTTCATTAATTTAATATCTTATCAAATTTTTTTTTTCGTAGAAAATACGATGATGATAATGGAAGAAATGATTATCGAAAATTTGAAAACATCGATGATGTTTGATACCATTTTATATTTCATTTTGATCATAAACACAAGGCGTGGATGCTAATTTTCATACCATAAAACATTCTCTGGTACATCTGTGTGTGTGTGTATGTATGGGCCAGAATCAAAATGGCCAAAGATCAATGATGATGATGATTACTAGGTTTGTAGGTCTTGTCCATACTCGAAAAATTCAACATGCACAAAATATGCACAGGAAATACGGGACATGATTCGCCTTTTCGTGATGTTCAATTTTTAGATTTTTGCTTTGAATTTTTTGTGTTTTGACAGAACCAGATTTTCATTTGGATATGTATGTATGTGCGAGGATGCATCTTGAATATTTTTTTTTTTTTTTTTTTTGAATAAGTCAATTGACTGATAACAAACAAACAACGAATGATTGAATAAGTTCAATGTCCAAATGTGTGTCAAATATAATGGAAAATTATCGATGTTTTGCTTCAGTTTTTTTTTGGTCATCATTTGATCATGTTTAATAGTGAAATTGAAATTTTTTTGTTTTTACTTAGACACAAGCACAGAGATAGCGAATGAACTGGCTAAAAACATCTGGTTTCAAATTGAATTTGTTATGATGATAATAATATCATTTTACACTTATTGTAATATTTTTTAATTGATATTAAATAATGAATTTGGCACGTTAGTTTAGTTTTAGTTTAGCCCATAGGCATTGTTTTGATAGAATCATTTCAAACATCAAAAATGAAATTGAAAGTTTTACTTTCATTTTGCTTTATTTTGATTAAGGAGAAATTACATTCAAATTCATTAAAATCTCATATCTCATATCTTAACGATGTCCAGCAGAGACTATTGCTTAAGACATTCATATGGTATTGCTTTCGATTTTACTGGTCATTTCATTTTATTTTCATTTCTTCAATGAAGGAATAAAGTTCACAGGTGTTTTAATTTCTTGTCTCATGGACAAAGGTCATAAGATAAAGAACATAACCATGATCAAAGTTAAGATTATTTCATATATTCAAGATTGAATTCGGTCATATATCAAGGTGAAAGTATTAAAATTTCACGATGAACATGCTTCTTTTAAATCGATTAATTTATCATAAACAATCATGCATTATTTGATCTATATATGAATGTAGGAAATATCGAATCAGTGCAATTTTTTTCGTTGACCAAAATTACACATAAACACTGAAGCAATCTGATTGTCCATTTTTCGAAAAGGTCCAAAGCTTTATTCACTCTCGGTTAATTTGATTTGTTCTATTTTTTTCTGATTCGACTATACAATCGTGTCTTCATCACACATATATTGATCAGTTGAAAAGTTTGGACATGCACAAAAGTAAGCAGCCAAACCAAACCGAACTAAACAACTGGCCAATCGATCCATAAAATGAAAAAGCTTCAATCATTAAAAATATATATGAATGTACACCAAAACACCAACAACAACAACAACACCGACCAACACAACATGCGTACGTACATAAGATTGATATTTATAAAAATATATAGATAAATAGAAAGGTTAATATTGTATATTGAAACCGTTTGATAAACACATATAGCCCTTTATTTGATTTGATTCAATTTTTTTTCTGGTTCAAACATGGCCACTATAAAACCAAAAATAAATATATTTCTATGGTATTATCATTGATTCATTTTAATTTGAGTGATATTTACTAGCCAAAACTATCGAAATAATCGAAAAAAATTGAAATTGAAATTTGGATCATTCAAACATTTTAATATTTATTATTATCGATATTTTAAAGTTTTTTGAAATGATCGATCAATGACAAATGTGTGTGTGATCATATACAATTTTGAAAAAAAAAAATTTGCATGGCAAAAATAGTAAGCAGAAAACCTCGAAAATCTTAACATTTAGATAAAAATAAATAAATTTAAACATTTTCAATGGTGATTTAATAGACATGCTTACTACAAGCATTATTTCTGCTCAAACATCTTCATCATCATTCAAAAAACTCTAATAATAAATGAATAACGGATATATTCTGAAATAACTTATGGCTTATCGAAGCCAACAAAACTAATAATAAATTAGTTGCATTTGCTTATTGATTATTGACTGATAGAAAAATCATTAATACAAATACATAAAGCAGATATGATTTCTTTGAAATCACACAAAACACAAACCATACACACACATATCATCATCGTAATGATTGATAAGATTATTTGGCATTTGAATGTGTATTAATTATTTCAAAATATACATTAATATTTCAATATATTTAATATCGATCATTTGATTGTTTATTGAATGTTGCAGAAATATATCCTTGCAATTGAAATGTGTGATTTACAGATATATACAATTAAACGAAAAAACAAAATTCAGAAAAATGACCGAATACCAGCTCAGTGATTTTAAACCAAATTGAAAATTTAAACAAACAAACGAAAAAAAATAATCATTTAAGGACATTTGAAAATCAATGAATGATTAATACAATTATACAATGAATGAATAACCCAGCAATTCAGCCATTTAAGAATCAGTTCATCATTGTATGTTTGAATTTGATAAATTTTTTTCTGGTAGAAAACCAGAAAAATTGAATAGAAAAATGATTCAAACATTTTCAATAATAATAATGATGATTTGGACTTTGGTTACTTTTCAAATGATTCAATTTCAAATAAAATAAGTGTAAATTTGATTGAAAAAAAATTAATTTACTTGGCTTTAAAACAATTTTTCATTTTACAATTTTCAATTGGTTTTATTTGTATTTCAAATACATATAAATACACAAGCAAGCATTAATTGAAATTTTTTTTTTTTTTTGAAATCCTTAATCATCATCATCATTATCGTTGGTAAATAATTAAACATTTTTTTTTCTGATTTCAATTTGAAATTGAAAAAAAAGAAACCAAAGTCCAAAGTTTAGGACATCATATATATTTCTGATAAAAGAAACCAATACATCAAAAAAAAAAAATAAATAAATAAATAAATAAAAACCATTCAAAAACCAACATATGATTGCATATGAATGCAATTGTAGACGTGCATCCAACATCAAACACATATCTCATCTCTCATAAACGTTAATAAAAAATATCATCAAAATGGCCGACACTTTATTATATTTGATAAAGAAATGAGATTTAACCAGAAATTTTTTCAATTTGAAAGGGAAAAATTTTCGCTTTTTGAACAGATGCTTTGCACAATTTTCTTATTCAGTTTTTTTTTCAAACATTTCCTAGTACCATTGTGAATGATGACCAGGGTCTATGCGTGTATGATTATGGTGTGATTTGAAAATGAAAGAAAATTATTAATTATTTTCAAAAAAAAAAGGAAAGGCTATACATCGACATACTCATACAATACACACACACAAAAACACAATACAAAATCGACAAAGCTTTATTTATAATACAAAAAGCAAAACAATGCCGACAATGAATTGAATTTCTCGTTAAACATCCGTTGTTCAAAATACCACAATGAACCAAATGTATTAAATGTAATAAAATAGTCAAAAATTCAATGAAATATAATCAAATATAAAATCATTCAAATTGATCAAATACACACACATACACACATACATAATGATAACCAGTGAAAAAGTTAAAAAATTGAAAGTAAAAACTGAACAAAAAATTCAGGTCATTTTTGATTCAAAATTTGATGCTAAATAATATTTGAAAAGGGTCGAATAAATGAGGTAAATACGAATACTTAACCAAATTAATCTACATAGAAACAAATGTAAGTACACACACAAATGGACCTAGAAAAATATTGAACCAAAAAACATTGTCGTTGGTGTTGGCTTCAAAAATGCTTGGAGAACCGGATGACCTAAAAATTTATTTATCATTGATTGATGTATCAATGTTTATGTGGACACATACACACATACACACAATCGCACTCGACACTTTCAATTTCGTCCACACATATCATTGAATATTTCATATGTGTGCCTTGAAAATGCATCATACTGACCGCTATCTGATTCGATAGGAATTTTTAAGGTCAAATTTTATGTAAATTTCGAACATTTTTTTGGCTCATAGATTACACACACGCATTATTTGATCGTTCTGGTCATTTTTATTTTCATTTTAGCAGCTATTATCGTCGATTATTCGTATGGCCAAGCAAAACATAGCAGACGTTACGAGCACATATTAAGCACATTATACAAACACAGACAAACACATCATTCATGATATGACATGATGTGAACAATTTATTCCATTTTTTCCAACAACCGACAAACAAATTCAAGTTTTATGTTTGAAAGTAAAAAATGTTTCGGTCAAAGAAATCAGTGTTTTGTAGACAAGAACCAAAGATATCAAAAAACAACCAACACATAGCAAGCGCAACAAGTGCCATATGTGGTCAGTCATATTTTGTTTTTTCGTTTATTTTAATTTTGTTTATGTTTCATAGTATTCACATTTAAACACACAGGCACACACACACACACACAGACAATTATATTACACAATAATCTTTTAGAAGGACAAAGGTCATCTCCACTGACCTCAATCGTACAATTTTTTTTTTTTCGTTTAAATGTGAAGTGTAAAACCGAAAAACAACATGATAGCTTGCTTTTATGTATGGTACACACACATGTGTATTCATTCAACTGAACCGACAATAACTGCGCTACGTGCATGTGTTTTTTCAATATTGAAATTGAAAAAGTGAAATTAAACAATAACCATTGAATGGTCAATCAGGTGTATTAGTCATTGGTCAATGCCAGGAAAGCATGATGATGATGGTGGTGGTAGTGGACACCACCAGCATAGTGAAAGTGATAGTGGCCTTGGTTGGTTTCGTCTGGTGTTTTGTTTGGTTTGTCTAAGGCCAATATATTTGAAAAGTAAATGAATGAAAAGGAAAAATACTATTTGCCAAGATCGATAATCAGATTGAATAATAATAACAACAAGACAAATATTTCAAAAAAATATAAGAAATTTAAAAAAATAAAGGACAAATATTTGACCGACTTAAGGTCAAGGAGAGTTTTTGATTTGTTTGTTTGTGTAAAGGACAAATGTATTTCATGACAAACAATGACAAATCGAAAATTGAACAAAAATCATATGAATAAGTAGGCCATATTTGCATCTAAAAAGCGGCCGGAAAGGATAAAATTGAATTGAACGTAAAAAAATAAAAATAAAGGAGGACCAGAAACAAACACCTGGACCAATGTGTGTGTAAAATTTTAACGAGGATGATGATGATGAACCAACACAACGTGAATTGAACCAAAATGATTCAAATGATAACAATGATTTCAGCACATATACAACTCAAACACTCATACCAAAAACATGAATGAATGAACCTTAATAAAATACAACTCTTCTATAAATTTTTTTATTGGACTAAAGAGTAAAACATAGTGTGAAATATACTGCCATGTAGTATGGGCGCGGTTCAAAAATAACCATAGGCCATTTTCGCTTTGAGACCAATTCGATCTGAAAATGGTCCAAACGAAATAAAATAAAAAGAAACGAAATACAAGCAACAGTTGGTGCGTGTATAACGGGCAAAATTTTACAATCAAGCTCATTGTGTATAACCCAAAAAGCTTGCAAATATATTCGATTGTGGACATTTGAAATATTCGTTTTTGGTTCAAACAAAAATATCAGTCAAGTTAGATATAGGAATATATTAAATCAAATAACACACAGATAATACTCAATAATAATGAATAATACAAAAATTTTGTCCCCAAAAATGAAAATTTCAAAGAATTTACTCTCTCAAAGAAAAATAGAATCAAACAAATAAACAAAAAATGAATGGTAAACAACTTACGATTGACTAGACGCTTTCGTGGTTGAGGATTTTCTTGTTTTCGACGAGACATTTTTTCAAAACATTTGATGGATATTTATTATTATTTTTATTTTATTATATTTTATTTTAAATTTCTTTTTACGTTTAAACATTTATGAAGATAATTTTTTTTCTCGCTGGAATTTTTTGTCGATTTTTTCGTCTTTGTAAATTTCTATTTTGGAAATTTACAAAGTAACAAACAAAAAAATTAGATTTGAATTGAAAATTGGATGTAAAATACACAAATAAACAAATGATTTCAAAGAATCAAATATATCAAATTGTTTTCAAATGGTCAAATATGTTGAAAATTGAATAAAACAAGGTGAAAATACACACGAATCATTTTTAACGATGAGACGAATTGAATTCTTCAATGATTCTGAAAGGTTTCAATGATTTAAATGAGAAATTTGTTGCTGATCAAATGAATCACATGTTTTTTATGTTACAAATATCAAATATTTACAGATCGAAAACATCGATCTGATAATCATTCAAATCATTGATCATTTGAATCAATGATATTAATGATAATCAAAATAATCAAAATGAATCAAAGTCCAAACATATGCATAAATATAAGATCAAAATTTTTGTTGCTTTATGATGATATTTATATCAGATATTGTTGCCGGTAATTGTAAATGATAAAGATGATGATTAAATCATGATAATAAAAGGATATAAGCACAATGAAATAATGTAATTTGTAAATATTGAAAAAGGGTTTGAATTTTTTCAAAAATTCATTTATAAACAGTGATAATTAATGAGTCAATTCAAACAGTTGCCATTTACATGAACAAAAACAAATTAAAATCAAAGATTTTTGAAATTTTAAATGTCACAAATGGATTGAAAATTTGAAAATTGAAAATTTCGAAAATTCATTTTCGAAAATTGATATTTTGAAAATATTCAAGAAACAAATGAAGACAATTGTGGTCATATTGTATTGGCATATTGATGTATTGGCATCGTATATGCATTATTATGGTGGTGTGTATGATAATAAAAATGTTGCCCGTTATACACTTGAAATAAAAAAAAGTTAAAAATTCAAATCATGTGTTGTTGGTGCCGCTTGCTTCAATTATTATTGTAAACGTTCTTAACAGTTAAAACATCAAATTCAAACTAAAAAAAAATTTAAAAAATATTCACAAATGAATATGAACATGAAAGATGAATTGAAGAAACCTGCAGAAATAGAAATTTGAAATAATTGAACGGGCATAAGTCTTTCTGTTCTCTCAATCAACAACATCAAATATACACAAGAAAGCACACAGAATACACATCAATAAATTTTGAATTTGTATTTATGAAGATGGTTAATGTATTTTGATATATATGCGCTTATATATATCATCATACATATATGATCATTGTACAATACTGCAATAACAACAACGATAGATTGAATGAATAAATGTTTGAATTGAAAATTTCAAATTCAAATTGAAATGAATGAATGAATCAACGCAAAAAACAAAACAAAATGAAATAAATTGTTTTCTGTTTTTGTATTGTGTATTTGATGTATATTTTTTTAAATATCTCTTTTATATATTTTAATACGTTGATAGCTGATGGGGATAGCTGATATTTGAGAGAGAGAAAGATAAATCGAAATAAACAGACTGAGAGAGAGACAGAGAGGATGCCATGCTATGCATCCATACACATTTACACATGTTCATATTGAATAATATTTTGATATATATCGAAATTATAAGCAGCAGAAGCAGCTAAAACAGTAGAAATTTATCAAATATATATGAATATTAATATATATGTTGATGCATATATATTAATATATAAAATGATTAAAGTGCATCATCGATTTTACACGTGTATTTGTGCGCATATTTGTGTTTAAATCTCACATATAATATAAGTTCATATATACATGGCAAAATGCCGAAATTTGATATAAAAAATAGTGATGTTCAAAAAAATAAACTGTGACCACTACTACCGATCGATGCTGTACAATCACGCACAACATGTGTGTATCTATGTTTTGAATTTATATATCAATTTATATACGCGTACAGAAATATACACGCATTCAATATTGCATATTAGCCACTATTACGCAATATTTTCTTTGAAAATAAAAATTTTCTTGCAATTTTTCTACTGGTTGCTGATATCCATGCAATTTATATGAACATGTGGACAGGAAGATGATTGAAAATTTAAAATTTGAAAAAATCAGTCGAAAATTTCTGAATTCAAATAATCAATCGAACTGATTGATTTGAATTAATTTTGATTTGAGTTGATCACATTTAAACCAAACGTAATCATGCATTCATATTTCATCAAGAAAATATGAATGATTCATATGTGAATCAATCACATGTATCATTGATAGCTTTAATTTTGATTAAATTTCGATATGGATTTGAATTAAATGGGAAACCTTCATTTATGCTTCATCATCGTTGAATATTTAATGTTATTTATTTCAAACATTTTAAAAATTGAATCATTGATCAATGATCAATTCAAATACATACAAACTAATACAGAAAATCATTTGTTTTAGATTTTGATTAAAATTTTGTTCATAAATCATCATATCATTCAATCGATAAAATTATACAAATCGAATAAAAGAAAAACAACCAAAAATCGAACCTTGACATTAACCATTGACCTTTAGGACAATATATTTTTTCCATAAATATATTTGAATATGGATGTCCTTGCATGCGGTCACTATGGGTCATATTTTATGCAATTTATACATACACACATATACACATCATTTATTAGTTCCAAACATAGAACAAAAAATGAATAAATGAATGTACCATGATGTTTAATGGTTGTTTGATGATTTTCAATATCAAACAGCACCAACAACAATGGCCATACAATAATAAACAAAGACAAGGTCCAAGGTTATTCAAGGTTTTGTTGTTGATGTTGTTGTTGCTGTGTGTGTGTGAACATAATGGATGGTCAAATACACATCCCCATTCAATGTTTGAATAATAATTTTTCCAAAGTTTTCAAATGAAGAAAATCAAAAGGAAAAAGCATTTTCTCACGTTTTTAGAACGGAGAAATTGATTTCCATTCATTCATAGAGCTAAAAAAATATGGACCCAAGGATCCGCGATATGTAAAGTCAATGAATGGACTCGGGTTCGTTTTTTCTCTTTTTGTTCGCTTTGGTTCGTCGTCGTCGTCCATTCATCGACATCCACATTTGAATGTCCCCCAACACCGTGGCATATGTGGCCATCGGTGAATGAAAAACGGTGATGGTTCGAGATGCTTAATGGAAGTCAAAAATCGAAGAGGAGGAGAGGCGTGGACGGCCGAAATGAAATTTCATGAAACATCCATATACCTTTTCAAAAATAACCATCAAACCTCACCTTATTTTATCATCATCATCAAACATCATTTGAATCAATGAATCAAACACTACTTCCTTGATTTATTTGTTGAATGAAACGAAATGAATGAATAAATATTGATTTCTGAATAAATAAATGAATGAATGTTGAACAGATGGACCATGTTTGATGCTTTTTGTATGTCGATGCTGTGCATAGACGAAAATGAAAACAAAAGGACCATACATTCAAATGGATGTGTACACATTGAAATTTATATATTCCATTAAATAAAATTACATAAAATTCAATGAACATCACCAACAACAGTTTATACATATCTAAAATTTTACCTTATTCACATATCAAACAAAATGACGCGACTTTTTGTCGTATTTTTTGCATTGATTTTGCTTTGTTTTTTCGACCAAAATTCAACAATTTCAATGTGAATATACTTGATTTATTCAACTGAAAAATCGATGGTGATTTTTTGATTTCTTCTGCATTAAATAACGTTTGATTATTACTGTACAATAATGGTAATAATTTTGCTGGACAATCATCAGTTACATCGATGTACATGAATAAATTATTCGATTTGATTTCAAATCGAAAACATTCATAGAAAGTTGTACTTGTCAATTTGGTTTAAAAGATATATAACGGTTTATGGATCATTGTACACAATGGGATGGTTGTACCGGCCAATTTTTTCAAAATTTTAGCCGGCCACTTTACACAGATATAAATACCGGACAATATAACACATAAAACAAACAGATGAACTCGGTGTATACCGCCTACGCATTTAACTATTCAACTGAAATATATACATGACCAATGTCCATTCGGATATTCTCATGCATTGAAATAGAGTAATATCCTACCTTTTTTTTCTCTTTATTTACTTTTTATTATTATTTTCAATGGAAACAAATTTTCATTCATAAAAAATAAATAATGATACCAAAAGGAGTGGTCAGTTATAATATCGTAAAATATTTTGATCAAAATAATTTCTGGTTATTTTCATTCATTCATTCATTCATTCTTATATATAAAAATTAAATGGTCAGATAGGATACACGAATACACGAATACAAACACACACACACACACACACGGCAGCAATGGCGATTGTTTGTTATATATTTTCCGATATTTTCCACAGTCAAATGGTATAGTCATGGTGGTCACAAATGTACACATAGATATATCCTTGAATGTCCACTACACACTCACAATCATACACCGATAGGAGTATGCGTCAAAATGGGCAAAATAAAAGAAAAAACTGGTAATTTCAAATGAGAAATGGAATGAAATGATAATAATACACATATCAAGGCGTCATACAACTTATGAAATACATGTCCATTCATTTTTATATATACGTAAATTCATTTTTACAGGCGGGATAGTATGAATGATATTAATAATGATAATGTTGATGATGATGATGATGAAAAATAATGAGAAAAATGTCCATTTACTCGAAATTTTTGAAAGGAGAAAAATTATATAACCGACTTCTTTGAATTTTGTTTGTCTATAAATAATATTCGGGCATATGTTCGTCATTGAAATACCATTTAAAGATTCCTCAAAAACTTAATTGCAATTAAATTGAATTTTTGCCGAAATTAGAATCAATTAAATTCGATCAATATTTCTTAATGAATAATGAATGTTTATGCTTCAAATTTGGTTTGAAAATTATACCGGAATTACAGCGAAATCGAGCCAAATAAAGAAAATGAAACGAATAAATGACCCAATATCATTTCTTACCAAAATATCAACCGGATAGTAAAACATGTTCAGATTAATTAGACAAGTAAGAAGAAATATGAAAATTCATATATTTAACGATTATTATGGCCTTTTCTTTCTTAGAATTGCCAATTGGTCCACATTGCTTTCTATGGTCGAAATATATGCCTTCTTGAATACAGGCGAAATTTAGTACCCGGTGTTCAAAATGATTATGAAATTTCATATCATTTGAATCACAGGCAAAAATCATATTGTCATCATCATTAATAATAATAATACATAAATATGTATTTTCCTTGTCATTTATTGATCACCGAAATTGTCAAAGTCACGCAAAGTTGATAAATATGGTCAATGAAATATAAAAGATTAATAATGATATGATTATATAAAAAAATGGTCTAAAATTTTTGAAAAATCATATATGAATCAGCCGAAATTACATCAGCCATCTGCCGATGGACCTAGCAAGAATTTCAGAGGCAAAATCATTTCAAATCATTTTGTGAATGGATTTGAATCACATTTCCCAGAGCAAGGTACAAAATCATTGTTCAAAATTTTGGCCAAAAAACAAAATTGAATCAAATGAAAATGTCAATCCAATCATTCATCAAAATAAAAGAAAAATCAATTCATAAAACACACAAGTGTGAAATGAACTCGATTAAAGAATGGAGAAATACAAGAAATTAAATCATTTCTTCAAAATGAAAAGCTTTACAAATTCAACCGACGATTTCAATTTTTATTGAATATAAACACTGATACAAATACAATTGATACAAGCACACAAACCGCATTGTTCGTACCGAGCACAACACTGATGATGATGATGATGATTACGATGACGCCCGATCACAATACACAATAATAATAATCGTTTGAGGAAAATATAATCGACAAAAAATACAATGAAATCAACAAAATCAATGAACACACAGAAAAAAATGTCATACACCGTGTGACTTATTCGTTTTTTTCTATTTCACTTGATTTGATTTCATTTCATTTTTTTCAATTTTTGAATTAAAATAATTTCTCATGTGTCTATGCGTATACATGTGATCATTCCATGGAATGGAATCACCATCACCACCACATCACCTTTCAAAGGCCAACAAATGGAAGTGAAAAATAAAGAAATCAGATCGAATATTGTAATTATCATTGTGTGTATGGACATGGAATTTTGATTCTATATATTTCTTCAGACTACCACCAACAACAACTTGTGATGATTGGCCGGATGTAAAATTTAGAAAAAAAATAAAGATTTCTTCGAGTGTGACCGTGTCGAGCAAAGATTTTTGCAAGATTCATTGTCATTTATTGACCATATGTTTTTCTATTTTTTTTTGAATTTAATTTTTCAGATAAAAACAATTCATTTATTCGTTTATTTATTTATTATCTCTCGCTCTCTCGACATTATTCGTGACCATTCGAGCCATCATTCTTTGATGATAATAATAATAATGAAAATGATGGAAATAAAGAAAGGAATGAACAGCAGCAACAGCGATGATACAGAACAAAGAATCAAAGAAAAAAACAAATTCAATGTTACAAAGTTAACACATCTTTCAAATGTGAGTAATAATAATAAGTGTATCATCACATTTTTGGCTTCACAACATAAGTTTCACTGTTGTTTTACACAACTTTAAATCATCAATGAATGTCCATAAGCGCTATCACGACCTTGATTGTTATCGAAAAACAACAAATTCTTTGACTTTCACTTAAATTTTTTTCAATTTTTCATTTCCGTCTTTCTTACACACGATGAAGAACAAGAAGAAGAAGATGAAATACACAAAAAAAATAATTCACACATAAAATGTCAATAAATAGTTTCGATCCACTGAACATTTCATCATCCATTCTTCATTCATTGATTTTACTTGATTATCGGCTGCTTCGCGCTGAATTGAATTCAGTTATTACAAACCATAAGGCGTAAATTGATTTTTGTATGAGAAAATATTTTTTTCGTAAGAAAAGTGAAGAAGAATTCACTGTTTATGTTGATCGAAAACATGGACAAAAAAATCAAATATTTATATGGTTTGATTGAAATTAAATCAATTGAATTATGACCATTCAAACATTTTACATTTATAATTCACCATTTTCAATGATGATAATTTGACAATATCCAGGATATTTCAAAATATATTCTAATTGAAAATTGTGTCTTATGCATGGAAAATAGATTTAATTGTATTTTTCAAAGCAACAAACAAAACAAAACAAAGATGAATGGCGATGAATAATTGTTGACAAGTATTCAAGTAAACGAAATTATAATAATGAAAGGACAAAGGTTACCAACTTGATGATATTTAATTTTCGGTCAAGTGGAAACAAGTTTTATCATCATTGTCATTATCATAATCATTATTATTCACCATTTTTCATTATGATCATAATAATTATGATCAATGGTCATAATGAAATGATAATCGAGGCGTACGAAGAATTATAATTAAAAATGTTAATCTTTCAAGAATAATATCATTTAAAAATGTCGTGTGGCGAACGCATGTCTTTCTTAAAGTAACAACAACACTGAGATCATAATTACAATTACAGGTGATTATAAACAATGATATTTTAGACGTATACAGGTAAAATAAAGTAAAAATTAACATTAAGACTTTGAATATATCTGAATACATTTATTCTTGTGATTCAAAGCTTTAAAAACTGCAAAATTAAAATTGTCGGTCAATTAAAATGGATATTAAAACTTGACTCTTGTATCAGATGATACCCCAAGACTCGGGGTTGGTAGATGAAAAATCACCAACCAACAACACATCGACAACTAAAGATTTGGCACGAGCCAAAAGTCTTGCTAAAGTATCTTTGGTTAATGATTCGACCACTTTGAATAATTCGGAAGAAATTTGAAGAAATAAAACAAAGCAACGACCACGACGACAAATTTAAGAAATAATTAACTTGATTTTTTCTTAGGTAAGAAAATAATTGATATTCAAAAAATATATTTATTATTCAATGATAATATTCATATCATTATTTGTATTATCATGATGGACAATGTATTTCGACCGGATGAATGGATCTATGGATGGATGGATGGTTGGTTGGTTGAATCAAGTTTTCTTTGAAATAAGAACAAAAAAATTCAATGTAGAATGGCGATCATCATCATTATTATTATTATCGTTATTATCAATTTGAATCGATTCAACCATGACGATAACTGATGAAGAACGAACAACGACGACGATGTTTTGATGTAATCACAAAGATAATGTTGTAAAGAAGAAATTTGAAAATTTTTGAATATTTTTTTTTCTCCAGCAAATATGATATGATTTTTGTATCATTGAATTTTCGTAAATAATTTTTATTATTCAATTTTTTTCAACTTTGGAAAAGGTTTGTTACGAATGAAATTCTTGAGTAAAGCAAAAATGACAAAATAATGAAAATAAATGACGTTAAGCCAATGGATTCAAAAATAATTTGAAATTAACAAAAATTTGTATCAACAAAACCTTGTGCATATTAAGTGTGCATAACCTTTCAATAGTATACCCTGCTTTCAATGTTTGAATATCCATTCACCACTTCATGCCAAAAATAATGGCCATTTGTTAATTGGAAAGGTGAACACATGGATAAACCCCTTAGATTGAAAACTACAAAAAATGTCCAAGTAAATCACCAAAAGGTGAACGACGCCAATTGCTCCCCATGTATTTCTATTAAACCTCCTAGATTTCAATAAATTGTCAACCAGTGCAGTGTAATTTCAAAGATATTTTTCAACCATTTTGTTAGATGGAAGGTAAATTAATAATTTTTTCCTAAACAAAATTTTCTCTCAATAAAATTTTGTCATATCAATAATAATCATGTTTCAATTTAATGAATGGAAAAAAAACTAATGGACGATGATGAATGGATAATAATGAAGATGGAAGTGGAGAAATATCTCAGCCAACAATAATAATAATACAAATACGAACAATAATCAAACTAACAACATGGAAATAAACATACGAAAATTGTCACTAATCATTTGAAAATATTTTTCAAATTAAATCAACTTTGAAAATCGATTTGGAATTTTGTTTTCTCAGTTTCTTTGTTAAACAAACATTAAGTTCATTTCGAAAATAAGTGAAAAATGAATAAACAAATAATGAATGCTCATAGCCCATACGTATTCGCAGCGACCATTTCCGTATTTTTTCTTTTTTTTGTGCTTTCAAATTATCATCATCATCATCATTGTTTGGGTTGAATTACTATTCATGATTGGCGCCATCGGAGTCAAAGAGAGAGAATGGAATGGAATGAAAATTAAATACTAAAATATCGAAACGAACAAATAAATAAAAGAGATCATTGTTTTCAGATCATCATCATTATTTCGATGATAATAATAATAATATATGGAGCCAAATGGTTGTATATATTTGAATTTCGATGATTATCATTCATTCATTCACTCATTCATTTCTTAATGATCTATTTATATACAAAAATTCGTTGGATAAACATTATTATATATTGTTGCATGTCCAATGATGTGATAGCCAAGCAATGATAATTCACAAAGGGAACAACAATATGACACAAAACTGCACACATACAACACTCAAACATTACCCAAAAAATCATTTGAAATATAATGAAATTTGTTGTTTGTCAACTTTATTTTATTTTCGAAACTAATGATAGTTGTTTCAAGTGTTGTTCATATGAATGTATGTGTGTGCTCATAGTCCATCTTTATTGATTATCATTATTATGTAAGATTTTTTAGTTTTTGACGAATTTTTTTTTGTTTTGTTTTGTTACTTATTGTGATTCGGTCGAGCAAACATTTAATAATATATATTTTATTATTGGAAACTCGAAAAAATAAATAAACGAAAGAAAATCTCTATCTGTCATGCAATGGCATGATTGTTTGAAGCTCACCAAGCAAGTGAACTGTAAGTCCATCATTCATTCATTGGTTCATTCATAGTGCTTTACTATGTTCGAATAAAATAATGATAAATACAAAATAATGATCATGATGATGATGATGATGATACATGTCCAAAAGTCTTGAAAAATGAACTAAAACAATAATCATTGGCCAAAGAATATACAGAAAAAACAAAGAACTAAAATCCTCTTATTCTTCAAATTATTTCAACCTAGAAAAAAAGGTAAACTTCCGCAAAGGCCAAATGATTCAAAGGTGAATAGATTCATTTATCATTCATACAAACATCAATGATCTACATGTGATCATCATCAAGCCATCACCACCAGTGAAACATGTTACGGAGACAAATGGACAAGTCAAATACACGCACAATTAATTGAATGCAAAGGCGCCATTACACAGCTTGAAACTTTAGGAAACTTTGGTGTCATTTTGAGATCATTGGTGATATTCGTGCAATATGATTCATAAGAAAAATTCAATTAAATCGATTTGAATAATTGAAATGATCCTTTTGGAACACATAAATGAAACGAAATGTAATTATTATTACCACACACACACACACAGTACAGGTCAATGAATGATTATCATTATTGTAAATTATTATTATAAATATTATAATTATAAATCAAATAATAATAATAACAATAAGATTATAAATTATTAAATTCAAATAATTATTACAAATATTGTCCCAATACGAACGATTAACTGTAAATTTCAAATTTTCATTTTTTTTTTGTTTCTCATGAAATTTTTTCGAAAAGCCGATTTTCGTTTTTGAAACCAATAAAATCAAAAAGATTAGATCAAATCAAATCAAACGCTAATAAACACACTGAGAAATAGTTATTCAAGTTTCACACACAAACACAAGCACACATTTTAGCATAGACACAAACGTATTGATGAATCTATTGAACCATGAAATGATCGTTCGGGATTTTTTCATTTTGATTCATTTTCAATGTATTTTTTCATTTTGAATGTGCATTTGCCTGTTATGCATATGTGTCACAAATTATGTTTGAGCCATTTGAGAAAATGGCTAGATGGGCCAAAAAAAACTGTGATATATGGGTTAACAACAATTGTCAAATTGGAAAAACAACAACAGCGACAACAACAAGTTGTAGAAAGCTTACGAGACAATGTGACAATTTTTGAATCGTGTGCTAGCGTATGAGTAATAGGTCATTGATCGGAATTTTTGTTTTTTATTTTTTAAAAATTTCTACTTGGAAATAATAAAATCAAAATCATTATTTTTTTGTGATTTCATTTCATTTCTTTTGAGAATCTATTTTTAATTTCTTAGCCCTAAAATAACCACCATTCACTTTTGGGAAGACATTTTCAAAAATAAACATTATAAACATTCATACAGGTCATACACAAACAAACACACACGTCAATACACACCAGTAGATGATGATGAACAAAATACACCTACGATTTTTTTCAAATTTTCAACAAAGGTGTTGTAAACACATTGATATTTATTTAAATAATAAATATTCTTAATATATTTATGGGTTAATAACAAATTGTTTCAAGCAAAAAAAAGAAGATAATCTTTATTCAAATTCAAATTCATCTTTTTTGAATTAAATTGAATTGAATTTGCATATGTCTGCCTGACTGTGTTTGAGTGTGAATATGTCCACTAATCAATTTAAATTTCATTCTATTTGATTATCCAACCATTCATCCATTCATCCACCACCAACATAATCGATTATCATTCAAGAAAATAAATAAACAAAATTTGAATAAAATCAAACCATCATCATCCGCATCCAAACAACAACATGTCCATGATCAATGACCAAGTGTACACTATCATTATATTTCATAACACACACACACACACATCAAGTGAATGTGTCACTATTTCAAATCATTTTCATTTTTTGATTCCCAAAAAACTGGCAAAAAATAAACCGTTTTTGAGCAAATAAAAATTCAAAACATTTAATTTTGAAATTTGGAAAAAATAGGCGAAAATAAATGTGATTTGAATATATGATTATCATCAGATGCAATTCGTTCGTTTGAATGAACGAAATCAATGATGATTACGATGCTTTCATTCAATTCAAAATAAAACTTTGAATCAAGGTGGTGTCCGACAATATGGAAACAAAGTTTTTTTTTCATTTTTTGAAAAATAAAACGATTTGCCGGACTTGTGTTCATTCAATTTTTTTCTTTTTTTTTAAACAAATTTGTTGCAATTTTGAAAATTGATTCTTCGATGTGCATTACCGGCCAAGATTTTTGGCAATTTTCATTAATATTTGAATTAATATTCAAAGTTTATTTTGAAACCACAAACCACATAGACAACAAACAAAAGAAAATATCAAATGAAATGAATGAAAAGAAACGAAATAACCAACGACGCCCGAAAAATTATTTATTTACAAATTTTCCTTTTGCCCATAAGAAATCATACAAAATGATGATGATGATGTTCAAATGAAAAGCCATTCAAAACCATTGGCTTTGAATGAATGAATTGAGTATCAAGTGAATAATAGAGATCAACAATAGGAATTGTTGACGATTGACCACCACATGCGGTCGCTTTTTGAATATGATTTTGATTATTATTACTATTATCATATCATCACCACATAGAGTGGTGGCCAGATTAATTTTCTTCTTTCATTATTTCTCGTATTCATTCAATTGTCGATTTAAATAATAATAATAACGATGATGATGATCATCATCATCATTGAATACATGGTTCATATGTCCATTTTTGTTTGCTTAAGAACTGAAAGAGTATCAATCTTTGAATTAAGAAGATGAAGCAAAAGCAAAATAAACAATCGAGTAAACTAATACACATTTGTAAATTGTGACAGGAAGATGGAAAATGAATTATTTCTGTGAATTATTATTATTCGAGAAATAAATAAAGGAAAAATTATTCTTTTGTATTCATTTTCAATGAAGATTTTGATGATATTCATCAAGTTATTCATTCATTTGTTATATATTTACATAAGCTACAACAACAAGAATGGATTTTCAAAAATCATTTTCAATGCCCGAATATTAAATGGACACTATGGATGTTTGATATGTGTGTGTGTGTGATGTGATGTTTGATAGCCTGATGAAATTAATAATCTGAGTCTTAAGAATTTGAAATACCACCAAAAAAAAAAATAAAAAGTCAAAAATCAAAACCCACGCACCATAAATGGACAAAGCAAAGAATATCAAAATTTAAAGAAGAAAAAACAAACATTTGACTTGATTTGACTAAACTGAACTGGATTCAATTTAATTTTAATGGATTTTTGTGAGTATTCATTTCAAATCCATCATCATCATCATCGTTCAATCAAAATTGGCCACAATTCACTCGAAATTACACGAATAAATAAATAAACAAATTAACTTTACAGGATTACAGCTTTAAGTTTGGAGTAATTTAACACTGAAATTATGGAAGAAAACAAATAATTCTAGAAGCGATATATTTTCACAGTATATTGCCTCAATAGAAAACATGATGAATTATGAATGATTTGTATTTGCAATTAAACAATGAATGAATATCTTTAATTAAATGTTGATAATAAATAATTATGGATGCAATTTTAATTGTTTTTTTCAAGTCAAATTATACAATCAATTATGCAAGTATAATCTTGGCATTATTAAACAATAATTAAACAGTGACAACCGAGCGATTCAATGAACATTTGTTCACCGAAGAGGGGTTTTATGGGCTTTTTTCTGGACGAAAATGGCCCATAAAATCCCTTTGCAGTTTTTCAAATCAAAAAACATCTAATTATACCAAGATCTGAATCAATTATGAAAATATCAGTAATTAATTATGTAAATCATGACGCCCAAAATAAATAACCATATTGATTCAAACACAAACATATTTGACTCGATTTTCTAATTTGAATTCGAGAAGAAAACAGATGTATTCAATAACCAATTAATATGCACAACAACAACACAATCAATCGGGTAATCAATATGTTATGTTTTAATTATAAATTAATAATCAATATTTCTTTGAATCTATGAATGATTTTTGTTGTTGTTTTTGATGTTATTTCTGAACAAATGAACATCAATAATTATGAATACATTACACAGAAAAAAAGCTGTATATTAATGTCTTGTGATGAATCACGTATTGCACGCATATAACCGACATTTGTGTGTCTGGCATTTAATTCTATTATATTTTATAATAATTATGTCTTATATTCATTTCCAAGTACCGAGAATTTACTTTTCAATTTATTTTTTTCAATGAATTGATTTCAAACGAATAAAAATTTCCTTGTCAAATAAATCAATTTGATTCAAAAAAAAAAAAAAAATTCAATCATGTACCAATCGGAGCCACAATTTTGTCAAATGATTTTGTCGAACAATTATTCAATTTCTATGAATTTTTTTCAATCAAATCAAAAGTCTTTTGATTGATATTTGACCGATTCAATCAATTTCCAATCAATTCATTTCTTGGTGACATATTGATCAAGTAATCAGGTTTCAAACTTTGATTGAGACAAAATGACAAATTTTTTGTCAACCAAAAAACGAAAAATATTTCAAATCAATGATAATTGGATTCACCATTTGATTGGCTTCCAATCAAACAAGCTCAAAACAAGCATAAATAATCATTTTCTTCGAAAGGATATTTTTAGAGGTGGACACGGATCACATATCCATCGATCGAGGCAGAAAAAAATAGAACATTGGCAGCCAGTTTCATGACGCCCATTCATCTCTTTCGAGCTCTATCTCTCTCTTGCAAATACATTCACCTGTTTCTCTCTCTTTACCTGGCATGGACATTGGACATTTTCATTCATTCATTCATTCAACCGACAACATTATTATTCATAAATTAATGAATAAATGAATAAAACAAAGGTAAAAATTTGAAAAATGTGTATAACCTGCCCAAAAAGAAAATAAAATTTTTTTCAAGAAAATACACTTTGAAATGCTTGGATATAATTATCAAATATAAAAATTTCTATATAAAATCGTTGAATTATTGCATAATAATGATAACAATACTGAATGAATGAATGTCCATTTAACAATTCAAATATATAAAAAAACAATGGGTTGGAATTGAATTTTATATTTCTACATTCTAAGATCATTATTTTCAAATTAAAATCTTTCAAATGATATGAGAATAATTAACGATCTCATATACAAACATAATGATGATCAACACTACTTGAGCTTATTCAGAGAGGACATTTATTTGTGTATTGAAGTGGATACACACACACACACACTAATCAAAAAATATAATAAAAAAAATGCTCGAAATGACCTGATTGAAGCTCTTAGGTTATTGAGAAATGTCATATTTATATGGAATTTTGTATCATTGACTTGTCACTAATTAACAAAATGTAAAATTCATATTTGAAAACACAACGAATGAACGAATATGACAATCATCAACGTGAAACAACAACAAGAACAAACAAATGAACAGTTTTTTTTTGTAAAGATGAAATATAAATTAATGAATGAACGAATGGATCAATGATTAAATGAATCCATGAATATATGAATGAATGGATCAATGAATGAATGAATGAATAAATATGTCCAATATTGAAATAATAATGATAATCAGTAATGATCAAAGATAAACAAGGAAAATATATCACATAAACTTACATATATGCTAATTTTAACCTCTTATTCTTCTTGATCAATGAATTTTGTTTCGTCCAAATGATAATTTACATGTTTCACCATGCGTGGACATTTTTTGTTTGTTCATTGATTCGTTTGTTCAAATTGGAGATCAACAAAATCATAATATCATTGAATCATTGAATGTGGATCATTTACTTCAAGTATAGGCAAGCGTCACTCTTTTTTATTGGCTCATTATTTTGCACTGGTTATTTTCGGTCAAAAACTAATAATAAAATTGCTTTGAAATCTTCAATACACACAATACAAAAATGACAAATATAGTTTTCAACTAATATTACTGATTATAAACCTTAATCATCATCATAATCATTTGCCATTTCAAAATTTCGGTACATTGTCATTAGTTGGGCGTTTTAGTAAAGAAAATCGCCGATAGAGGCCGACACCCGTTCAATTAAATTGAACACTCTTCAATGGTTTGAAGATTTTTGAGGCATCTCTCGCCATCTATCTTTTTCTTTCTGATTAACATGAAACCTTTCAAGATTTTTAAAATTCGAAATTCAACTTCTCTCACACTTACACTATGGCCATCTATTGAATTGTAAGGATAAAATTTAAAATTTTTGTTGGAATTTTAGACTAAAGATGACGTTAGTTTGTCAGGGTTTTTTTAAAAAATTCAAATTTAAATCCCGCCCATAAATGAGCCATGTTGTTTTTTCTCGTCATTTATTTGTTTGTTTGTAAACAAAACACGTTGTTTTTTGAATTTATTTCAATCATAACTGACATTTGATTGTGTTCGGTTTAATTTCTGATAATTTCATCATTTTAATCTTAAATAGATAATTTTGATAACAGATAAGTCAATCAATTTTGAAAATGGCAGCCCCACAAAAGCCTAAAAGTGAAATGTCACAAGAAGAGTTACAAAAACTTGAAGAAGAAGAATTCAACACTGGTCCATTATCGGTATTAACACAATCAGTCAAAAATAATACACAAGTATTGATAAATTGTCGTAATAATCGTAAATTATTAGGACGTGTAAAAGCATTTGATCGTCATTGTAATATGGTGTTGGAAAGTGTAAAAGAAATGTGGACAGAAGTACCGAAAAGTGGTAAAGGAAAAAAGAAAGCCAAACCGGTCAGCAAAGATCGTTTCATATCGAAAATGTTTCTACGCGGTGATAGTGTTATATTGGTGTTGAAGAATCCATTGGCCACTGATTCTAAACGCTGATTATTGTCATCATAATTAATTTGTATGATTATATCCTTTCTAATTTATTTTAAAATTTATTAAATCGAAATTTTTCTTAATAATTTCAGATACAAAAACTACTTTTTTGCTCATCTCATTTTTATATTGCATTAAGGATTATTGCATTGATATTTTTTCATTTTGAATTGAATAAATACTTTCATTTTCATTTTTCGAAAAAATTATTTCAAAAGCGTAAATTATTCTTAATTGGAATTCTATTGTTTTATTTTAATTGATTTTTTGGTTCAAAAAGTGAAATCTTGCCCAAAATAACCCTGAAGATAATGATAATTGAAGATAATTCATACAATTATTACAATTCAATGTCATTGTCAATGATGAAAAACGAAATATTTGAAAAACAATGAAAATCAAATGACATATTTCAAATTGCGTGATAATCGAAATAATGTTGGTGAGGCCCATTATCTTATCGTTATCATTCAATCGGTGTGAGAGAATAATCGAATAGAAAAATCAATCATGAAAGACGACAACATCGTAGAGTAGATGATGATGATTATAAATAATAATCAAAAAATTTCTCAACATTTGTACAGGTATAACCTTAAACATGGCCAGAAAAAAAACAATATCCTTGCACTTGACAATTGTTGATTATAATTATCGATATTTGACAATGAAAATAATTCTATGAAATTCTTTTGAAATATTGTTTTTGAAGGTTAAATTTGGAAATGAATCAATGAATTTCCGTTTAATTGTTCAAGTTTATATTTCGCAATCGCGAAAAATTCGTTGGAAAAATTTAAATTATGTGCGTGTTTGAATTATTATTATCATTGTAATCAACGATTCAGATAGATTGTAATATTGTTTTCGAGTACAACAAATGAAACATTAATCAATAGATAATTCTACTTTGTCTACATGTAAACAGCAATCATGTGGAACAACGACATACAATAAAAATGTTCAAATAATAATAATCAAACAATTTATTGCATTAATTTTTATTTATTTCATTTCATTTCATTTCAAATAATATTAATTCATTCATTAATCAATGAAATTATCAATGGGAATTCGATGATTCAATGTCAAAAATTATGAATAGAAATTCATAATATGAAGATGATATTAATTTTTTTCATTGTTTAAATTGTCAAAAATTATCGAAAAAAATGAATGTTTATTCTGAATATCATGCTGATAATGAAATAATGGTAAAATGAAAAATAATTTGAATAATTTCAATACATTTCACATTGATTATGATTATTAATATTAATAATAATCATGATTGTCAATCATACATCATCATTTTATCTATCATTATTCGATGGATGAATGAATATTTAATGGCTTTTAAGGAAATTATTTTATGAATTATCATCGAAAAAATGAATTAAATAAATCAATAGTAGTAGTCGAATAGATTTGAATTATTAGTGTAAATGTCATCATCATGTGAATTATGGATAAAATACAATATGGGTTCATCATCATGTGATTTTTAGATGAAAATAATAAAAATGAATTTAATAAATTCAATTTGAATGATATTTTAAATTCACACACTCTTGCATACACAGGATTTGTATTGCATTTGGTAATGTGTAATTCAGTGATGTTTTGAATATTATTAGGGTTTTTCAATATTTACAAATATTTTTGTTTTAAATCAAAATATTTGATCAAACAAATCAAACCAGAAACCAAAAAAGCAAGACTAAATTCCATGAAATTTAATTTGAAAGGATTAATTTTGATTCATTTATTGGGGTTTGTGTGTGTTTATACGAAATCAATTGGATTTTATCAAATAATAATAATTTTAAATCACAGATTTTTCAATTTATTCTCAATTCATGGAAAAGATAAATCTTTGTATTTACGAATAATAATAATATTTATTACATATTCTTGGCACGACAAGTGCCAAACAAGAATCCTACGACCCACACACATTTGGTTTCACAGGTTTTATCGAAAATAAATTGTAACAACTTAACCAAACAAACATACACAAATGCATACACACGCACATCACATAAATGCATGTAGATAAGCAGCTTCAATCCTTTCAGAATTTTAGGTTTTGTTTGTATTACTAATTGAATCATTATCAAAAAAATTGTTTAATATTAATTCTGTGATTCAGAATTATTTTAAGTAAAAATAATAATAATAATAAATAATGATCATCATCATAAAGATCAAATATTTTTTGGGAGCAAAATGAATGAAAATTTATTCAGTAAACAAATGAATAAATGAATGAATGAATTCAATCCTAAATTATTATGATGTTCAATGCTGGTTGATGATGATGATGATGATGATCAATTGAGTGTATGTAAAGGATTTATTATTATTAAATAAATAGAAAATAGAAATAATAACAAGCAAGCAATTTTTGTTTTTAGTGAAACATTTCAATTAAATATTAGTGATTATAATTTATTCAACATACATGAACATTTTGGATCATTTATACTAGCATTGCATTCTAATACTTCATAATAATGCATCATTTTCTAATACTTTCTAATACACTGCTTTGATTTACGTATGGTACATCATCTCATTTGTTAGGCCATGTCATGTCAATTAATTTGACGATGACGACGACGACGATGTGTTTGTGTGTGTATTGTCACTGCTCAATGTTCCCTGAAATTTCTACAGTATTTGACAATAGCATTACAGCAATGGAAAAATGAATCAAAATCACAGGAAAAAAATGAAAAAGATTTTCAAAATTTTCACTTTTATTATTATCATCATCATTATTAACTGGTATTCGGGTCGCTCGGTCTATCATTGGTGGCACGGTGCTTTGACACACAATGCTTCGACACAAACCGTCAGCCGATTTGTCAAATTTTGAAAACAAAAAGTTTGCCAAAGAAGATTAATCTAATTATGCGATTAGATTCAGATGATGATGATGATAATGGTGTTTGAGAGCCTTGCTTGCGAGAGACAAGGCTGGAAAATCATCATTATTTGTATTCAATTTTCAATTTTATTTTCGACAACGAAATGCCATAAAATTGAATAAAACATCTCGGGAAAACTGGGGAAAATATTTCAAAAT
Organism: Psoroptes ovis; assembly: GCA_002943765.1. Classification (NCBI taxonomy): domain Eukaryota; kingdom Metazoa; phylum Arthropoda; class Arachnida; order Sarcoptiformes; family Psoroptidae; genus Psoroptes; species Psoroptes ovis. The sequence goes on along the minus strand of PQWQ01000028.1, from coordinate 412,942 downwards.
CAAAGTTTTTGATAATTTTTTGAAACTATAAGAAGATTTCTTATTCTTCTTATATCAATATTTCTTTATTTTTTTTAACATTTTGGTCCAACATAAAAAATGGTCCCAAAAAAATATGTGATTTAATAATACAATGTGTGTGTGTGTGTGTGTGCGTATGCATATACCCAGTGTGTGTGTTGGTATCACGCCTGCAAAATCAGTATGTTGTGATCGGTACCCATACTTTATTATTATTATTTTGAATGCGAAACTCCATGAATGAACAATGAAAATATAAAATAACGACCAACAAAATGAAATTATTGAAAAAAAAAATTGGTTGACAATATTTATAAATGAACAGATGTATTGATGTGTTTGTGTGTGTGTGTTTGTCACCGTTTTCAAAAATAAATAAAATACAAATATATGACAGACCCCAAATAACAAATAACAAACGAAAACCCGAAAGCCCAAGACCCGTGTTTGATTATTTATTTGTTCCGTGTATTCAACAACATTCAAGTGTGAAAAAACACACACAGGAGAATAAATGAAACGATGAAAAAAAAAACATTTTCGGTGGAAATTGAATCGAAAATTTTTGAATCCCATTGAGAGACAAATTGTGACAAAAATTTTGTATGTTTCTGTCATTGTAATCATCGAATCAATCGTAATCATCACTGTTATCATCATCATCATTGAATCATTATCATTATTATTCACCAAATTCATCGGAAAATGAAATTGAATTCGAAAATTGAAATCTCAAAATCAATTTTGAATGAATCGAAACAAACTAGTCTACACTATGCTCTGGTCTATCTGCTGATGGTTCCTCAATCAATGAACAATCAATGAATGAATGACAAGAATTTTAAATCAATAATCATTCATCAATTCAATAATCATTATTCTTTGTATCTATCCAACTATCTGATCTGTAATCATCATCATTCAGTAATCATCAGTGTGATTATATCAATTGAAAATTATCAAACAATTTTCTTTTTTTGATTTATTTTTGTGCTTCAATGATAACATTAATCGATTCGAGATAACTCAGATAGAAATTAAACTCATCGATCGATTTTTTTTTTGATTGAAATGCAATTAAATCGAATAATGATTTGTGAATAGAGTTGATGTTCATGTTATTTGATAATAAACATTTTTTGTTTCACATACATTTTCACAAATGTATGTATTCAGAAACAACAAGAGTTCAAATAATTGTTAAACATTTTTGGTTTTTCACAATGTTTGAATTAAAGATTATCTACTACTGAATAGATAGTCAAATAGATAAATGGTCTCTTCAGTGTTTATGCATGGGATAGTAGTTGATTATTATGATTATTATTGTTGATATTATCGATATTATTTTCCAAAACATTTGTTTGTTACAGTTAATTTCCAAATAATATTTATAACAAATAAACGAATAAATAGAAACAATTAATTCTTGTTCAATTTACTCAACAATTTCACAGTAATAATGACAATAATAAAATAAATAGCAAAATCGTAAAATTGACAAATATTTAAATACATGCAAATAAATTGTACCAAATAGAAAATGAATATAAAAATGAATAAATTGCATACACGATACAAAATACATAATAGACATCATCAAATGTACGAACATAACTTGCAAAATTTGAATATTATTTGATTGTAATTAAATTTACAATTTTTTGTCATTTGTCAATCCAAAATTCTCCAATACAAATATTCATTCAAATATATATTTGTTATATTTTTGTTTGCATAGGCATATTTTATCCGACAACAATACAATAAAAAATACAAATATACAAATAAATACTTTGAATAAAAATGGATGATTCGAATCAAACAAGGAATGAAATGAAATTCTTCTATGTACATTCATGAATTTGAAATGATGATGAGATCGACAAAATTGACTGAACAAAAACAACCTCTGAATGAATTAATGTCAAACCTCAAAATTGATGTTGAACATTGAATAATATGGAAATGAAGGAATGATTCGTATTTGAAAAATTCAAAACTCAGAAATTCAAAGCTTCGAAATTTTCAAAAATTCAAATCGATTGCTCCATGTAACCATTTGTGCAAAAAGTTGTAGAAGATGAAAAAATTATTTAAAATAAGTAAAATATAATCAAATTGAATGATTCAAATTACTTTCATTTTTCTGGTTAAATAATAATAATTCTTTCAATGCTTCAATGTATTCATTCACAAACACACACACACAACTGATGAAATAACTTGTCAAATAAAATTAAATATTTTTTTCCAATTTGCTTTAGCTTTTGTTTAGGATCTTGAATTACACATCCAATGTATGTTTGAGCAAAGTTTCGAAAAGTTTCAAATGAATTCAAAGTTAACGAAAAAAAATGTTGAAACTCAAATGTCACCAAACGAATGCGTTCAATGAGTTCGATCAGAGAAATTACAATTTCAATAATTGTTTGTTCAATCAAAGATCTATTTGAATTGGAATCGATTGACAAAGTTGACATACGAACATCGTGAACATCGAAAAAAAAAAATGTTTTCTATTTTTGACTGACCATAATCATCGCCAATTGTATCTGGTTTCTCCTGGTACAAAACATTGTTCAATTGACAATTTTTTAATTTCTATACCAATTCAATTGTTTAAGTCGTATACAAAAATTGTACATTGTTTGATTGGCCAGAAAATGAAATAATAATCATAATGTTAAGAGTAAACATAAAATACGATAATAGCTCAAGGGCTTAAGGTTTCTTTTATTTCAATTTTATTAACTCATGAAAATTGTAAAATTGTTGATTGTGTGTGTGTGTGTGTGTGATAATAACAAAACATTTAATTTATGTTCATTTTTTTCCGTACAATTTACCATTTATTACTACATCAATTAATTACTACACATCTGAAATATATTATTCATTGAACAAATAATTGTTTATCATCATCACTTAATAAAAGACACTTGACACATTGAACAATGAATATTATTACAAATTCAAGCATAAATTCAAGAATTTTTAGAATATATTTATCGTAAAAAACACAATTTTAAATTTTTTTTTATAATTTTTATTTAATTTTAATTTTATTTTATTTATTTTATTATTTTATTATGACTGCCATGTGAGGCAGTTGATTCTCAGAAACAGAATGACTGATGAAATATCAATTTTTTAACATTTTCATATTTCAACGGTTTTTTATGGGGATATTCATAAAAGACGAATTTCATGATTTTTAGACTTTATCATGACATATTAATTAAACAATTATTTCAATTGGTGTTTACCGACAAACGAACAGAAACTCAATGAATGAGTTTTACATTTACATCATTTCATTGTAAATATCAATTTAAATGAATATAAGCTTAGTTTAACAATGAAAATGATAATAATAATGTTAATAATAATAAAATACATTTACACTTGTATTCTATTCGTTTGTTATTCATACTTTTGGATGTTATTTTCAATTTTTATTTGCCCACAAGGTTTTTTTCATTTCATTTCAGTCTCATTCATTCATTCATTTCATTTCATGTATCAAACAATGTCATTCAATTTAAATGTAAATGATTTAAACACATATCTATTTGATAGCAAAGAATGAATAAAAAATAAATGAAATCGTATGAATCTCTAATGAAAATAATGTGAATAATGATTAAACATGGAACCCAAATGTTTCATTTCAATTGAATTTTTTCTGTTTTTTGGAAAAAAAAATTATCATAAAACTAATATTTTACACCGACATGGATAACATTTTCACATTTTCAATTTCAATTTTAAATTGGATTTCAAGGAAAACACAATTGAAATCAAAAGAATCAAAATTGTCATTGAATTTCTTACAAGTATCACATTTGATATAAGAAAGTATTGATATTTTTAGCAAGAACAATAATAACAAATGAAATGATAATGAAATGTAAATTGAAAAATGATCAGCTCTCAATTTTCATATTTTTGTTCAATATATATATGTGTGTGTGTTTGATTTCAATTTCAACATGATACGACAACTTTATTTTACTTTGATATTTCATACATTTTACACCTTAAGGCCATTTTTATTCTATTTTTTTTCTGGTTGCCGATGTTTCAATGATATCAAATGATGATGATTTTGATATGTATTTTTTGATATATCACAAATATAATTTGAAAAAAATTTGAATTACAAATTACATAATCATCAAATTGACACAATAGTCAATGATCGTGTCAATGATATCAATTTTTTTTGGTCATAAAGATCACATAAAGAATTGGAAAAAACTTCTTCATCATCATCTGTATGATATATTTGATAGATTTTGACTTCTTATGTCAATACTTTGGTCCTCAATCATCTCATATTTTTGAAAAAATTCAAAATAAATTCAAACCCAGTCAAGATTTAATTAAATTTTTCCATTTGGCTTTGGATGATCACCATTGTAATCATCGAAAAATAAATGAAATCATAATAATAACAATCGTAATGATCCTCATAATCATAATCATCGCGTCATATTGGCGCATCTTCAACCGTATCATTAAAATCATTTGTTGTTAGTTCAGCCAAAGCGTTTGAACGATGATGATGGTCAATCAATCGATCGATTGATCGTCTCCAATCGATGATTGAATGAATAAATATGAATAAAACAAAGAAACAAAACTGATTGACTTAATGACAATCATAATAATCAAAATAATCATTCAAATATAATAATAAACAATCGATTGATTCAAATGTACTATGATTGTCTGAACACCTGAAATTATTATTTTGATGATTATTATTTCATATATGCAGAAATACATACGAAACAAACAAAACGAAACATCACCTGTTTGATTAATATTAATCAAAACGAAATAAATTTGTGTTTCGTTTGAATTCAAAGTTGACCATCATCATCATCATCATTAATTTTATGTGCAGCCCACACATTCAGAAAACAATAAATGAATAAATAAATAAAAAATCAATGAAAATCAAGCGTAACCAAATTGGATTTTTTTAAATTTATTTATTTGACCATATAAAAGTTCAGGGAATAAATTCAAAACAATGAAAAATCAATGCACAAGACCTCTTCGACTTCATCATCATCATTATCATCAGTAGTTGTAAATTGTAAATTATTTGATTTATGATTTGTTTGTATGTTTTTTATTATTACTTTGAGAAATTTTGAATTTTTCAAATCCTCATCATCATTATTATTGTTATCTTTGTCTATGGGAAAATATGAATTTGTTAATTTACTTCTTCGACAAACAACAACAACAACAAATACACATAAATATGAACACGAGCTTCTGATAATTTCGACACAAATTTTTGTTTCCACTCTCTTATTTCACACCTTGTCGTCTTCGTAGACGTCGTCGGTGATTGTAATTTTTGAATTTGTATTTTTCACCATGGAAAATTTCAGTTTTTCTTTATTATTATTATGATTATGATGCCCAATACACACAAAGATGTTTGACGTTTGTGACCTGACCGTTGATAATAACACAACAACAGCAGTAATAAAGCTGATAAGACTGACTTGAGTTTTGAACACTATAATATTTGAACTGAATTTGAATATATGCAGATACGTGTGTGTATGTGTCAGTTTGTATGTTTGCATATGTGTCTGCATGTCTGTATTTCATATTAAATTCATTTGATCAGCAAATTTTTTGATTTGATTTTGAATTTGAAATAGTTAAAATTTTCAAAACATATATCGAATGATTTCTGGAAAATTTTTACAAGTAAACCAATGATGTTTCAATATCCAAAAATCTGCACATTTGCAATGGCAAAATTTCAATTTAAATTCAAAATGAAGCATCGGAAAATATGAAAAATATTCACAAATCGACCCTAGATGAAATTTTAGTCGAAGAACTTGAATTTTGAACGCGAAGAAAATCCAAAAGTTAAGAAGGAAAATGTCTCGACATTTTTTTTGGTGTTTGGCGGCCAAATAAGACACGAATCGATCAAAAATTTTGAGAGACCCGAAAATCCGAATCATACAAATTCGACAAATGAATAGTATTACAAAGACTTCAAAGACTGTTAAAAATTATTATCAAAATTAGCGTAAAAATATCAATTGGATGTTCATCGTTGCTTGTTGTTACAATAACAAAAAATTGAAAGATTCAAAATTTTTCAATTTGAAATATTAAAAAAAAATTCAAGTTGTTGACATTTGGCCAGAAAATTCATTGAAAAAATGAAAAATTTTCAAAATTGTTTGCCTACATACTTGACAGTGTCAAATTTGTATACTAAAAGTCAAAGCAAATACTAAAAATATTACTAAAAATACACTCAATAAGCCAATGAAATACAATGACATCGGCACACGTTTTCAACACATCATCATCATCATTCAATTCAATTCAATTCAGACTCAGATTAAATATATTTTACAAAAAGTGAAAATATATTCTTAAATATATTTGACAGTTTTTTTATGAGGATATAAAACTCTATGAAACTCTATGTATCTTCTCTCTTCCCGACATACAATTCAAATAAATATTCGAGTAGATATAGAAATAGGATTCTATTTTGAAAATTGAATAAAATTTTCTTGAAATTTCAAAATCAAACAAACAAACAATGAATAAATAAATGAAAAATATTACAATTGACAAAATCAAAGATTCTATTCCATATATATTTATATGAATCTTCTTTGATATTTGAATTATCTTCATGATATTTGAACTATTTTTTTTCTAATATTTGAATTATTAAGAATCATATTTAAAAATTATATGAAATTGAAAATCTCAAAATATCAAATATCTTCAGTGTTTTTGTATGGAATTTTATTAAGAAAAATTCAATGAAGATGATTTAAAATTACAAATTTTACAATTGAAAATATGAATGAATTCATTTATCAAATGAAAATCAAATGAAATTTGCTTTTTGAAATAATTTCTGAAAGCATCTCGTGTTTGAGATGATGAGCATGGCATGGCATCATCATCATCATCATCACCCACTTAAGATCAACAAACACACATAAACACATACGCAGCACACACGTTTACAAACATTGAATACACTTGTGTTTCAAGTGATTATCTCTGTACATTCATCATTCATTCATTCATTCATCTCGTTCTTTAAATTGATTTATATGGCAGCAAAAGTGGATGAATGGATTTTTGTTTTTGTGTTTTGCATTGTTTTTAAATTGAAAAGTTTGTTCCGATTGTTTGTAAATAAAAACAAAAAAAAAGCAAACAAAATAATGGCAAACGTAATGAGAAAAATACCGAGTGAATGAATTGCTTTTCTGTCCATTGAATAGAACTAAAAATAAACTCGAATATACAACAGTGGAATCGGAATGAAGATGGAGATGAAATCAAATCAAATCAAGTGAAATATTCTATACTGAAATACAAAAAAGAAATAAAACAATTCTAAATATTTTGGAGCATGAGTCAAGTTGATTATTATTATTTGTGTGTTGTGAATGTGATTGACATTCATTTTTTTAGATTGCGTTGATGATGAAGAATTCATTGTTTCAAAAGTTTTCATTTGTTTTATTCATTCATTTATTTCAACTATTTTTTGGTTGAAATTTTTCCATATCCCTGTATGATTTTCGAGCTAAATCTATCGAAGATAAACTCTTATTGACGAATTACATGAATAAATAAATGCATGAAAATTGAAATAAACTGAAGAATCAAATTGAATTTGATTGAATGGAAAATATTCATTTGAAAATATTTCGATTGAAAAATAGAAGAAAAATTCTATATTATTGTATGAATATTATGGAAATTGAAAATTCCATTGTCTATCGCCAATTATATATTATGGCAAAAATACCCGATTATCAAATAGAAATATTTGGTAGTGGTAAAATCATTTTTGTTGTTTTCAATTTTGTGTGAACTTATTTATGAACAACATCAACCTTATTGACAAAAAACAAAACACAAAGAGACGATTGAAAAAGTCTAAAACACCAGAAACACCAGAAAAACAGCAACAACAACAACAATCACCGAACGACCATGCACCGAAACGACCTGTGATGATAATAATCACAGCAAAATCTGAACACCAATTTGAACATAACAAAATGATGATCAAGTTTTTTGTTTGATGTGTCAATTAAATAAATCCAAGATATTCAATTTGTATATTTCAAATATTTGATTGACACCAATAATGATGAATCGAAAGATTATTATCTCTCTCATTCTTATTATTTCGACTATTATTATTATTATTTATAATTATCGATTCTATTTATTTTCAGTGTATTTCAGGTGTTATTTATTTGAGATTCACAAATACAAAAACAGACTACAAATCAATGACATTCACTGTGATATGATCAATCAATGATAATTTAAAATGATTGGTCATCATTATTTCTCACAAAAAATATAATTAATATCAATACCAAATAAATACAAATACATTTATGTTTCAAAATAAACTAATTAAATTGATTATAATCATCATTTGTAAATATATTTGTTTATTTATTTATTGAATACATTCAAATTCATCATCATTATCATCCGTACAAATTATTATTATCTTTGAATGTTCATCTGTTTTAAGACAAAAATAATAAATTTGAATGATAATTTCAATGATGATAATTACCAATGGTCATCTTTGAAAGAATTTGGAGAAAAATTGAAATTATCTTTGAAAACAATTTGCCACCTTTTTGGAAAGAAACAATTTTGAAAAATTCTAATCAATGCAATTGATCAAATTATTTGATTCAAAAATATGAATACATTTTCATATTGATAATATGTCAAATTTCTATTATTGTCAGATCTGGAGTTGCAACGCTGGTTCCACCACAGCTGGTGGTAGTTCGTTTTATTATCATTGTTATGCTAAAGATGATGATGGTGATGGCCATTAACGATTATTTGTTATCAAAAAAAAAAAAAAAAAAAAAAAAAAAATTGACCAACAACAAACCATCAAAAAAAACCTTAATAGTCAGGATGTGTAGCTGTGTGTGTGTGTTGTATTATCAATCGTATGTGAATAGATCAAATGTTGGTTGATGTTGCTGATCATCATCATCATCAATTGATTGACCAGTCATGCATCCCAATTTTTTTGCAGGTTATGTCTACGTAGTACACATAAATACAACCAACAACAACAGCCAAAGACCTGACAATGGAATAATGACGATAATACAGACACAAATCAAGCATTTGAAGACCAAATGCCAATAAAAGATGCCAATAAGACGAGAAGTTCAAGATTACCTGAAGACTGAAATAAACAAAAATCAAATTCAATTTTAAATTTTCTTGGTCAATGATTTCATGTATGTTTGTTTTGCTTTATTCAATCATTATTCAATCATTGTGGTGTGGTCACTGTCAAACATTTTGGCATTTGTTTTTAAGAAAATCATCATTATCTCATAGGATTTAATGGGAAAGTATGCAAATATTCAATATGCAAATTGAAAATTTGGAAAATCGAAAAAATGCATCAATTTTCAAGTTTTATTTTTGGCAAAATTCGGATAAATCAGGAGGAATATTTTATGGAAACTTTGAATATCTGTGTATATATCAAATCAAACCAAATCAAATAGTAATGGTATAGATTACAATTAAAGTTTAATAATTTTATTAGTTTTATTTCAACAAAACTAAATTAATATCAACAACAAAAAGGAATAGATACGCCTTTTCATAGGCGGTATATCCGGATAAATTTGATATCAAAACTTTATAAGAATTTATCCCATTGAAAAACACTGTCTTTGAATGTTTGTTAAGATGTAATTCTTATGGAATTTCGCGAATAATTTCAAAGATAAATCCCAGTCAATAAGCAATGGGCACCAGGTGGTCATTGAAAGTATTTTATTCAAAAAAAAAACTTTCACTTTGTACATTTAAAAAAAGATCAAAAATTACATTCACATCAAATCAATGGAAACAAATGGAAAAATATTTCGATATTTCAATCAAAATGAAATGAAACAAAAATTGAAAATCAAGTTCAATGTATAAATAGTTTTGGAATGTTTCACTAATTTTGGTAGGTAAGATATGACAAGTCAAACCGGCTGGTATTTGAATTTGGTTTTTGATTCTATTTGATTGAATGGTGAATGTTTAATTGATCATTCAAGTCATAACATTGAATGGATAACAACATACATAAGCCTACAAGAAAATGTAAGCATTCTATTTGGTATCGATATTAATGAGATTTCGACAACACTCTATTCCTTTGTTATGTCTCTCATTTTCTTATTCAAAATTCAATTCTCATAAGCAATTCGATTTCATGTATCTGAAATGATGCTCATCAAACGACATTAACAAAACACATGTACCATAAAAACACAGCATGGAAACCTTTTTTTGAATATATTTTGGATCAAATAATCATCTCATAATAATGATAATTGCTTGTCTCTTGATTCAAATTCAATTGATTCAATTCAATTCAAATGATTATTGGTGCTGTTGTTGTCATTGTCTATTTCTCATTTGTCAATACCACAACACCACAATTCAATACTTTGCATATACTTCATTTTCTATTAAATTGATATTATTTTTTTTTTGTTGAAGAGAAATATTTCAGATTAAACATTATAATTTCGTTGGGAATACGTGCGCAATCAACGATTAATGAAATGAAATAAACAACACAACAACAACAACAACAACAACAAAACTTGAAATCAATCCAGTCTAATGGAAATCGTTGTCGTTTGGGATGTATCAATACATTCACAGCTCCACCCTTACGTATTATTATTTTTTGAATAGAGTTTCATATCATTCATATCATTTCATTTCATGAAAAATATATCTCGAAAAGAAGAAAATGAATGAAATGTGTTTTTATGTTTTGCTTTGCTTTGTAAATTGTACAAAGTATTTTTTGGAGAAAACCAAAAAAAAAAAAACGCAAAAAATCATATTAATATATGCGTATGTGTACGAAAACCAATGATATACATACATACATACACATAGAGTAGTTTAACACCAATATAACTTTGAGAAATGAAAAAAACACATTGAAAAATATACGAACAAATGATACGATATATGATCATTCTTTATGTGTGTTTGTGTGTGTGTATGGAGAAAAAATGATAATCATTGATGATGAAAATGGAAATATATATTTGGAAGAGAGAAGAGAAAAGCTTTTTGTTGTTCCACATAGAAATTAAACAACTTGCAAAAACGAAAAAAGGATCGCTTTTCACATATGTGAAAACACATTCTCATTCAATGGTTTTTAATGTTTTTGTTCTATTAGATGACAACCAATCCTCTAACGATATGTTTTAGTTTAGTTTAGTGTTTGTTTCATTTCATTTAGTTTTTAAATTGTTGTTTCATCTAATAATATTCAATTCAATATCTGTTAACCTATCCTTATGATGATGATGATGATGATGATGACGTATACCGGTCATAGGAGTGGTGGTGGTGTTGTATTTTCATTTCATTTCATGTTTTCTGGTTTTTTTTCTCATTTTCTGGTAGGCTGGTGTATATTGTGTGATTAGAACCCAGAGAAAAATGAAAAATGAAAAAAAAAAATAGACAGATATACACATATATACTATACAGATATTATACATATATTGTTCAGTCTTATTGGTTACCAATCTGTTGTTTTCTTTCTTTTATAAATTTCATTTTAAGCTATTCATACTTCTACTTTTAAATGAATAAATGAATGAACGAATGAATATCATATGAATGAATCTATCATTAGTTTGTGTATGTGGAGAAAATAACTATTTTTTTTTTTTGTTCATTCATACATCAACGAGAAATCAACGATACGATTGACGATACTTTGGTTTGATACCACCAAACATTTTGCTATCAGCGATTCATTCAAATCATTCTTCTCGTTTCATCAACATAACTTTGAATTTTTTTTCGATTTTTTTTGTTGTTTCACCAATCGAGTGTATCCGCGTAAGCCAAAATCCGAATACAAATCGGACAATTTGGCTTCGAATTTTGATACACTCATCAACGAATTAAACTGGCCACAACGGATTTATCACATCAAAACGATATATTCCCGCCACGACATCATTTGTTGGGCGTTGGAACAAACGAATCTAGAAGACGAAGAATATCGTCATCACCGACTTCATCTATTTCTTCAATCGGTTCATCTTCATCGACCGATCGCCATTCGATAACATCAATCAATAATAATCATTCAACGAATATCACCAAACGAAAATATTCATCCAAGCGAACAATTGTTTCGCCAAAAAAACATCACCGAACAGTTGAAAACGATCATTCACCACAATCTAAATCGACCGCTGGCTGTTGTGCACCATCATCTTCATCACCACGACCGCCAACAACAAGTCAATCGTCGATTGAAAAATCAAACCTCATAACAAAAACAACGGCTCCTAAATTGTCTTCTATTTCGCCGTTATCGGCGTTATCATCGCTAGGTGGACCGTTTGGACCATCACAGCTTCATGGCATGACAGCACTTGGTCTTGGTGCAGCAGCTCTTGCTGCACTGTCAGCATCAGCCATGGCAAACGGTGCAATCGTAGGAGGATTAGCAGCCAACGCTAATGCTTCATCACAATCATCATCGCCCAGTTCACCAAGCAATTCATCAAGTCAAACATCAAATGCATCACAACAACAAGCAGCGGCTGCTGCGGCAGCTGCAGCTGCAGCAGCATATGGAACACATCCTGCAGCTGCGATGTTTATGCTACCAACTTTGAATTTTACAGTAGGACAAGTGGCTGCCGTTTGTGAAACATTAGAAGAAAGTGGAGATATTGAAAGACTTGGTCGATTTTTATGGTCGTTACCCGTTGCACATCCAAATTGCGCCGAATTGAACAAAAATGAATCCGTATTGAGAGCACGTGCTTTAGTCGCATTTCATGCCGGTAATTTTCGTGAATTATATCACATACTCGAAAATCATCGTTTCACAAAAGGATCACATTCAAAATTACAAGCAATGTGGCTTGAAGCACATTATCAAGAAGCAGAAAAACTTCGTGGCCGTCCACTTGGACCAGTTGATAAATATCGTGTAAGGAAAAAATTTCCATTACCACGAACAATATGGGATGGTGAACAAAAAACACATTGTTTCAAAGAACGTACACGAACATTGTTGCGAGAATGGTATATCAATGATCCATATCCGAATCCGACGAAAAAACGTGAATTAGCTCAAGCGACCGGTTTAACACCTACACAAGGTAATCAAATCAAATCAAATCATAATAATCAAAACAATTGAAAAAATATTTTTTTAAAAAATATTTCTTCAATTGTTAAATCATTATCAAATATGAATCAAATGAATGAATGAATAATGAAATGAAAATGTTTTATTTATTTTTATTTGAAATATTTTCGTTTTTTTGATTGGCATCTTTTCTTTTTGGCCGTCTTTGCATCAACAAAACAAATGAATAAACCAAATGAAAACACAGTCGGTAATTGGTTCAAGAATAGACGTCAACGTGATAGAGCGGCTGCTGCTAAAAATCGGTAAGTGCTATTTCAATTCAATTTTTCGTTTTATTTTTCGGTTACACATCACATATACAAACACACACACACACATACGGTACATCATTTGGAATGAAACATCCATCAAAACAAATAAATGCATTCAACATACAAATATTTAAACATATAGTAAGCAACATAAATATATAAGCAATTCAAAATTCAATTTAGAATTTGACAGGTTTTTTGACACACTAAAGTGAATAAATATATGAATGATAATAATGATTGTTTGCTTTGAAGAATTCGAAGTTGTTTTAGTAAGTCTATGTGTGTGTATGTATGGATGCCAAATGTCCATTTGTCAAAATGTTTTAAATGAAATGCAAAGCAAAAGAATTTGATAAAACAATGAAAAGTGTGGAATTCCATTTACCATTTATTCATACGTATGAAATGAATTTATGAATTTTGAATACAAATTGGTATTCACGAGCAAATATTATCATTGCATTATCATTTGCAATCATCATACATCATACTCAGAATAAATGAATAGTGAGCATGATAGTAATAATAATAACTTTCAATCCAAAGTAAAAACAACAACAAAAAAAAGTTGATTCGTTAATTGAATCAACAACATTATGAGTATGTGAAAAAATGTTATGATAATATAAAGTCTTATGGCAACGAAATGAAATATTCTTTTTTTGTCTATGAAATATGATAATATTTTCAGAGAGAATTGAGAGAAAAATGAATGAATGAAATGAAATAAAATAATGATAATAATAATCTTTCAATTTGAAAAATTGCAAAAATGAAAATGGCAAAAATGGTAAATAGAATAATGGAATTGAGCTTTGTTCTATTTTCAATTAGATTCTATTCTATTCGATTCTACATTTTTTTTCAAATTCAAATTTCAATGATCAGATTTATTTACTTTTTTTTCTGATGCATTCAATGATGATTTAGAGTCTACCGAATTCAAGAGAATACAACAAGAATCGTATTTGTGAGGAACATCATCAACATAATCATTCAATCAAGTCAGTGAGTTCATTGCTTTGATGCTCAAATGATGATGATTATTTCTGCATTCTTTGGTTTCAAATTTACAATGAATGATAATCATTAATTCATTGATAATTGAAAAAATGTTTAAACAAGCTTTGTTGTTCCATTGCAGATGTTTTTTTTTCGTAAATTTTTCAATTTACAATTTCATATTTGTTTGTTTGTTTTTGGCTTTGTTTTGAAGCGATAATCATGTGAACAATAAAAAGAAGAAGATACAACACACACACGATATAACAATGAATGATTCAAATAATTGAATCATTGATCAATGAACAATGAATGAATAACCCGAATTTCTATGAATCAAAACTGCTCGAATGTCCTCGAACATGCAATCTGATCGTCAAATTGTGTTTTCTACCAATTTTGAAATTCATTGAATCGATTCAATTATTCATAACAGAAATTCAAACAATAATTTTGTTTAGTATTTCGGTAGTCTTGATTTAATGATAATAATAATACATTTTATTTTGATGATACACTAATTGTTTTCTAATGAATGGACCCCATTATCATCATCATTATCATTATCAACAATGATGATGATCATTGATGATGACCATCAATGATTATGTGGGCGTGTAAGTTTCTATTTTCTTACATTAAGAAAATGAATCTTCAACGAATGTCTCAATTAATCAATCATAATAATAATAATGATGATGATAATCATTATTATTATTATCTTCAAATTCTCGTACTTCATTCATCATTTTTTTTTGGAAATAATATTCGAAATATGAAATATAATTATTATTATATTCATAATACATTCATTCATATCATTTTGTTCAGTTGAAAAATTATATCTGTGTGTGTGTGCTTGTGTATTTGCAAAAGAACACATGTGATATTGATTTTCATCATTAGTTTCCACAATCATGATCATCATCATTATTATCATTATCAACTGTGTAAAACAAACTACAGCACAGTGTCTACTACTAAAAAGCATACCAACTGAGTATGTAAGCAAAGGCTTAGTATTAGTATTATTTTTACATTTATCATTATTATTATTATTAATGTAAAAGAAATAATGATCATTACATTTTACAAGTAGCTTCTTTTCAATAGTTGGTCAATATTTGTTTACTATTTCAGCAGTAGTTTAGTTCAATAAGAATAATAATAAATGGTAAACATTGAAACATGAGTAAAAGCAAAAGAAGAGAACACAGAGAAACAAATGAATAAATGAATGAAATACAACTAAATGTTCAATTATTTTATTATTTACACATCATTAATCTAGTTTTTGTTGTCGATGGTTGTTGTCGATGACAACAACAACAACATTAAGAACATCGAACAAAAGTACAACATCTAATTATTTGTCAACACGAAAATTGTTCATCATCATTGATGATGATGATGAAAATAATAATTTTCAATGATCAATTTATCATTATTTGAAATATATAAATAAGAACAAAATAGACAAAATATTAGATTTGAATGTTTAAACAATTGTATTTGAATGAAGATGTTCGAGATGGATCGATGAACAATCACTCTACTCATCAATGTATAAACATTGATGAGATTTCATTCTTTGATTCGCTTTGTTCACTGAAAACATTCAAATTTATTTGAATAAAAATCGAAAATTTGAATTGAATTGAATATGTCTCTGAATCAATTCAATTCAATTGACCAATAGATGTATAATCTTCTTAAAATTATTATTGAAAATATCAAGGAACGAATCAAAAAATAAATCTTTGAAACTTAATGGTGCGTGGTAAAAACAAAACAAAAAAAAATTATTTGAAATGATAAAAGGTGCAAAATAAGCGAAACACCAATAAGCAATAATACTAATGAGAGTAATAACAGATCATACATCAATGAATGAATATATGTTCAATAATTCAAAGATTTATTCTCATCATTATACTTTATACTTATATTTCAAAATCAAAACTGACACATCAAAAGTGCCATCATCATCATCATTATTAGTAAAAAATGATTGGCATTAATCATTGAAGATAATAATAATAATACAAATGAAAATTTTTGAACATTTTTGAAAATCAGATCATTGACACATGATGATGATGATGATGATCAATATATATCATCGATTTGGATCGAATTGCAAACAAATAACAACATTTTTTTCGATGAAGTATTCATCTCCAAATGATGAGATGAGAATGAAATTTTCATTTCAAAAAAAATTTCATTCATTTCAATCTGTTTGTTTATTTAAGAAATTTGAAACTTTTTTGAGTCTTATCTTAACAAAACAACGAAGAAAAAAATGAATTTTCTTTCATAAAAAATTGATTTTCATTGATTGAATATTGTTTTTAATCATTACTGATCATCAATGATCATTTGATCAATTGTACAAACAATTTGTACAATTTTATAATTGAAATTGAAAAATATTATTTTCAAGACAAAAACTCAAAAATTTTAAATTTTAAGATCATTTCGAAATTCGAATAATTGATGGTTCATAATCATTGACCATCATCGTTTGTTCTCTCTCGTTAAAAGGAAGAAAATGATCCACTTGTCTTGTTTTTATTTTCTTTTACTAAATATCTCATTTGCTAAATCAATGATGATCATTGATGATATCATTTCTCAAGTCAAAGTCAAAGGTCATATTGGTAAAGTTATAAGTAATCAAGTATTTAAAAAAAATGGTCGTATTAGCTTAGGGAACAACAACAACGACAGAAATTATGATGACAAGTTCACAAATAATAAATACAAATGTTGTTGATAATGATTATTTTCATTTGAAAATTTTGTTCACATGGAATTATTTCATTCAATTTTTAAAAATCATTGAATTATCATTATTCAAAATTCAAATTCATAGTGATTAGTAAATATATTCAAAGAATTAGGACACATTTTCATTATTTTCGAGACAGAAAATAAATGAATACAACTAATCAGACGTTTAGCATTAGCTTTAGCTGGTATTTAAACATGATAAAACATTGATAATGTCAATTATTATTATTATTATTCTAAAAATGTCCTCAAGGCATTCAATATACTTCTGAGTTCAGAATCTTTCGATTCAAGTGCAAAACATTGAAACAAAAAATACAAAATAAATGAACAATCAACCAATCATATGGTTGATTAAAGTTTTAAAAATAAAATTCAAGATTTATTATCCAGGAACGGATATTCACTCGATTTTCATTTCATTTGAAAAAATTATGACTTGAAAAATTTAATCAAAAACCAAAAATAGAAATTGCCTTATGTTAAGTCATGAAGCGAAACATTTTCAATTATTACCAATATTACTCTACCAAAAAACACCATTTTTTGTCATTTTGTCAATACCTTCAAGGCACATACAATTTCAATTTCAATTTCGATTTGTTTGTTTGTTTGTTGTTCATTTCAACGGACATTTATTTGTGTGACAATTGTAACAATCATTGAATGGAATGAAAAGAAAAACATTGATTATTTGATAATTCATCATAAATTCATTTGAATCATTGCTGTTATTACATTTCTTATGAATAAATTGCTCGAAATTACCGAGAAAAAAAATATGGTGGCACACGACCACCAATCGTTTCATTTGTTCAGTTATTATCATTAATATATTCGAGCTTCTGGTAGGAAAACAGAATCAATACATTTATGAATATGTTTTTTCGATAATTTGACAAATGATTATTTGTAATAATGAAAAATTGTTGTTGTTACAATATTTCAACAACAACAACGAATACAACAACAATTGTAGAGGACATTGTTCTGATTGAAATAATTATTATTCATTAATGATATCAAATTGCTTCCAATTTCTATCCATTTTTCTCAATTTTCAATTCATTACAACCAAACTGTAATTAAATTTCAGATTCAAAGTAAAAAAAAAATTCATTGAGATTCATAATTGTAATAATAATAATAATAATTAGTTAATGATTAGATGATGATGACAGCTGTTTTTTTTCTTCATTTTTCAACCAATGTTTTTTCTCTCATTCACAATTCATTCTACCTTTGCTATTATCATGTATTATTTATTCATTGATCCTTAATTAAACCGAGTAAAAAATATTAATTTGATTTTTTGTTGGTTGTTACTGCTTCAACTCAACATGCTGGTTGCGCTTGCTGCTTGATATTTGCTGATCCACACATTCACATATTATCATTCAAATACTTATTGTTTTATTCATTCACATTGACTTCCTGTCGATGTGTCTGTGAACATGAAACAGCTGAATTTTTTCTGATTTTTGAGAAATTAATGAAACTAATTTGATTTTTTTTTCGTTTTGTTTCAATTTCTATTTTCTCTACTATCGACGATTGAAAAACAATAGACAAATGGCACAACATATGCATCAAAAAATGCATATACAACATTTAAGTAATCGAAATATATCTGGTATACATCATCATCATCATCATCATCATGGCCTGCATAACAGTAATCATCATCATAATTCAACATTCGGTAGCCATCGTAATTCAAATTTCAATGCAGCATTACTGTCATCGTCATCATCATCATCAAATAGCCATAATAAAAATTCATTACATCGTTTTAGTGTTGATGCATTAGCCGGTAATATTGATTCATTAAATCATCATCTAAGTGATACAACAAGTTCAAAAGATGATGATATTGATGATGATGTAGATGATGATGATGATGATATTCCATTGAATGTAACATCAGATGATGATGAAGATGATGGTATGAGTATTGCTAGTTGGGATGAAGATTGTGGACCAATCGATGATGATGAAGACGAAGATAATGATGATGATGATATTGATGATAATAATGCTGTAAATAATATCAATAATCATCATCGTTCTCGTCATCATCGTTTGAACAATATCCATACAAATAATAACAACAACAATAATAATGATATTGATGAAGATGAAGAAATTGATGTTGGACCAATCAGTCCAACGGCTGTATCGACAACATCTGAATCAAGTGCGAATCGAACAACCAATAACAACAATAATAATAATAATGATTTATCAACGCTATTACCGACAACAAAATCATTGAATTTATCATTAAATAAACGACGGAAACGATGAAATTCTGTTCAATTATCATCATTATTTCAATTATAATTTATTATTTGAATTGAATTATTATTTTTTGAATAAAAAGATTCGAAAATTTGTGGTAAAAACAAATAAATAAATGATTAAACAGTGACAACGAGATCAAAACCCGATTGAGATTCATTTGAAAATTTCACAAATTCATTTGTTTCATTTTTCCATTTATATAAAAATAAAATATCTTTTCAAATCTCACATATACATTCAAAATCATCATCATCATCATCATCAATATAAATACATGGCCACTCATATTCCATTGCATTCATTTATATATGAACAATCATTCAATTCAATATATTTAAATATGAAATTTTCAAATTACATTCATTTTCAATATTAATACACTCACACAAACATACAATTAGACATACAATTCAACAACAACAGCGTTTACACAATCAATTTTCAAAATTATCACCTTTGAATCATTTTGTTTGAATTATTATTACGATCATTATTTCAATTATTATCATTATTGCTAATACAATCAATGTTTGTTTGTAAAAAAAAAAAATCAAAATAAAAATTGAAAAATAAAAATTTTTTGAATGAATTTTCCATGAGTCTGAATATTTTGCTTAATTTTCACAAATCAAGCACACTCAAATTTGAGCTGCGATGCTTCGAGAGCTGCACCGAGTTTAAATGCTAAAGTTACAATTATTCATGTTTATGAATAATGTAAACATTGGCGAACACATGTACCTACAACACCCGTATAGACATACAATCAAATCTAATTGAAAATCTAAGTAAATCAAAAAATTATGACAAAATTTTTAATGAATCAAATTGGAGCAGACAGAAGTAAAAGTATGGACAATTATCATTGTTTTCATTGTTATTCAATTCAATTTCATTTTTTTTTCTTTGGAAAAATTTGAAAATTTTTCATTTTTCCCAAAGATAATGAAAACAATTATATAAATGATAATAATGGGAAAAAATTATCATATTTTGATCTTGTTTTGTACAAATAAATTTCTAAATGAATGGCTAAGACCCGAGCCAAAGTAATGAAATGACAAGATAACCAATTGAAAAAATAAAAATAAAAATTTGGGCCCGGTGGCTGGTGGTCAAATCGATCAGTGGTCAGATGTGGGAATTTCTTCAATTTTTCTTCAACCAAACCTTTTAAAAATCAAATTGATATTTGTGATCATTGAATGAATTCAATGAAATTAAATGGAAATTTTACTTTGGAAAATATGTTTCAAAAAGATATTTAGATTCACACAACAACAACAACAGCAAATAGACAATCAATAGTTTATAAAGCAAAGAAAATAAATGCATGTACTTCTCATAACGAATGAACAAAATATGACGAACAAAATATTTAGATCATTGGAGCAAAAAGTGACAAAGTTAGTTCCATATTAACAGTTTTGAACAACACAGTAACAACGAAAACAGCAGCAATTATCAACAGACAATTGAAAATGAATTGAATTGAAATGAATCGAAATACCCTTAAGGTATTTTTTTTTATCGAGTTGGAGTTGATCATGGAGTATTTGAATATTTAAATATAACATTGGTTCATCATCATCATTATGATCATATGAAAATTTTTCAAAACATTTATTCAACAACAAGGAATCTAATGAAATTGAATTTTCAAATTGTAAAATATGCAGAATTTTAATTTGAAATCATAGAAATTGAATCTGATAATGTAAAATGGAACTCGATCATTGAAATCAGGAAAAATCATTGAAATAAACTTGAATTCAACGACAGCAACAGCAGCAACAAGATCAAACAACGACATCGAATAACATGATAAACATATGGTTTTTCACACCTCAAATAACAATGAAGAAATGGAAAAAAAAGATAAAAAATTCAATTTTCATCCTGAATCAAACACCATCAACAACATCCTGAAAACACATTCACCAATATTAATTTTCCATTCCATTTAACTTTGAAACTGGAAAATTGTGTGAAATAAGAAATATAAAAATATTGTAAACACACACACATATTTGATACGTGTAAATGTGTGTGTGTACGTGCTCAAATGTGTAGAATTGATCATTGATCAATGAAGCATCAATATCACGATCCATTACCATTCTCTATTTCTATTCAATTTAAATAATCGGTATTATTATTATTCATCGATAGAAATACAATTCTCATTCATTAAATGTGTGAAATATAATAATAATAATAATAATAATACGATGTAAAATTAATATACACGATGACCAATAACAACAATAATAATTTCAATATATATCTCGATCCAACAAGTCCATTTCATTCATTCAATGAATATCATTATAATCCATTAATTTATAATATACAACCGAAATGAATGTAAATGAATATTGGCTCGTTAATGGCTTTCTGTTGTTATTGTTATCGTTATTGTGGTTTTTTTAAAATCGATAAAAAATTCAAAATAAAAGAAAATCATTATTAATGGCGACAAAGGTCAATCATAATAATAACAATAATAACATTTATGTAGACGACAATAAAATTCATTTGGACAACGATACGACGATATCAGTTCAAAATGAAATACAAATCGAAATGGAAACCTTTATTTTTTCAAAAATAAAATTGATCCATTAACGGGTATATTTTTGGCTTTTGTTTCGGCTTTTTTGCTTTGTTTTGAATTTTTATCGACAAAAAACAACAGAAAATGCATTGAAACACATATATGAACACACATATTAACAAAAAAACATGAAAATTACTTAAAAGCTTTGATTATTCAAGCGCGTTATATGTCTTTCAAGCGCGTCTTATCATCATCATTGAATAATGAATTACAATAATAATTCATCATTGAAATATATATGAGCGGTTTTGCTTTTTTTTTGAGAAATATTCAAAGATTTTAGCTTTTACCTTATGTCTTGTAAATGTATATCAATATATCGATATCGAATATGAAAATATTAGACAACAGCAACAACAACAACATTTCAGACTAATACCTTGGACTAATCATTCATAATAATCATTGCTAAAGGCAACATATTGCAATACACACATAATATAATACCTGGAATAATAATTTCAGCCATAATCGATTGTGTTCAAGATGAAATCAATTTCTTAAAACATATTTGCGAAACAAATGTAATCATACATATGGATTGAAAACCAAAAATAAGTCGAATGATGGGCGCTGTATTTTTTTCGACCAAAAAAAACAATACACCACCACCAAAAACAACAACAATCAATGACCAAAAGAAAACAAAATATAATCAGTGTAATCTGTGCAATACACAAAGAATGATTGATTGATTGATATTTGATATATCAATGACCATAGAATATCATTTGTTTTTCGGTTGTTGTCTGTATGATGGGAATTATAGCAACAACAACAACAACGACCAGCAACCAATTTCATTTGAACATATTGAATAATTCTCATCAAACAAAAATTGAAATAAGTGGATTGCTTTGAAATTATCGGAGAAATATCGATGGAGTTATGAATTATAATAATGATGGTCAAGCATTCAGCTGTAAAATAATCATCATCATCATGATCAATTTTGAATTTTCAATCATAGAAATCAATGCAAAAGTAAACATCTCGTATATGTGTTTTGCCATTACCAATGGAATTGGTGATTTTTTGAATGATGATATATGATTATGGATGATGATGATGATGATGACTAGATACTAGACAACAACCAATAACCTACAACCAACCATCAACAATCTGTAATCATCATCATCATTAAGCATCTGCAATGTTTCACACATATATCACATATAATACATTCAATATTTTAGAAAAAATGTAATGAATTCAAAAATTGAGAACTGAGAAATTTTGAATTTGATCAAAGCGAAAATAAAATGTTTCATTTACTTAGATTTTGAAATAGTAATTTCAAGATATTTGATTTAAAGGACAACCAAACAAATAGATAAAATGATTTGAATTTTTTTACATTTATTCATTTTCAAAATCAAAGCTGTTCAAATATATGAAAATTGAATCAAATAAATAAAAATGAATATAATTTTGAATGAATGATAGAGTTATTGTGTATTTTAGCAGCCATATTTGTAGATAAATAGTAGGTTGTCCGAAAAGTTCTTGCCGCTTAATCGATAGAGTTGCTAATGAAAATCGGCAAGAAGTTTTCGGACAACTTAATAGATCATTTGTATAAAATTTTACTTCATACATGAAAATTTTTTTCCACCAATTCGTTCAAGTGGTCCATTAAATAATCATTAAAGAATCATAATTTGCAACAACAACAACAACCAAAAAACATTCACGGTTGGCCATTTAGCCATCAATTATAACAAAACAACCAACAAAAATACATTTATTCATGTACACATTCATACAAATACACATACGCATACACTTAAACAAACAGAACACATATTTATCACGAATATTATTAATATTAATAAATAATCAAAAAAACCAGAAAATATATATGAAAAAATAAATTCATATCTATTTTTGTATACTTGTTTGTGCGATTGGGACTAATGGACTTTTCATTTGGGCAACAACAAATGAGAATGAAAATACATTGATAATCGTGAGATGAGAGTGATAAATATAGATAGATATGGATAGATATAGATAGATGGATAGTCAACAACAACAACAACACAAAACCAATGCAAAACGTCAAAACGGTTTGATCCCATTTGAATTACTTCGATTTTACTTTGAGATATGTACAAACATTGAATACCATTCATTTATTATTATTCAGAGCAATTTTACGTTGAAGAAATTCATATGAACAATTATGAATTTGTCAATAATAATACAAATAATAATAATGATCGTTATTATTATCATTATTTGATTGTTACATTGGAATGAATTTTTCGAGAAAAAAAATGGAATCTTTGTTATCTTCTATGTCGAATAATGTATCGAAAAATACATATTATTTGATTTTCAACAACAATTTTTCAAACAAAATATTGGACCTTTTAATATTTGAATAATAATCTCTATGAAGTTATTATATGTATGTTTATGATGACGACAATTATCGATAATAATAATAATTTTCCAATTGAACAAATGTTCAAATATACAAATACATTGAACTAAACATTGAATAGTGAATACCTGTGGTGATATACTTTTTTCTTTCAACGATTTTATCATTTGTTGTTTTGAAAATAAAAAAAAAAAAATTTAAAGAATTCTCATTGACTCATTAACACAATTGAAAGAAAGCCAGAAAAAATAAAAAATCCACTTGTACACACTTATTACAATGAAATTTTATTTAAATCGATTCATCCAAAATATATTTAGAGTGAATTATCAATAATACACAAATAAATAAATAAAAATTTGACTAGTCATTTGACAAAATGAATTTTGACAATTGAAACACATACGAAAATGAATATGAAATGAATTCAAATAAAAAGACAAATTCAATATAACTTTCAAGATATGAAATCTAAGGCATTTTAATGGATATATTGTGAGCAAATTGAACACCGTATATATCTCCACATCAAAATTTCAAGTGTTTCAACAATAATAATAACAATAGTGTTTTAACTCTTTATCATCATCGTATTTCAATGATCCTAAATTGATCATTTTTGAAAATATTTTTTTTTTGAAAAATATTCAAGTCAATCTATGCACAAATTGTTTGAATTTCAATCCATTTTTCCACTAAAAAAAAAATTGATTCACTCTTATCGATAAAATCAATTCATTGCACGTGTGTTCATCAATACTTGAATACACAAATTTTTAATCAAGTATTTTGAAAATGTCAAAATATTTAAATAAATAAATGAATAAACGATGATCCATTTGAATACTTTGGAGTAAGATTGAATCAAATTGAGTTAAGTAGGGAAAAAGTTAGGTTAAGGAGAAATATTATCAAATAATTTTGAATTTTTAGGGCCTTTAGCGCCCATAGCGCACGTTTTGCACACGAACAACGCTTGAAAACAATTGAAACAATTTTTAGACATGGAAAAAAGCCAATAAAATTTGTGAGTTCAACCGAAGTAAATTTCTTCGCCGAATGGATGCTTTGGAAAAATTTAAAGAAATTTAAAATTTTCTCAGGTGTGAAATTTTTTTTTTTAAATGAATCTTTGACTAGTCTCAACTTGTTACTTGTAATTTTTTCTTCTCCATTTTTTTATGACTTGTGATTGATTTTTGCTTTTGAGAAATCCCATTTACAATAATTTTGGTGGCCGTTCTTGGTAAAAACAATTGATAATTTTGATAATAATAATAACAATTTAATACTAAATTATGGTTAGGTTAGCACCTAAATGGCAAATAATAAACAATAAATGATTTTTACCAATAAAACAATGCGGTAGGTCAAAGGTAAATTCTATTATTATTCATAATAATAATCATAAAATTTTGTTCTAATTACTACATTTTGTTTTTTTTCCTGGCGTAATAAAAGTCATCATAAATGAAGATTTATTTGTCCATTGTCTGAGGTTATTCTTCATTTGGTAAAAAAAAACAATACATTTTTAAGAAGTGTTTGAAGAAAATTTTAATTATTCGCTTTGTCTTGAGTAAATAATTTATATTTCTTCATGATTTACAATAAAAAATGCGAAAAAATTGTAATGCTTCATGATTTGAATGAATGAATCAAATTTGAGGCTTAGAATGTCCATAATAGTCTGCATTATTTGATGCAAAATTGACAAAATATTTATCACTTTATTGCGTGGCGGCTGTTGGTGATGATGATTGGTTGTGTTAATCATCGAGCAATAGTTTATATTTTGTGGTCAATAGCAACTTGAACAATTTATTTACATGAATAAAAAATGAATGGCTACCGCAGCAGTAGTTGAACATTTTGTGTAAAGATCATGTAAAATTGGATGATTATCATTCAAATAGTATTGAATAAAGTCCATTTTTTCATTTTATTATTATCAATAATCGATGTATTGGCCATGATTATGTTATTTATTTATTTTTCCGAGTAATTTTATAAACATGTTTATCCATTTTGATTTCGATCATATTTGTTCAATATTCGTGCGCGTGTATTAATAATATTAGTTCAACATTAAACAACAATTTTTGAAGGCGACAAATTGTGTGTGCGTGCATTTTGCTTCAATCATTGCGAACAATTTACATTTCGATAATCACACATTCGATTTAGATCAATTTAAATCGATCGATCGATCGATCATAAATGTGAGAAATTTTTTCTTCATTCCTTGGTCGTTATTAACGATGATAATTTATTGCTACAACTTCAATAATAGACACATATTTGAATGACCAACAATGATAATAATGATTCAAAATTGACCAATTTATCATAATAATCATCGAATGGTCACGTTACTCTGAATTCGTTACTTGTTTGCTTGCTTTTTCCTTGTACGAATTGATCATGAATTACAGAATTTACAACCTATGTATACAGAGTGATGATTGTTGTTTTCCGTTTGCCATTCATCATTCTTTATTCGATTTATTTGATCATCATTTAATTCGGCAAATAGTCGACAAAACAATAATTAAGATGTACGAATGTTTCGATGATGGTGACCTTAGCAGTGGTCAAAATGGTCAAAATAATGGCCGATTTGTGGTCAAAATTCATTTCAATTTTACATCATTTGATCCAATGAAAAGATAGAATATTTCCAATAAGGTCAATAAACCAGATAAGAAAACAATGTTTTTCTTTTTTGATAAAAAAATTAGCTGAAAAATAATTCAGTTATCTTGCTCATTCATTCATATCGATAACAGTCAGTTATTTCAGTTACTTATTTATGGTTGAAAGGATTCATATCATAAACAGATTTATTTATTCGGAGATAATACAAAATCAAAACACACACCAACATACACATTCAAAACAATAACAAATACAGCTCAACTCCGGTGGTCGTTTCGAATGTATCATCAAAACTTTATTATTATTTCACTTTATTTTATTTTATTGTTTTCTTTTGATTTTCGTTTTTTGGTCTTCAAAGTATTTTCACTTTTTACTGTTGTTTTTTTGCTCCAGAAATATTTGAAAATATTTTCAAAGATTTGACCGATTATTTTGGTGGCCTGATTGTAAGTGTTGATAATGAAAAAAATTGAATAAAATAAAATGGTGATGACCTGAATTAAATTGAAATGTATATCAACACCGTTATACCCCGGCCCTGGTGAACATTGAATCGGTTGGAACGTCTTTGTGCAGTATTTTCATATTTCCATGTTTGATTTGAAACCAATTTTTTTCAAATTTCAATGACCAATGTCGATCATCATTTTGATTATTGTCTTTCCCATCGTACGAATCAAATTATTTCCAAATTATCAATAAAACAGAGGAAACGCCACCATGCTGAGTATGTTTGATGACTAAATCTGTCAACTATTATTATTATTCTGCGATTTTCATTATTATTTTCAATTGGAAAATTACAATCATTACATTTGAATTAATATATTAACACAATGAAAAGTTGTTAATTTTCATTTCACATGTCGTCAATGATAATTTAATTTTAAACACCAACAACACCATCACCACCACCAACAATAACAATTCGATATACGACGATAATAAAACAGTTAGATATTTTGTTTTTTTTTTCAATGATTTCAAAAACAATTGTTAGGCCAATCAATCATCATCACCATCATCTTTGAATGAATTGATGATTTTATTTTGTGTCTGATTTTTCATATGCGTTAAACTTTAATTAAGTTTTAAGCGGAAAAAAATGAATTTCGCTTTGTTTTGTCCAAATAATATGTTCAATTGTTTCTCCAATAGTTTCTTTATATATCTTGGAAATCAAATTGAAATATTCGCGTGTATTTCCAATCGTATTTTCAATTATTTTCATTTTTTTTTAATATTAACATTATGATCAATACAAAGATGACATTTGGAATAACAATAACAAAGAATTGAGGCCTATTGATCGATATATAACACTGCATACAATATATATAGATTGATCAATGACTTATTGTGGCTTGGAAAATTTTTATCAATGTTTGTCATTTCCATTCGTTTCAAATATATTTCGATTTTGATAATAAAGACGGAAACCAATCGAAAACAATTGGGAAAAAGGAAAAATAGTATTTAATTATCATCTTCAAATCCATTTTCTGAATAGATTTTTGTAATAAAACAAAAACAAGAATAATAGTATTTATCGATTGATCGAGTGATGAATAAATGAAATTGAATGAATTGAATGGAATGAAATGAAACAATGATAATATGATGAATGATAATTTAAACATTTCTTCTGTTGGATTCAAAATTTAATTTCGGATACTGCCTTTTTGCAATTATTTACAATAATTCAATGGATGTCGCACACACATTAATACTATGTTTAACCAAATATTCATCTTTAAATAATGAAAAATTTTCATTGAATGAATCGTTGTTTTCTTGTGTCGGGTAATATAAGATTTAACCAAATCGATTTGATCGATTGAATCGTTTTTCTTCCGAATATGAAATTCGGAAAATCAAAGAAAAAACAATAAAAAGATTTTTCCATTTTTCGGCAAATCATAAACACGAAATAATAAATGACATGGTGTTTCTTTGTAGCTTCGTTCGGATTTAAACTTCCTAAAATAATAATCATTCAA
Organism: Psoroptes ovis; assembly: GCA_002943765.1. Lineage (NCBI taxonomy): Eukaryota > Metazoa > Arthropoda > Arachnida > Sarcoptiformes > Psoroptidae > Psoroptes > Psoroptes ovis. Next base: position 383,583 of record PQWQ01000028.1, on the reverse strand, counting down.
TATCTTCATCTAAATATTAGGTATTATCAATCGAGATGATGGTTGGAATTAAAGTAAAAAGCCAGAAATTAAAGCCAGTTACAAAAGATAAAAGCGAAAACAATAGTCCATTATGATTTTTGATTTTTCTTTGATTCATTCATTCATTGAAAAACCCGAAAATCCATATAGTCTTATGACATTTAATCGCTTTTTCTTGTATTTTATTTTAATTTTTTTAAGACCATAACATTAGATTTAACATGTCCATCATAAAAATACAGTCGAATAAATCATAATTCATATGTTATCCGAAAGATTTGATTGTTAAAACTTGAGGTTTTATTTCCATTCATACAACATTCAAATCAACATTCGTATGGAAATGAATGTGTCCATTTGTATGCTGCTCATCATTCGGCATATATTCAATGTACAAAAACACCATTGGTTGTTGTCGATGAAGTTATTTGTCAGATAATCATTAATCATTTTCATTCATTCACCATACATATGACATACAATGTGATAATAGATTGGATTCACAGATTTTCTTCATTTCTTCTTTTATTTAATAATATCAGTGTTAATAACAAATTAAGATGTCGATCAGAAATATACACATCGATCATTTGAAGTGATTGTTAATCTATTCAATCGATAAAAACATATAATAATAATGATGATGATTACTTTCGGGTCATTTGAAATTTTTCATTCCTTTATGTTGTTCACCATTCGATGAAACAATAGGAAATGTCTTTAAGATGAAGAAGAAGAAACACACACATGTGAACGATTAAACAAAAGGTGGACATAGCTGAACAATGATGACGGTGATGATGATTGGCCACCTATTGTTGTTTTCTATTGTTTTCGTATGATATTTTCATTTTTTGAAAAATACAAAAGAACGAATCATTCATCTTTTTGATCATCGTTCAATGATTGATTATACAATTGATTAGATGTATGGATGAATAGATGAATAGATGGATGGCTTGGCCAATAATGGACAATAAATGATAATAACAATAATAATAATTAATATTCTTCAAATCATAAATATAATAATAATAAATAATTGTATTCGATTCAATTCTATTCTATTCATTTTCACATAATTAAATCATAATAATAATAAGTTATTAGGAACAATAATAATACGAGAAATTAGATCAAACTTTTACATTTATTATTATTATCGAAATTCGTATCCATCTGTACTTGGAAAACTAATATTTCTGAAAGACAAAAATAAATTAACTTGATGTATTTTGTCGATGAATCGTTCAACGAAGAATAATTCCAATATTTGACCATTTTCATCTTCATCATCAATGTATGTCTACTCCCGGAATAATAAAATCAATCAATAATTCGGTAATATCGAAAAACATAATGGCATAAAATCAATGACAAATGTTGGAATAATAATAATCAATAATCAATAATGGCGATACATATATCGACACAAAATATTCTCATAATTGATTTGAAATTTTCAGATGTTCGTAGAGTGAAAATGTTCAAACAATTTATTAGTTTGTTTGCTTGCTCGCTGACTTGGTTTGTTCAACAACATTGTTCATATAATAATAATAATCAAATATTGTGTATGTGCTGGTTGAATGTATGAAAATTTTAGCCAACAATAAATGATTGTAAATAATGATTTTCGATTCGTATAAATTTATTTGATTTGATCACCATCATTGAAAACAACATTGAAAAGGCAATATTTTCAATGGCATTACATGCCCATTTTTACCAGTTTTTAGTTTTCTTCATCGGTGTTCATCTCATTCGACGATGTTTTCCCGGCGCTCATTTTTTCTAAGCATTTTAAATGTTTTTGCACATATTAAATGATTTTGTCATTGCATTATGGCTGTTGCTGCTGTTGTTATTGTTGATGGCTGGACCCTAGAAGTAATTCTGTCTATTCTTGTTGTTGTTATTATTATTATTTGAGTGTTGTTGTTAAATTGAATTACATCCAATTTCGTTCATTATTATTATTTTGATTAACAACAAAATGCGAAAGAAAATTTTCCATTTTCTATTTCGCAATTTCAATTTGCGTATATTTGATTCTGTCCAAATATATTTCATAGAGTAAAGAACATGTAAAATGTGTTTACATGTTCCTGTTGTTCTTCCATATTCTTCTTGGCCATTAATTTATCCAAGTGTCAACAACCATTTATATGGGTATTTAAAGCATTTGACAAAGACAATTTTGATAGAAACCAAAAAAATGGATGCTTAAAAGCGATCCGATCGTAAATAAGTTAAGATTATTGAATGATTAGCTCTTAAATATATTGATGATTGTACCAAGGTATTGATCATCAATTTTATTAAATGATAGCTTCATAAAATATATTAACAAATGGACGATAATGAAAAGTAAAATGAAAATTTCAAATGAAAATATTGAATTCTCATAAATCAATAATCAAATATAATGAAAATATAATTCATAAGTAATTCGATATATACCGAAAATAGATTGAAATTAATGAAATTTAATGAAAGCATTATAATAATAATAATGAATCTAATAGACATTAGGACAATGACAATCGTGTACTTTTGATGATAATAATGATGGTCCATTTGGCCTAAAATTTTCGGGTCTCTAATTCATCATCATCATCATATTCATCATTTTATCCATTCAATTATCAATATATGAACTTTGCTCAAAACATGTCAGAGTTGTTATCATGGTAAATGTTTTGAATGAATGAATGAACGAAGAACCAAATACAAAATACCAAAAAAATGATAAATCAAACCTAGTCACAAAACGTATGATGTGTCTGTGTATGTCTATGTGTTTTATCACAAATTGTTTTTCATGAATCAAGCTTTCTACAAGGTTTGGTACATTATATTGAAAATATATACATACATACATACATACATACATACATACATACATACACACACACACACACACACACACACACACACACACACACACACACACACACACACACACACACACACACACACACACACACACACACACACACACACACACACACACACTGAGAGACAGAAAAATGAAAATTTCATTATTTTATTGATTCTTATTGTTATTTCTCATTTCTTTTCATTTTACAATTCACAAAAAAAAAATTCGATTTCAATTCGATTGATTGACAGATTTTGATTGACATTTGATTGTTGCTGTTGTTGTTGTTGTTCAGATACACTATTCTATTCTATTCTATTTATCCCATTTACATTTATCGAATTTTGAAATGGAAAAAATTTCTCGTATTTACTTCTATGTATTTACGTGTGTGAACAACAACAATGATAATAACAACAACAACAAAATATGAATATGAAATGGGAAAATTTATTTTTTTTTTTTCGAAAAACAAACAGTTTTTCGACGTTGCTGGAGCTGCTGTTGTTTGAATTCAATGAAATTATGATTCACAAAAGATATTTGGAAAAAATGAATAAAATAATATTATTGCTGACTGCTCACCCAAAAATACTTCAATTCAATTCAAACTCCGAATCAAGTATAGAGTCAAATATCAAATATTCATATTTATCATGATTATCATCATCATTGTTTTCAATGGAAATTAATGTAAATAAAAACACCAGTAAATCAAGTAAAGCTTAAACCATAGAATACAGCAGCATAATGACAATGTCATATTGTATAATTTGTCTTGTCCATTGATTCATTTTTATTATCATTATCATTGTTATAATCAACTATCATCATCATCATCATTGAAATACGGTTAATGGGTGTGTGTTGGATTGAACTTTCATATACAAATACCATATTCATATTCAATTGAATTTGTATTGGAAATTTTCGAGCAAAAAAAAAATTGATTCAAATCAAATGTTATCTATGTATGTGTATGTTCAAATGTGCATTGTTTTCATCATTGAAAACAAAATTTTGAAAATTTTTGACTGAAAATTCAAATATATTCATTCATTTATTTATTTATTCATTCATTCATTCATTCATTGATTCATTTGCTCATTGATTGATTGATTATAATCAATGAATCAATGATTTAACAATGAATAATAAAATTTAAAGGTTATGTTGACAAATTGTCAAATAAAAAATTTTTGGATTTTGGAACAAAACAAACCAAACAATACCATACAATACAACAACAACAACAAATGACAATTAGGATTGGTTGGTGGGCTTGAATATTCAATTCAATTCACATTCATTCATTCATTTGATTTCATTCATTTGATTTGAGCTACTCGTGTTACACGAGTTATTCATTCATTCATTCATTTGTTTATTTATTTATTTATGAAATTATTTATTCAACAAAAGATAATTTATAATATTAAAATTTGAATAAAAAATAAAATAAATCTGGCCAACAAATTATTCATAATAATAATGAACATAAATTGAATCAACTATTCAATTATTTATAATTTTATGCAAATGAAATATGAAGCTTGCAAATTATTGGTGAATTATTATTCTTATTATTATTATGATTTTGTTCACCTTTAGTTATTAATCAATCAATTGATTTGTAACTAAATATTTATTCAATTTTCACACAAATTATTATTATTATTAAAAAGTTGTCACCTTTAAGGTTTTGTTTGTTTGTCTGGAACAAATAACCATAAAAATAACTTGTCAAAATTTGTGTCAAAATTTTTTTAAAGATGACAAAACAATGATTACCACCATTGAAGTTTTTATTATTTTCATTATTATTATTAGTCAACTAGTTCGTTCATATTATTCAAACAAAAATGAATTCGTACATTGAATAATAATGAAGATAATTTATTATTGTGTTAATAACAATAATAACAAAATGAACGAAATTACATTCATTTATTAAAATCAATAATTGTGAACAATAACAGTGGCTAGTCAACAGCGAAAAACATGATAACATTATTCACCATTTAGGTGACAAAATTGACACAAATCGAGAGAGTTATTGGTGAAAACAAAAGCAAAAGCAAAAGCGAACAAAAAATTGACATTCAATTTCATATCAAATTTGACAGCAAATTTCAAAATTCCGTTATCGTTTTGTTAATTGACAAAAATGTCAAACACGAAAAAATATGTGACATTATTTATGTTTTTGTTTCATAAGTTGTTTTGTTTTGTCAAAAAAAAAAAAAAAAAATCAAAACACATGACATTTAATAGATTTGAATGAAAAAAACATTTTTGAAAAACATGCAACAGCGTGTAAGATGACTTATCATTTTGGTCTTTTTGTTGATTGGTATTTTCAAGGGAACCTTGAAACATTTGAAATTTCAAACAACTCATTTTGAACTCGATATTTTTACAAATAATAGAAATACAATGATAATATCTCAACATTCTTAGTTGAATTCTTTGTAGAATGAATTGTTTCTTATGATTATTGAATTGTAAAAGAATGATAATAATTTGTTTATAATAAAGTTATGAAATGAAAAATGAAAATAAAAAAATGATGAATCGATTTTTGAATTAGATTCTAATGTGTCGATTTATTTTCATTTTTTACAAACAAACGAAATAAACAAACATGATTGACCTATTAAGGGTACACTATTAAGGTTATACCCCCAGAGGTAAACCTCATCATCATCATTGTATTGTATTAAGGTCTAATTTGATCTATTACGATTGATGTGATTTTATTTGATTTGATTTTAAATGAAGAATTTTCAAAAGAAAGAAAAAAGAAAAAATCAATTGCAAAATAATGATAGAATATCTGACCACGAATTTATGATGAGGTCAAAGATGTTCATAGTGAAAATGAATAATAAAATAAATAATCATTGAAAATATGTGCAAAGGTCAACTATGTACAAACAAAACAAACGAAAAATGTCTTGATTAATCAATGAAGAAAAATGAATAAAGGTTAAGAGTATAGTTAAGGCCCATAAACAAACAAACTAGTAAAAGACAAACAAAACCATTGAAAATACTAAAAATATTCCGGATATTTTTTTTCGATTTCATTGATGAATTCATTCATTTCGATTTCAATGTAAGAATCGATTCCGGAATCACTCAATGAATAATCATTTATATAAACATCAGTAGTACAAAAACCATACAAAATACCATTCAAAAATACATGAAATAATCGTGTTTGTTCATATCTTTAATGAATGTATGTATGGTTTTTGTCATCATCATGTTTAATGACAATTATCCTTCAATGATTACATAATTTATGGTAACTGTTCATATGGCCGATCTCAAAATTTCACATGAATTAATTGAAGGTAAAATGTTTAGTAGTCATTCAACAAAAATAAAAATAAAAAATCATTAATCATTCAATTGTCTAATTTGTTGTTCTACTTTTTTCTATTTTGTTTAGTTTGTTCACTCCAACAGATAATAGTTAGTTCAAATTTAGTAAATTCAAATGAATACTTGGAATAATAATTATTATTATGATCAATTTGTTCGGTGGACAGGAAAAAAATTTTCACTGGTCACACACACGAACACAGCCAGCCACAAACATTATCATTTATAATGAATACTGCCAAAAAAAAAAGTACTATTTCGGTTGGCTGATTTGTTTTATTTGGCGCCATTCAATGATCGACCAAAACACATACACAATTTGACAAAAATTTTGTCTTGACATAAACATGTATCAACGATAATAATTTACAAACGGAAATACAGAGTGAAAAAACCTCAATCGAAAGTATCCCAGAACAAATAAATCGTTTTAACAAATAAGCAGAACAACTGGAGACACCATTGACAACATTTGCTTATCATATCAAGGAATCAGACATTTAAAAATTACATAATTGAAGGTTTTTCAAGTCAATCGAGAACATCTTACAAAATGATTTGTCGATTAAATTGTATTTAAATTATAGACTTTTTTTCTCACACCAAAATTAAACAGTCATTCAATGGAATACATTGTGGATAAAAGAGAGATCAAATTTAAATATCATGAGAATTTCTAATGGATATGGATTGATTATCAAAAGTAATGATGCTTAAAAGATTAATTGAACCCCAATTCAATGAAATGTCAATTTTTCAAAATTGAATAGATCATGATTCAATTCAGTAAATTCAATGCAGCCATCTGTCGTTTTGATATTTGAATCAAACATTTAAATTTTAAATTTTGATTTTTGGAAATCATCATCGACCGATTGTATGCCATCTCTTGTTGGAAATTCAATTTATTCAAAAAAATTTTATTTTTTTAAAATCAAATTCAATTTTATTGTCGTTTGATCATTTGAATAAAATGAAAACAATTGGACATATTTGATCGATTATTTGTTTAAATCAAAATTCAATCACAATCAAGTGATATTAATCTTGTTGTCTCAACTTTTTGCCAAATTTTTGCTTCACAAAGCAATGCAGGATTGTACAATTTTGGAAAACAATCTTTCAATGCATAAAGTTGATCTTTAGTACAGTTTGTTTGTTGAAAACTAAATTTGAATTTGAAAAGTATACCGGAAACGATTTTAGCTTTTGCTTTGAATATGGTCACAACACGATGAACATAGCGCTGCTCAGCTAATCGATTATTCATTTCGATTTCAGTTGAATTGATAGCTTCCAATAGAGTTGGATCATCTTTTTCGATTGTATTCCATCCACCAACTTTTATATGAGAATTATCATCAATTGCTACCATTACCATGATCAATGTAGAGAGCAGTGAAATGAACAATAATTTTCGAATCATTTTCAATTTAAATTAAAAAAATTACGTTGTATTTAACCAAACAAATAAAAAACAATATTCAAATCGAAGTATTCACAATTCAAATTTTATGATGAAAAGCAAATCAAATTTCCAACGCTTTTTTATAAGCATTTTCAATGTCGATGAAAACATCATTTGGCATTTGATTGACAAAATATCAAAATCCAGCCCGAAATGCATCAGAAAATGTCAAAATATAGAAAAGTTATCATAATCCAGCCAGGAGTTCATGAGAAAATATCAAAATATTGGAAAATATCAAAATCCAGACCGAAATGCATCAGAAAATGTAAAAATATTGAAAAATATCAAATGAAAATCATCATTAAATGTCAAAATTGAAAAAACCAGATTGGATTTTGAATTTAGCCTCGATTTTCCGCCAGCAGATGACGATCAATGAGCCATAAATATTTCTTAGAAAAATTTGAAAACTTGCAATTTCTAAATTCGAATCAGCCAAATAATAATCTAAAATCAATCGATCGATTCATTTAAGGGCATCCGGATCATTTCGGCACCAAACATTCAACATTTTTCTTACGAAAATCGAGCAAACAAATGCAATAACAACAATTGATCAGCTTAATTGAAATAACAATGCAAAACAATCGGTGATTAATGTGAAAGATGGATGAATATTTTTAAGGTAAAAATATTGGAAACAAAACAAAACCCAAAACAAACAACAAATAAAGATATATCAATTGAAAACGAATCGAAAACAATCTGTTCGCCGAAAACAATAAAATTGAACAATTGACAAAAAATTTCGATTGTCATTGACATACAAACAAAAAATATTTTATTAACTCGACTTTTGCCTTTAGGGGTCTCTCTTCTACCTCACATTATTGTTCATTTTATGGGTTCCATTCTTAACAATTGATCAATGTATTTCTACGCGAAACATACATAAATCTAAATATTCAAATCAATATTGTTCCTTCCACATAACCGATGTGTTGTTCGAATGAACACAAATGGAATGAAAAATTCAAAGATTTTTCAATTCAATTCAATTTAATTGGATTTTCAATCGTCGAAAATAAACAAACAATTGATCACGTGTAATCTCCGTTCAAGTATATGATATATTATGGAACATGAATTTTACCTTTGAATATAAACATTTGTATTACCCGTAAAAACAACAATTAGAACGACGAAACACAATCGAAAATCACTCCTACCGTGATTTGTGGGCCACTATTGTAATACATACATACTATTACAATGGTTTTCAAAAACATATTTCAAGTGGTTCCATGATCATTATGATCATTGTTATTTATTGTGTAAAACACATTCATTCATTCATTCATCTTTTTTCTTTCTTTGGTGACAATGGTGATAATAATTGTTATGTATTATATTTGTACTGGTCGTACGAATTCAAAACACATACAAAAAACATTGATCTTAGTATACAAGTAATGGCTGCAGCAGCAGCAGCAGCGATTATAAACCATATTCTTTTTTCAAATATACAATTCAAAACAACGAAAATGAAATAAAAATCGGCTTTTTGTAACCAATATTTTTCCAAATATTTCAATTTGAATTACAAATAATAATAATAATAATAATCAACAATGAAAAATGATTCTGAATATCATACGCTTAATAATTGAATTGAATTGGTATATTGAAAAACATGTATAATTGAAACATGTATTTATTATCACCAGTAACGATATTATATATATGACAACAATAACGATCCAACAACAATAACAATTGATAATAATGATATCAAACACAGAAAAACACATGTTTCCATTTTGTCACCCGAATTTTTTCTCCGTTCATTTTATTCATGATTTCAATTGATTTCAACTTTCAATTGTTTGGAGACAAATAAATGTAAATATTCGACAGAGGAAACAAAACAAAACAAAACAAAACGAAAAAAGTAAATTATGAGCTTAAAGCCCTGCTTTTTTCAGTTGTTGTTATTATTATTCCAAGTTAGAGAGACACAGAGAGAGGAAAACAAAATCAAAATCTATGGATTTCAATAGTTTTGATCATTATTATTATTATTATTGTGATTGTTTGTTTATTGTAATCACATACAAACATTGAAATCTACATATTTAAAGTATAAACAAACGGTAGTATCATACATTGAATCATTCATTCAAATTTTTCAATGTATTTGTATTCAAATTCTGATTGCTCAGTTGTATTTGTGATTTCAAGTCAAGTAAAATAAGATAATGAAGTGATCAATGAATGTACCGGCGAAAAAATAATGAAATCATAACATTGATTAATCGGTTTGTAGGGGTGAACATGCAGGCAAGCAATACACTCACACACACACACTGATGATAATGGTCCACGTATATTCAATATAATCAACAATCAAAGACCAATAAAGACCATAAAAACTGAACACAGAAAAAAACATCTTGATCATGTGTATGGTATGATACAATCATTATGATCGGCGTATACATTGTGATATCATAATGATTATGAATATCAATCATTTTTGAAAATGGAAAATGAATAAATGAATGAATAATGCGTGGTTTATGAATGGAAACTTTGTCACAAAGTATTTCAAGTGATATTTCGATTGACAAAATACGACAAAACATTTGTATTTTTTTGTATTTTCGAATAAATTCAATAAATCAATGATATCCATGATCATTTATCATCGATCATCATCATCATCATCAAATGTTACAAAGTATTTTACTTCGATTGAAACAAACAAACGAACATTATCCATATTTGTCTCTACAATGTATGCTACTGTGAAAAAACATGGACAAATATGAATCGACTCGATGTAATTATTTGTAAAATAAAAAATAAATGAAAATAATCAAAAAAACAATTTCATTTGACAACACACAATTTGGAATCGTATCATTTCTAGTTATTATCATTTGTCTTATTATTTTTTTTTGACCGATTACAATATTTATGATCGAAATTGGATTGAATAATATTATAAATTGTCTTCGTAATTTTGTTTTTTTGGGTCATTCAATTTCATTTCATTCATTCACATTGATATAATTGATGGTTTTTTCTTTGAGAAAATGAAAAAACAACATAAATATTACAAATACAGCTACAAACACAGTGGCAATTTCATATTTTTTTTATTATTATTAATTCACATTTCAACTTCTTATATTTGACCATTCAAAACTTATATTCAAAGAGTGAACAAACAAAGAAAGGAAGAAAAACGATTACATTCAATTGGATCATTCAATTTCACAAATCAGTTTTTGTACATCAAAATCCATTCATTCATTTTACTCTTTGGACAAATAGGCATTATTCGATGTTATATCAATGTTATATCATTCATTTTTTTCATGTTACAATTACAAATTACAATCTATTTCCATGATATTGTGAATGTATGTATGAGAAACAAATTCACATCAACAATGAAATAATTCAAAAATATCAATGGAAGTTGTATTCTCACATATATGTATTTCGCATGAGTTCCCATCCCAAAAAAAATGAATAAACGAACAAACGATGTATTTAATTTCATTTTGTAAATTTTAAACATTTCTCTTTTATTCCAAAGGTGCAAATGCCCTAGCAGTGCACCATTAAATAAATATATTATTATTATTAAAACAAACGATGTATGCAGATATTTCAAATTGTTTTGAAAAACCAAAAGCCCAGAAACAATCGAAATCATTTCACCGAAATCATGGATATTCAATGGATTATCACTGGTTAAAATATTACATAAGCAATGATGATACAGATTTTCCTACATGAAATTGATTCAATAAAGGAAAAAATCAAGAAGCATATTCAAACAAAGCATATTTAATCCGAAATATAATTATATTTTAGATTAATATCAATAATAATAATGATAACATAGCACAAAGCAAAGCAGAGCAAAGAAATTCAATGAAAAAATCAAAAAAAACCACAATTATGATGACCAAAATGCGTGATTTCTATTTATTGTCATTATTATTATTAATAATATCTGATTTTACAAATGAATTATTTCATTTCAAAGAAATCAGGGAAGAAAAAAATATGGAAAAAATCAATTTTGAAACCTGAATCTAGGCATGAAATGAATTGATAATTGTGCAAATTGCAAATTGGAAATATTTCTTCTTCATCTTCCAACAATTAAATCGAGCCAAAACAAACGGTGAATAAATAATGGCCAATAAATGAATAAATGAATGATCATCATCATCTCCATTATCATTGTTCATGAATTAATTCATTTCAAAAAATGGAAAAAAAACATATTTTTTTCCATTCTACCTTCAATTAATATCAATTCGATTCAATTCAATTGCATTGAAATCAATTCAATATATATAAGAACACTAAAATCAATGAAATAGAAACGAACAGCAGCATTTTTGATCGTGATTATATGGAACAATTAATTCAAAAAAATGGAAAAATACTTGAAAAGTCAATGATTTTCTTATGATCATCATCATTTTGTTCAATCATTTGTTTCATATTCACAAAGCGAAATAACAGGGACGAAAAATTCCCTGAAAAACGATTCGATTCAGTTAAAACAAATTTGATGATGAATTGAATATGTATGTATATTGAGTTATTTTCATTTGAAAATTAAAATCGAAACAAAATATATTAACAATTGCAATATCTAAATATCTGTAAATCGTGTTGTTTGCTCTCATATATCGAAATACATTCATCGAAATTCATACATTTTGTTTTACTGCTTTAAATATTTTTCAAAGTAGAATAACTAACTGTTTTTAGGGCTGTTTTAGATTGTTGTTTTGTTGTGGTTATTGTTGTTGCTGTTCATCATCATGATTATGATGAATTATAATCATCAAAATAAAATATGGAATCTAAGAAATGAAAATACATGAATTTTAAAAGTCTTTCAGTAAAAGAAATAAGCGAAGAAAAATAGAATAAAAATATGATTTATCACTTTGATCATTCAGTAAGTTCATTTGTTTCTTCACCAACATATCAAAACAACAAACAATTCAGAAAATATAAGCATATTGCTTTCTTTCAAAGCTTTGAAAAAATTGCGGATTGCTTCACATATTTTTGACTTAAATATCGAATAAAATATAAATACAAACATGAATACATAAATGAATTCATGCATCAACGATTTGAAAATGATGAACGAAACGAAATAATGAAAATTCTTACATATTTTTCAATTCAAATCTTTGTAATAATAATAGTAAGAATAATGAATAAATAAATCTTGTAAATTATTTCAAGTAAATCTATTGCCATGATTGTTAATCAATAACAATACTAATAGTGATAATGATAATGTAAAAAGTTCAAAAAATGAATATATGAATTATGAATAGCTTCAATATCATCATTATCTCATTGTAATCATTTATCTAGATCATTCATACACATACACAGATACACAGACAATGATATGCTTCTTCATTCATTCTTCAGTGTTTACTATTCATATTGAATCCAATTGAAATACATATTCTTGAATAGTGAGCATACGATATGATAGTTTCATCATTGATATTAGTATGTTACTCTATTCATGTTATATTATATAATCATTATATTATTACAAAATAATTTGATGATGATCTATAAATAATAATAATAATGTAATGATCATTATTATTGTTATCGAAAATATTATCACACCATTCTAATCATCATCATCATCATCATCATAATGATCATTATTATCAATTATGAAATAATCAAATACAAAATTCTCGAATCTCGAATCAATGAAAACTATTTGAAATACATTTTTCATAGTATCAACATACAAACAAAAAAAAACAAATTTATAGATATTTCAGACAACTATTTTCCTATTTCTATGGCTTTGATTTCGATCATTGCCTTTTAATATGTACATGCAATATACCCACACTCATCATCAAAATGATGATGATAAAATCATAAATGGATCAATCTATGGTTTTAATATGAAAAAATCAATGGAAAACACACTCTTGGTACAGTAACAATGATACCAGAAAACAGAATCAGATCAAATCATAGAAAAAATCAGGAAAAAAATAGATTTCCATTGTATTTTGCTGGTCCATTGTTATTCATGGTAAAACTGAATTTTTGAAAAAAACGAACACGGCATTGCGTGACGGTTTCATTTCACATTTATGGGCAACACGGAAAAAATAATAATTTTGATTCTCAGTTGTTAATATACACACTTATACTCAGGGTTTTGAAATAAATATTTACACAGAAAATAACAACAACAATTATTTAGTGTAATATTTTAATATGAAGAATTTTGGTTTAAATGAAAATGATTTGGTTTTACACAGAAAAAAAACCTCACGAATCTCATCATCACATTGATTTTTTCATTTCATTTCATTTAAAGGTTGGTGAGATTTTCATTTTGTGGCTAAAAAAAACGACCCTAGAAAATACATACATTTTCATTGTACATTCATCCATAAGTGTGTAGGGTGATAAATGTTCATCATCATTTATTATTGTGATGATTCACAGTGATTGTAATTTCAGAGAGAGATAGAATAATGGTTAATAGGTATTCGTATTTCGTATGATTCGAATTGAAATCTTCGAATTTAATTTTTCATTAATCGAAAATACAAACACATTTTTGGCTTTGCTTTGCTTTGCTTTTCGAAACCAATACACGAAAACAAATTTTTTGAAAAATGAAACAAAATTATCGACGGAAATACAAAGTAAATGAACTAAAAGTACTCAGTACTACTATGAATTCAGTTTAGTTTGTTCTTAACAAATGAACAAATCTGTGTGAAGAAACAACAACACAAAATTCAAAAAGCGCAGGTGACTTGATTGATTAGCTTTTAAAAATGACAAGTTTTTCAATTTACTCGAAATTTTTTTCTTTTCAAAATTTTTTCGATGGCCATTTCGATGGTCGAAATGAAAACAGTGAATGAGTATTTACAAGAGTTTGAAACATGTCTTTTGAATGTATTAGGTTGTCCGAAAAGTTCTTGCTGATTTTCCAAGATTATTTTCTACGATATAACCGGCAAAAACTTTACGGACAACCTAATATAAAGAAAGTATTATTAATATGTATGAATGTCGAATAAATTTCAATCAATTCAATTCAATGAAAATGAAAATGAAAATGAAAATGAATTTGAATTGAAAAAATGAAATCGAGAAGTCAAATTTTTCAATGCCGGTGGCGTATATATGTTGTATATGTTATTTGTGTGTAATGAATCGCTATCAAATGAACACAATTATTTACTTGAATCGTTTTGTATTGAATTATTATAAAAACTGATACATTTAAATCTTGTATCATTGTTCATGTTGTTTTCAATGTGGTTTTTACATTCAAAAACATTATTTTCAAAGAAATTTGAGAAATTTTAAATGCTATTCAGTTACACCACTTTATTTGAGTGTGTGTGTTTATAAATTCCACAATTCATATACAAAAGCATATTCACAATTTATCTTACTTTGTTTCATTTTTCGAAAACCCCAACAAACAACAACACCCTTTCAATGATCAAATTACTTATCCAATTTGGTGAATAATGATTGTTTTTTTTTTTAAATTATAATTATAAAGTTATAAAGTCAAAGGTATTTTGAATCGATGAAAAAAAAACGATCAAATATATCATATAGACAAGCAATGAATCACATCACATCATTCAATACACATCACACATTAATGAGATTATTTTATCAATTTACAAAAATGAATAATAATCAATGGATATTTATGGATAAATGCTTTGAATTTATCCATTAATAAATACTGTCAAATTATCAATTCATGTGATTTTGTTTTATCAAAAAATCAATTACAACTTTTTGATTTCGAAAATTTTTTTGATTTGATTGACATCAATGAAAATAATGAATCAATCAATCAATTTATCTGAATGATGCGCGGCATATCAAAACAGCGATTCGAGCGAAAACAATATCAATCATTCAAAAGATAAGCCATATATGTGAATGGCAACAAAAATAGAAAAGAAAAAAAAAATGGCAAAATTCAAAAACAAACCACAAAGATTAAATTACCATATCATCATCCAACAACATCATCATCATCATTATATCAACAGTTGACAATCGTATTAATTATCAACAAAAAGCGACATGATTATTTTCCATCATCCTTTGTGACTATTTATTTGTGTTCATGGATGAATATGAAGTATTATGGTTTAATGACAACGATGATGATGATGATGATGATAACAATTACGATTTTGAATAGAATTCGATTTCTCTTTGATTCGTAGTGCTCGTTGACAACTGAAAATATCAACAAACAAAAATAAAGCCAAAATAACCGAAACAAAATGTTGATATATCAAATCTTTATTGTACATAAGCAACAATTACAATTATAATGAAGATAATAATAATATCAAATGATTAAAATAGATTTAAAATACTTGTCGCTATTGTTATCGACGTTGTTGTTGTTGTTTTCAGTGCTTTGTTTAAATCATTTTCATATTTACAATATTCAAATTGTTGTCGTTGTTGTGTTGTCATTGTAATATCATTAACCAAGAAGAAATTGGAAATATTTCAATGAAAGTACAAAAAAAAACATGAAACAAGTCGTATCGAATGTCTAATAATATTGTATATGATACCGAAAATGAAATGAAAACGATACCCGAAATTGGAGATTGAGAACACATTGAATACATATGAATTTTTGTATACGTATTATTTGTGTTTATCAATACAATATATTAATGATGATTGGTAAAGTATAAGATAATCAAAAACTAATCAACGAACATTTCCTGGGTCATACATTTGATTATTCATTTGTAATAATCATTGATTACTCGTATTGACAAGTATGGAAAAAGGATCAAATTTTGTTTTTCGATATCTAAATTCAATCTTGATTCAATCTAAATTTGAAATTCTCTTTGAAAAATCATTGAAAAGTGCTGAAAATATTCATAATAATAGCAACAATGATGTTGTTTTCAATGATGATTTCAATCTTATTGTTTGTTTATTATTCAAAACATCCATTGATGACAAAACATGACATCAAATGAACAAACAAATACAAACGCAAATATTCAAAAATATTCATCGCTTGTCATTTAATGTGTCAAAATCAATCAACGAATATGAAATGAAATTGAATGGAAATGAAAAAAAAATCAAAAATGAATCAAAATAATTTGTTACTAATAATAGCAATATATTTTGAATTTTTCCATATTTTCTCTTCGAAAATATAGAAAAATATGTAAAAAATAAAGCATGAAAATGAATAAAAACCATCCATTCATATTGAAACATTGAATCAGTCGAAATGAAATGAAATCAAATGAAATTGAAATTGAAAAAAACATTTTGACATTTCATTATTTGATAATAATGTTTTCTGTTGCTGCTGCTGCTGCGTGTCAGAAATGTTTTTTCAAATAAAATTTCAAATTGAATACAAAACAATAACAAAACGATTGATGATAAAATTTTGTTACGAAAATTTTGCCCAAAATCATTACGATTGAAGATTGTCGATGAGATCAATATGATCAATATGTCGCTAGTGGAAATACAAATAAAGAGCCCAAAGAAATCTTGAGACGCAAATGGAAACAATTACAATAGTTGTCCACCAATACTCAATCATCTTATGGAAGGAAATTGTTACAATTTTCTTCTTGACAAAGTCTCGAAACATTAATATTGATCGATCGTATTGATTGGAAATCATAAATAAATGAACAATGAATTTTCATTATCAAAATGTTCAAAGGAGAAATTGAAAATAATGAATAAGGTCTGCCATTGGACATTCCACATACATAATCACAATACACAAATAGAAACACGATTCAATTGGACAAAAAAAATTCAACAATTGAAAACAACAAAAATCGATCAATCGGTAAGAGTCAAAACACTCGTACAAACAATGATAATAATAATAAGCTTTGAACGTCTTTGGAGAAGGAAAATTTATTTAAAATTCAAATTGAATTCAATTCAAAGCTATTCAATTCAATGAATGGATTTTTTTTCTTTTTTTTTTGAATGTCAACAAGCTAAAAGACATTTGACAGACACAAACAAACACAAACGATAATAATAAATACAAAATGGCCAAAATGCAAGAACCCAGAGAAAGACAACAATGTAATACAAGAGTCAACAATTTTAAAAATTTGAAAATGAATAAATAAATAAATAAACGAATAAAATGGACAATTTCAGCAGCAAAATATGTAAAACTTAAGTGGTTAAATGTCGAAACTAATAATGATAATAGTAATGGTTATCATGATAAGTACAAGTAATAAACAAGAACAACAACAACATAGATAATCTGTGTTGATTTAAACAATGAAATTTTCGTATTTTTGGGTACCCGAAAATGCCCAGAAACATTTAAGAAAATTTCAAGAAAAATGAACAAATAAACACATGTGATTACACATTCGAATAGTATTATCCCCTTCTTAGGATATTATTATTATTATTGTTTTCAAAACAAAATAATAAAACACAGCCCTTGAATAATAATACTGTATTCAAATGTGTGTTCATTCATTGTTATTTTCATTGTTATTACATTGTCGTTGTTGTTGTTAATCAAAGATTGATTGTTATATATTGATTATTCATTTGTTTGTTTGTATTAATAAAGTAAAATATTGTAAAAATTCGGGAGAAAAAAATGTTCCAATTTATCAAATCTTGAAAGTTAAGGAGAAAAATGAATGAAAAAAATAAATAAATTCACATGAAAATATACGAAATTTACGAACACATATATGTATTAATCTATATACAAAATGATTTATTTTCTTAATGTGAATAAGGTCAAATAAATATGAATTAATAATAATAATTCATAATAATAATTTCACAATTAAAAATGATCATTTTTTTCTCATAAGATTTTCAATGATTTAATCTTTCATTCGGAGAATAGAAAATGGGTTCGACCGAAATTAGATCAAAAAATATGGAAAAAATCTAAAATAATAATCGAGAAATTAAATTTATTTCATTGACCGAATCAAATTCATTTCATTTCGCACGAAATGTGTGAATGAATGAAAACCAAACAATAATGAATCCGATGATGATGATACACACATCCATCAGCCACAATGAAAATAGTTTAGGGTCATTTATAATCTTTTAATGAAAAAATAATAAATAGATTTATGATATGTGTGAATGTTCACAAATGAAGCTGTGATTGAGATTCACGCCTGATCATTATCATCAATTATTATTATTATCATCATCTGTATGTTTGTTTATCTCATCAATTATTATTTTTTAAGTTACTATCATCATCATCATCTTCATTATCAAAAATATAAAAACAACACAAAATACCAGTAGTTTAATATCAAGAAAAATGATGAATAATCTTGTTATTATTATTTATATTATTTAACAAGTCATCATTCATCATTTTAAGTGTAAAAAAATGAAAAAATTCAAAAGAATTTAAATTTAAAATCACCATAATTTGAATGGTATTTCAAATAAACATTTAAACAAACAAACAAATCTGATGCATCAATTAGTCAAAGTCAAATGGAAATTCTTCAAAAATCTTATAATTGAATTTCATATGCTTTTCATCTAATTAGTAAATGAGCAACTATTACAACGATGATTTACTTGACACATCATTAGTTAACATTGAATTGAAAGCGATGTAAATTTTACAATTTATACAATAATGGCAATGCAATACAATACATTTGCCAAACAACAAACAAATGATGATTTGAATGATTCTAATTTGTTTCTCACACATTTGATTGAATAGGAAATATGTTTGATTAAAATTCAAAAAATGAAAAATCAATCAAACAAACAAATCAAATCGATGTGTGTGATCGAAATATACAAAGTTTCTTAAGTAACAGAAATGAAATTATATATTGATATTTGATTTTTGAAATCAAAAATAATAATCGAAAAACATTTGGCACCATTCATATATACGAATGGATGTATTGAATATTGGAAAAACATTGGGAAAAACATTCGTAAACACATTCGACCACCAAAGTTGTGAATTATCAACGAATAAAGAATTTCAAAACATCAAAACCATCTTAGCAAACACACACACAGAGACATGATAACAATACAATTTCATTATTATTATTATTAACAACCAAAGTATTGATGAATTTAAGCTAATTATTTATTTATTTATTTACATAATAACTAAAAACATTTGTTTGAATTGAACACATTAATAGTTATAACCCAAACAATTAAAATGTAACGAATGTTTGAACATTAATTCATTCAAATTCCTGATTTACCATATTCAAAAATACCAATTTACAATAATTCCTAATTCCTTAATACCACACACACACACAAACACACATACACATAGTATTTATATGGATGATGTTAATTGATAAACAATTAAAATTTTTGCGTTCATGTGTGTATTAATGTATTTTTGTGTGTGTTCGGTCATATGATCTCTTTGTATTGAAGCAAATACAAACACTTATGGTTAATCAAATGGAGAAATGACAAATGATTAATTTCTGTGGTATTGCAAAACTATGTATCAATGAATTATTATTTCATTGAATCTTATTGTAGTGATTTATGTGAAAATAGATTTTTTTCATATTCATAAATATGATTAATATAAACAAATGAAACAATCGATTGAAACAAACAAGTAAATAATTCATTTTTTGCTTTGTTGCGAACAAATTCATTTATTTAAATAATGATATTTACATACACACACACACATTGTGAAAACATGCACACAATTGTTTTTGCGATTTGCAAGCATGGAAATGTGTGTGTTGTGTGCATTTGCTTTGATTTCATTTGAAAATGTACTGAGATTTTCGGAACGAAAAGTTGATTTGTGTTTACCCAAGAAAAATGCGAAATGCATGAAAACACCGAAAAAAAAATGACCCACAATTCAAATGAATTAAGCCGACCATAAGTCTATTGACAAGTGCTTTTTGCTTTGTTTTAGGGTTTTAATTTGATGAAAATGTTTTCAACTTTTTCAAAATGTTTTAACGGCTTTTTTCCCAAATTACCCAGTGGTTCAACGATTTGTTTTTCGCTGAATTTAAAAAAGTTAAAACAGTTTGTCCAGTGATTCATTTGGGTTAAATAAAACAAACACTTTTGATAAACGGGACATACACATACATAATTGTATGGTCCGGATATAAATGTTATAAAGTATTTGTATTAGTTAATGGTTCATAACAAATAGCCCAAAAATAAGAAAAACGAAAACATGCGTGTCGTGTGGTCTTTACAATCAGAGAATTTTTGATTTGGATTTGTTTACATTGAATGTATTCAAATTACAGCCGAAAAACGAAACGAAATGAAAAACAAATCCATTTTCCATTGTCAAATCAAATAATCATCGAAAATGAAATGAATGGTCAAATGAAATCATTGTTTTGCATTCAAAGACACCATTTAAACTCATTTACACCAATTCAAAAGTTGAATGAATCGTTAAAGCGAACACACACAAAGATAAAATATGATCATCTTATTTCAAATCAATCCGAAAACTGCCAAACAATTAATTCATATCGATTGCAATCTTATCAAGTTGACAAATGATTAATTTTTTGAAACGAAATTCTTCACCAGATCACAAATAGAAGCCTTTGAAAATGTATCAATCGATGATTTTATCATATCGAAATTCATCTTCAATTTTTCTTCGATAAAAAAACTCATTACATAATACTCGCACGGCCGTATACACACACAGATATTTTCATTCAGAAAATCAACAAAAATTTTCATTCGAACAAGAATGAAATGAAAACATTTCAACCAAAAAAAAAAAAAAAGCCATAAAAGAACCCGCCTTTAGCTTTTCATCTTTCAACGATATCAATGATTTTCCATCTATGTGTGGACACATCGAAACATATATCCAGCAAAACCATCCCACCATCATATTTCGAGAGCCGATTTTGCTTCTGCTCCAATTTTTTTCAATTTTAGAAAAGCGGAGAAAAATTCAAGCAAAAAAACAAGATTTCATTGAATGAACATAACGACAACAACAACAACAACAAAATATAATCTTTCATCATTCGAAAAGCATTTGGAGAATTGAAAATTGAAGATTCTTTCTTTAGTCGATTCATTCATTTGATGTATTCATTCATTCAATATTCATTCATTTCAAGCATTGAAATATGTTAAGTTCCGCCTAGAAAATAAATGTTTTTCACTTAGGAAAAAAAATTTCAATTTAAAATATTCATTGAAACGCTTGCGCCATGTGTTTGTGTTTGTGATATGTGTGATGGTAATTTATACAAGTTTTTTATTTTTGCTACGAAACAAATGCAGCAAATGCAAATACACAGCAAATACAAGAGTTAAATTCTTGAATTGTTCATTCTTTTTTTTTTGGTTCAATGATTGAAGCCAGTTTTTCACATTAGTATTCTGGTTTCAAGAATGGTTAATTTTTCAACCAAAATCAAAAAATATATATATTTGAAAATGTATGTGTCATTCATTATGATATGAATATATAAAAATAAATATCACCATATATATGTGAATAAATATATGGAAATGCACCAAAAAATACATTCAAGTAAATATATTCAGTCAATATATTTGATATATTTTTTGATATGTTGTTGTTGTTGTAACGTAATGTAATATAAATCTATGATAATCAGCATCATCATTATACGAAACAACACATTCACAATTGTGAAAAGAGTTTATATTTTATATTTCTAACACAAATCTGTGCATATAATTTCAATATTATCATATGTGTATGTGTGTGTGTGTGTATGTGAAGCTTAATTTAAAAATAATTTTCATATATATCCCCATATGATGATATTTGTACTTGTATTTCATTTGAAATATAAAATGATACATGTTTATGATAAAAGTATATATGTTCGTTTGCATGTTCATTAGAAAAATATCGAATGATGATGATTATTATGTGATGATGATAATCATTTCAAACTCATTCATTCATTCATTTATTTATCTCGAAAAGAAGAGATGGCAAATTGCAAATGTGAGAGAGACAATTCAATTCAATATGAATGAAAGAGATAAAAACTCTGTTCAAAAAAAATATTCAAAATCATCAATGATAGTATTATGATATTCGTATGTGAAAATGAACAAAATTCATATATTTCTATGATTTTCAAGCATAAGAAAATCAAACATCGGCTTCTGGATATAATAATGATAATATAATACCAAATCATATACTATCCAATGATAATGATTGTTGTGTGCGGTTTCAAACGATAAATAACCATTGAAATAATGATGATTATCATCAACATTATTATCATCATCGAATGAATATCATTATTATATGTGATTGTTGTTATGATGGTGGTGATGGTGGTGGTGGCAGCAATAAATAAACAATTCAATTGAATATATTTATTCATACATACAAGCAATCCGTATTCATATTGAAATATTGAAATTTACATCATTTGGCGTCATTGATTTGATATTTGTGTATAAACTTTTTAATAAAATGAATCTTTTTCTTCGTTTTTTTTTTTGAATTTCTTCAGCAACAACAATCCCCAACACAATATAAGTGAAAAAAAAGGAGTGAGTCTATAGTTTTTTTCTTCATCATCATCATCAATCGCTATTATTATTGTCATGATTATTATTTCAATTATAATTATGAATAATAATAAATGATATTTCTTAGATGAATATTCATCATCATTATTTTATTTGATGAATATGAATGATTTACTTCTTTCATAATTATCATTCTTTTCACATCATAATAATTTCAAAATTGATTGTAAATGTGTGTGTAAATTTTTAAATTTTTCAAATGTTTCGTTTACAATAAATATCATCTGATCAGCTGTCAATAATTCTTGTGTAATAATACTTGTGGATAATGATGAATCAATGATTTTTCGAAAAATTTTTCTTCTTGATTTGTTGTGTCCGGTGAAATGAAAATTTTTTGGGAAATTCAATACAATCAATTGCCAGCAACGATCAATATATAACACCATACAACCAATGAACAATAATAATCATAAAGATAAAGTTTTTGAAAAAAAACATCTTTGTTAATTGCAAAATTATGAACGGAAAATGTAAGAAAAAAAAAAACATTCATTTCTGATAATGAACAACAATCATCAAATTACATTATTTTTTGAATATGAATATATATGTTTTGTGTTAATGTCATCATCATCATCATCATTATTATTATTATTATTATTAATATCATCAATTTGTATTCGATCGAGATATCGATGACTCAAAAACATTCGTTCATATATCGTATCATATTCGACAATAGATAGACGCCTACAATTTTCAAATTATTTCTTCTTGATATTCACACATTTTCATTTTCCGTTTGATCTTCTATTTCATAAATCAATGATTATCGTCTTTCAAAATAAATTAATATCTCAATAATCAAATGATCATTTGTAAATTGATAAATCCGAGGAAAACAACAATTAACAGTCATTCATATTGTCAATATTGTTATTGGTTGGAGATAATAGAAGAAAAATTATCATACAAAAGTTTGATTAATTCCATTTGATGAAGATACAAAAAAATAAATTTGATGTTTTTCTATGGTGGTATTATTTTCCATAATGGGATTCACCAAAAAAAACACATTTTTTTGTAAATGTAGAACAAATCGAATCATAATTGATCATGTTTTTTTCTTTGAAATCATTTTTGATCATCATTTAATGATATATAAATATGTATCAAATGTTAATAATAAATGTCACTTTGATGATATTTGATTAATAATATTCGAGATTTATGAGAATGTTTTATGTGAGTTTTGCAACAAAGTATTTTCAAAGAAAAGAGAGACTCCATTTAAAAATTCAATACCAAATCATTCATCACCAAACGTATAATGAATTGAATATTTGAATTGGATCGAATTTAGATTTTCAAAAATTCTTCGAGTTATCATCGAACAATATTGATACCGTTCATCTTTGATTCTTTTTTTTTCGGTAATTGAAATATCAATTTACTGTGATGATTGTTGGACATATGACGACGACTGCCGATGCTTCATTACCATCAATAATATCATTATCATCATCATCATCGATACAAGATTCGAAACAACAACAAAAGCAACAACAATTTGCTGCAATCGGTTCATTATCATCGATGGCCGGTTTGGATTTAAGTGGTCATCATCATCATAATACAACATTACATCATGTTCATCATCATCATACATCTTCAACGACATCGACGACTACAACATCATCGACAACAACAATACCTCATTTATCATCAGTGTCACCATCATCATCTATTTCATCGATATCATCGCCATCTTCAACAATAGCATCATCATCAACATCATCTTCATCATCGACATTGATTACAACATTGACAAATAGTGTGATCGATACAAGCTCATCGATTAATAATAATACAACCACCACAACAGGAAACATTATTTCAAGCATAATCAGTGGTCATAGTAGTAATCATCTTCAACATCAACATCAACAACAATTAAATCATCATCATAATCATTCATTAACATCAGCAACAACAACAACAAATATGCCTAGTTCATTATCACCAGCAATATTATTGCCAACATTAGGCTTCACACAGGAACAGGTAGCATGCGTGTGTGAAGTATTACAACAATCGGGCAATATTGAACGTTTAGGAAGATTCTTATGGTCATTACCAGCATGTGAACCATTACATAAAAATGAATCTGTTCTGAAAGCTAAAGCATTAGTTGCATTCCATAGGTAAGTGACCTCTATTTACCAAATTCAATTTCACATTTGAACAACAATTATCTTCACAAAACACTTTGATCCTTTGATCATGGATAGTAATAGTAATAATACTAGCAATAACAATAAATAATAAATTCATAGATCCATTAGATTTTTACAATTTTGAACTTTGTTCCATTCATAATAATTTCAATAATAATAATAACTGAGCAGCTTTCAAATTCAATCAAGTCGATTTAGTGCGTGTGTGTGTGCCTGTTTATATACATTAATTTCAATGTGTGTTTGCTTTAGAATAATCAATATTTACATTTTACCATTGGCCACAAATAATATTAATAATAATAATTTCTTGATTGTCGGCACTTTTACATTTTTTTTTTCATGATTATTATTATTATTTACTATGAGAATCGGTTGTTTAACCATTTATTCATTCATTTATTTATTTGAATGAAAAATGCATCAAAAAAAAAAAAAATTGTTTTACCACGAATCGTTTATTGAGAAAAGAAATGAATGTAAACCCATGTATGTCCATATACATTATTTATTCATTTGTTATTGGCTATAACATGCCATTTCAGAATAAACAAAAAACAAAAAACAAAGCACAGAAAATAAACACTTTTTATCTTTGTAAAAATTTCAAAAATATGAGTAAATTCCAAATTTTATGCAAATATAAATTTTGCCAATCAATTTTGTCGGCATTCAAAAAAAACACATCACCGATACGATTTCATTCATTCATTTAATATTTTGATTTGATTATTTTTGGTTAAATATTTTGATTCGCTCTCTCGCTCTTACTTTTTCAATCTTGAAATCAATCAATCACATAAATAAATAAATAATAAGTCAAAATATAAATGGCAAATCATAATAATAATAATAATAATAAACAATTAAATGTGTGTACGCGTGTCTAAATATTAATTTTTGCGGTACAAGTATATAACAATGTATGATGATGTGCATGAGTATGTACCACTTTTTTTTGAATATATGTATCTTTATACTTTTACAAATTGAAAACGCTGAAAGTAAATAATTCAATTCAAATGATGATTTGAATTATTTCAAATGAAATGAATGGCTTCAAATGAATATGAACAATATGTAAATATTGGGAAAATAGCCCGCGATTGTCATCATCAATTTATCAAGAATCAATTTGATCACTATTCATTGAAATACTCATGAATATCATACATACACTTTTTTTCTTACAAAAATAAAAACATTCAAATAAGTCGGTAATATTTTCTTTAACATTTTAAAAACATTACTATTATTATCATCAATAATAGCAACAAATATTCAAACTTTGTACTGTTATATTATTAATATTCATTGAATTAATCATTATTGTGATTAGTATTATCGTGATTTAAATCATATATACTCATGTTCATATATTTATTTATTTATATTAATATTTTTATCTCTCGATATTTGGTGATATAAACAAATAAAAAATCTGAACAAATGAAAAATTCATTTCATTTCATTGCAATCATAGTTTTTTAATAAAATGCATCGATTAGATTTATTTTGTTGTTGTGCATTATGTGTTTGAATAATGAATATTTATATTTTTCTATGTATGTGTGTGTGTGTGTTCGTATCTAAAATATTATATTTAAATCATATCAATATGTTTTCAATGAATGAATGAACGAATGAATGAATCATATTGATTTGAATGAAATATTTGTAAAAGTACAAAAATAAACAGATCAAAACAAAACAAATTCAAAACAAAACAATCGAAAACTCGTAAAACACAGAGAGAAATGATTATAAATGAATGAGAAATTTGAAATCAATACTTTAAATACATTAAAAAAACGACATTTTCAAATATCACATAAATCGAAAGGATTTATTGAATCATTTTATTTTTCCGATTTGGAAATGTCCATAGACTCACCACAAAACCTGAATTGGATATGATTCAAAAAAAAAATTGAAATAATTTTATCAATCATAATATTTCACAAATGATTAATGAATTCGAATGTGTATTTAGATTCAAAAATACAATATTTGACAAATGATATTCAACATTATGTTTTGTATGCTTGTACGAATGAATGATTGAACGATAATTAAAGAGATTTATCAGAAAATGATTAGCAGAAATTTTCAGAAAAAATATCAATTCACACACACAAACACATACACATTGACAGACATACACACACACACACACACACTCAAACTTACATAAGCGTAAATGATTCAAGATTTCTGATTTTTTCTGTGGCTAAAAATTCTCATTTAGCTCTAATTACTATCTAATCAGATTTTTTTTCTTAGATTCGAACGAAACGAAAAAAATTGATTTCAATTAATTATATTTTTCATGTGCTGGACATTTTGAATCATTTTGTTTCAATGCAAAAAACAAACAAAACAGAATTCTAATTTAATTTTTTGATTCATTTTTTTTGATTAATTAATATTATTTATAATAATTATTCAAAGATAATCATGAATATATATGTGGATGGAGAGAAACAAACAGAAAAATAAATCATAAATAATAAATAATGTTGAGTATTAACATATATAAATCATTCATTTATTTTTTCTTAAGAAAAAATTAATATTTTCAATTTATAATTATAATTATCATTATTATTATTAATATAATTGATAAGATAATGTCATAGATTCATTGACAAAAAATAAAAAAAATGAATGTGAAAAATATAAAATATATAAATTATGACAAATGTATTTTGTTTGTTTTTTTCCATTTTCAATTTTTCAAAATATATAAAACACACAAATGGCCATTGGCTTCAATGAATGAATGTATGTATGGAAAATTACTAACACAAGCAACTCATAGACACACACACACATTGAAATGATTACCATTCATTTCATTTCAATTTTTTCGATTTTCAAAATTTCAAAAATTTCTTATCAAATTCGATTATGAAACTTTTTTTTTCTCTGCTCTCATCGAAAATATCTACCAAATACAAATACAAACAAAACAAAATACACATTTGAAATGTATTCAAAATTTTTTGTGATTTGCAAGCATTTGATGTATGTGTGTGTGTGTGTATGTTTTACCACAGCAACAACCATATGTATTAGGTTGTCCGATAAGTTCTTGCCGATTTTCTCATGATTTTTTACAATATAATCGGCCAAAACTTTCCGGACAGCCTAATAATTTTTGCTAATGTTCATTTGCTATTTTCACAATTTTGAAAAATATTCATTCATTTGCAACATTTGAAATGAAAAAAAATCAACGGTCTTTTGTGTTTGTGTGTGAATATATATGGTAGATAGAGATGAGAAATGAAACAAACGAAATTTTCAAAATATTTCAAATTTGAAAATTTTGAAAAAAATAAAATAGAATTACATTCATTTCCATCTGTTTTCAAATATATTAGGTTGTCCAATAAGTTGTTGCCGATTTTCTCATTATTCCCTACGATATAATCGGCAAAAACTTTTCGGACAACCTATTATATATATTTTCATGTTCAT
Source organism: Psoroptes ovis (assembly GCA_002943765.1). Lineage (NCBI taxonomy): Eukaryota > Metazoa > Arthropoda > Arachnida > Sarcoptiformes > Psoroptidae > Psoroptes > Psoroptes ovis. Next base: position 354,500 of record PQWQ01000028.1, on the reverse strand, counting down.
TTATGATCTTGAATTTTTTTCATTTCTCTTGATCATCTTAATTCATTTATTTATTTTCATTTCATTTCATTTCACTTAAAAATATATTTGAAAAAACAAGAAACATTCACTTTCAAAAATGATAAAGTGATTATAATCAAAATAATCAAAAATGGTTTAAACAAAACATAACAAAACAAAAAACGAAATAAAATGAAATGAAACTCAAACTTGAAACCTTTGACCTTTGTGTGATGATAAAAATCATTTTTGCAAATGAACAACAACAACGAAACAAAAAAAAAATGAACTAGTTTTGATTTAGATTTTTAGATTTTACCGTTACTCAAAATATAACCTTTGTTGTTATACACATTGTTTGTGATCAATGATCATGATCATTATTATTATTTTGAGTATTTCTACAAAGCAAATGAACATGTTAATACATATTAATGGATTTAATATTGAAAAGGAAAAAAATTCTAATCAATTGATAATCAAGATTTATATTCAAAGATTAAGCGATTTGAATATAAATGTTTCAAATATTACAATAAACAACAGAAAAACTCGTATTTGAATCAATCACAAAAAAAAATTGAATATTCAAATCCATTCAACATTCATGTATTAGGTTGTCCGATAAGTTCTTGCCGATTTTCTCTTGATTTCCAACGATATAATCGACAAAAACTTTTCGGACAGCTTTGTACATTTTGATACTTTCAAATAATGTATAAATTCAAAATTAATATCACACTAATTTGCATTCAAATAATTTCATATTTTTTTCCTTTCATTCATACAAATTACAAATTGAAATTTTGAAAATTTGATTGATTGTTTTTTTTTTTTTTTTTTTTTTTTTTTTTTTTTTTTTTTTTTTTTTGTTACGAATCACATTCTTGTAATTTGTATTATTTTATTATGATTCATTATTTGAAATGAAATGAATGAAATTAAACGAATTCATTATGAATAATGAAAACGAAACAAAACAAAACAATAAACATGTGAAAATATTTAATGGAAAAAACAAAAAACTAAAAATTCATTGATTGAAATGTGAATATTGAAATATGAACATGAATTTCAATGTTTTCAAAGTGAAAAAATGAAATGAATTGAAATGAAATGAACAAGAACGTGTTAAGTTCATTCATAGACAAATATCACGTTTTTTGTTTCAACTATTTATTCAATTCAAAACATTACAAAGCCCACACGATTGGCAAATATCATCATTATTATTGTATAATAATAATTAAAAATCTTAATTTACTTTTTCTTCTTATAAAATTTCAAAATAAAATTACATTTCATGTCTATGAAAGCATTCATTCATTCATTCATTCATCGAATATCAACATAATGGTCATAAACTTGAAAATGAATAAAATTTTGAAAATTTTTTTTTTGAAATGAAAAAAAACATTATTTTAGTAAGTTGATTTTCATTCATTCATTCATTTAATCATTTCAATCGTTTGAAATTTAATATCTGCTCACTATTCAAAAAATACACTAAATGTTTTGTATTTGAAAAATGAATGCGAAAATGTTCTTATTTTTGAATAAAATCTTAAAACAACAACAAATTACTTTAAGAGACATTATCATTACATTAGATTTTACAAAATTTACATAGAAAAATGATTATTACAACATTTTTTGTTTCACAAATAATGATGATGATGAATTTATTCTCAATTTTTTAGAATAATAATAAACATCATTATTAAACGATTCATCAAGATTGAATGAATCTTGTTCATTGAATTCTTCAATGAATTTTAAATGATTGTAAATAAAATCATCATTGATTCGATGATGATGATGATGAATAATTGTCAATATTTTAAATACCAAAATGGACAAACAAACAAACAAACAATGAATTCTTTATTCTTTGCGACAGAAAAATCAAAGAATAAACATTTTTAAAACGAATATTTTGAATTTTTTGGGAAAATACTTCATCAAAATAAATAAATAAATTCTTTTATAATCATTGTCGATTACTTCTTGAAAATGTTTCGAATAATCATTGAATGTTCATGCATACATATATTCAATTTCATTTCAACATAGATTCGCGTTGTGCTTTCAAGCATTGATGCGAATCCAGAAGAACGAAAATGCAAAACGCTCGCTGCATTTTGCATTTGAAAATCAGGGAATATCATTCATTCATTCATTATTAGTTATGAAAGCAGTTTGTAATAGTCAGCAAAAAAATACATACGAACACGCATACAATGAATTTAAAAAATGGAATATTATTGTGTTTGTACAATGTGTACAACACCACAATATTCACATCTCCATTTTCATCATCATCATTTTTAATATTGAAATGATGACAAAATTATTATTATTATTGGCATTTATACCATTCATTGAGAAATTCATATTACTGATGATGATGATGTAGAATGAAAATAAAACAAGAATTTTTTTTGTTTGATGAAAATGTAAAACAAACAATTATTATTATTATTGCTATTAGCGTCATTGAATGAAATGCGGACAATTTGGTTCGAAAATATAAAAAAAACAATGGTTCCGAGTGTTTGATTTGTGTTTGTGGACCATTTCTTTGGTTCTTTCATTCATTCATTCATTCTTCCATTGATTAACATTATAATTTCTTCATGAATTTGCACAATTGTCCATGTCCATCATCATCAAATATTTGATCCTATCCATTTTGGTTGCTTGTTGTTGTTGTTGTTGATGTTTGGTTTATACAAACAAAAATATTGCAGCGAATGAATGTCTTTGGCAATCAATTTTGCTGATGATGATTTGTTGTATTCAATGCATCATCATACACTTTATCATCATCATATGGACCATAACCAAACCATAAATAAAAAGGAATTTACTTATTTATTTTTGCCACAAAGTTTTTTTTGGTTGTTCGTATTTTTTGCCATTCATTTTGCTTAATGTGTTCATCAGTGAAATATTTTTTTTTTTTTTTTGTTCAAAGCTTCGTTGAAGAAATAAGAATTTAAATAAATAAATATCAAATTTCACGATGATAAACCATATTAGAATAATAATAATAATAATAGCACAGTTGTATGAATTTGAATTGAATTTTTTTTCGTTCCTTCTTCGTTTTGTTTTATTTCATGTATGAGTGGTGGTGGTGGTGGTGGTGATGGTGTGCACATTTAAATTTAAAAAGCTTTCAATTTAATCATAATAATAATGATGATGATGATGATGATGATGATAATGATCAGAAATGATGATGATAATTATGACAAGCATTTCAATTTTAATTGCCAGGTTCATGTTATTCATTTGTTCAATACAATATGATATATATGAAATTGAATTAAATTCCTGATTCTTTGATTCAATCTTTTTTTAAAAAATAGAGGAAATTTTAAAGAATTGTATAAAATTCTTGAAAGTCATAATTATAGTCCAAGTTCACATCCAAAATTGCAATCATTATGGCTGAAAGCTCATTATATTGAAGCTGAACGTGCACGTGGCCGACCATTAGGAGCTGTTGGTAAATATCGTATACGAAGAAAATTTCCATTACCACGAACAATATGGGATGGTGAAGAAACTTCATATTGTTTCAAAGAAAAATCACGCAATGTACTAAGAGAATGGTATTCACAGAATCCATATCCATCGCCAAGAGAGAAAAGAGATCTGTCTGAAGCAACCGGTTTAACTACAACTCAAGGTATGCAATAATTAATACAATCTTAGTAATATTTGTCAATCAACATTTATAATCTTCATTCAAAAGTAAGCAATTGGTTCAAGAATCGTAGGCAAAGGGATCGAGCAGCGGAAGCCAAAGATACGTAAGTAACAATACTTTTTGTGTTCATTTTCGATTATTCATGATTTGGATTGTATTCAATTTTCAATTTTGAAATTTTTCAAAATTTGAAATGAATCATTACTGACAGTAGAGATTCGAATGATAAACATAATTTGGGAAAAAATTCGGTCAAAGTGACGAATGATTCTTCACGCTCGGGTGCCGATTCAAGTGATGACGAATTTGAGGAAGGAAATTCTGAACGTACAAACAGTAGCAATGAATTGAATACAACAGCAACAGCAATAACGACCGCAAATAATATGACATCTTCGACACTGTTAAATTTGAACGGTACAAATAGCACATCACCAGAATTGTCAGCCTTCTCTGCATTAGCCAATCATCTCAATAATAATATTGGAGCAAATGGACTCATCGATAGTTCTGGCACAGGTAGTACTTCATTGACGGCAGCCGGAGGTGGATCCAATAGTTTTAGTGCAAACCTTGGTAGTCAATCAGCCTTATCGGCAGTAACATCAATGTCTTCAGCAATGGGTTATCCGCATTCGGCTTTCCGTTTCGGTTCTCATCATCCTCATCATCATCAACATCCAGTGACTCAAAGTCATTTTAGCCATCATCCATTACATCATGCAGTTGCTGTATCAAATGCTGGTCATCATCATTTGGCTGATGTTGCACCATCCGCTCTAGTCATGCATCATGCTGCTGCAGGTGCCGTATCGAATGCGGAAACAATGTTTCAATTGAGTTCCGTATTATCATCATCAGCAGCTGCATCACTTGCGGCGAATCCATCAGCATTCGATAGTTATAGTAAATATGGTGCCAGTATGGCTGCTGCTGTTGCCGCATTTAGCGGTGCAGCTAGACCACAATTTTGATTCCTTATTCTTTAAATTAATATTTAAGATTTCTATATATACATTTATATATAAATAAAATTTGTCATTTTATTTCATCAATATATAATTGAAAATATTTATATACATAAAACAAACACATATTTATATAATTCAACACCTACCACCCATACATTCCAAAACATTCATCGTTTTTATATTTTTTAAATATTTTTAAAAATTTTAAAAATAACAAATATTGTACAGAAAATCTATGATAATATTGATTTAAGATGAATGAATTTGTGAATAGTGAAACACAACAAAACAACGACAATAATAATAATCAAAGTGATCAATTAGCATTTGCAACCAAACAAATAGACTCGAAAAACAATATAAATCCTTTATACTCAAAATCATTTTCAATAGAAAAAAATTGATTTCATTTTCAATTTTCAATTCTCTGATGATAATAAAAAAACATCTTTAAAAAGAATTCTTTTGTTCAAAATTGAAATAATATTGACTGAATGAAATGAATAAAAAAAACAAACATGACAAGCGAGCCAGCATTATTCAATTTCTACTGGTACGATTTGAAAACAATATACGCAAATAATCGTAAATTATATACGGCAATTCAATCATTGTGTGTGATTTGATTTCAACTTTGATTTAATCGAAGGGATCGGTAGTGATGAAGGATCGTCGAAATTTGACATTTCAATGATTGACACATAACAAGACCTAAACAATTCATTTTTGTTTTCATCAAATCATCTAGTCATCGATTGACTAAACTATGTATCAGTGAATGCGCGTAAAATCAATGAAATTTTCATATTCATATTATATGATAATCGATGACAGGCTATTGTTTTATTCATTTTTTATGGTCGAAAATAATAATTAACCATCAATTTATATTCATACATTTAAGGCGGTATCGAATATCAACATTATTTTATTGATTACACCACACACAAACACACAAACGCACACATTCGATAGATGATAATAATGATGATTATGAGGGTAAATATAAGATTATAGGTGTTTTTTACATTGTTTCCTTTTTTCCATGCAGATACCTGGATGGAATAAAAGCAATTTCATGCTTACAATAAGGGTCAATTATGTCAATCAAATGATATGTTTGTTTATATAAAGTTTGACACAAAAGGAAATTATGACATGTTTTTGTTAAATGGTGAATACACAAAACAAATTATCATCAAAGAAAAAAATATTTATACACATGTTTATCGGTGTCAGACATTTCATGATATTCAATCAAATATTTATCTAATAGCAATAACAATGAATCAAACTCGGTAGTCAGACTCGAAATCATCGATATATACCCATTGATTATTATAAAGATAATGAGCACCCATAGAAAGTAGCAAACCTTTGTAAACGTTAGTATTGTAATTATCAATTATAATTTTCAAAATATTTCAAAATAGAAAATAGCTTCAAGGCAATGGATAGATAATGATTGAATGATAATTACTTTCGAATAATAATTAATTTCAATGATAATAACAATGATTAAAATGACAATTGTTTTTATTGGTCAAAATTCGAATTTGTTTTCTGAATCATCTGAATTTCAAAACATATTGAAACATGGCAAAATTACACACAGATATGATGATTGATATTTCAATAATTTAAATGGATGAAAATCAAAATTCAATGATTTCTTGAGCAATTTTTTCAAATTCATATTCATATCAATAAAAATGATAATTTTCTACGGATTTTTTCCTTCATCATTATCATTATCAAACTTCCGAAGCTCGTCATCATTTATTTTTTTTTTCCATTTATTGAATTTTACTATGAAGAAAAAAATGAACTCCAATAAAAATTATTCAAAGATTACACGAATCAATGAAAAAATATGAATGAATTCAATCTAACAAAACACAAAAACATGACAGGTATCGAAACTAAGTGAATAAGTGGCTTGTGCCGTGTAATAAAATAAGCTTAAAACACTAAGATCATCAACTAAGAAGATCATTTTCAAAGTGAAAAATATCCACAAATAATAATCCCCCTACAATATTTACAAGTATGAATGAAATAAGAATTTTCATTATCATTTTGTCATTTTATGATTATGATTATGATTATTATTATTATTATTATTATTATTATCATAATTTGCCACACGCAATCATAGTAATCGGCTATACATTTGTGTATATATAGTAGAACATCATCATCATCATCATCAGATCGCGGCATATCCAAAAAAGCCAGAAAATTTTTTTTTATTAAATATTTTTTATTTGAAAATTCATGTATATTAAAACATTCATATAAAATTCAATCGAAAAAAAATCGAATGGACAATCCAATTATTTCATATTGAAAAGAGAAAATACATAAAATTCTACATAAAATGGATTCAAAAACATCATTTTCATTTTCAAATGGTGAATGGAAAATCAAAAAAAAAAAAAAAAAAAAAAAAAAAAAAAACCACAACGACGAACAGCAACAACAATCACATACCACACCTTTCGATCTTAATAATAATGATCATTCTTTGGCGGATTCTCAAATATTTAAAATGTTAATAATAATAATAATGATAATAAAAATCAATTCTTATGAATTTACAATGCGATATTTATAGCATTTATGATCGAGAAACGAAAATAAAATGAAATAAAATCAAATCAAAATAAAAACATTTATGAATTTTTAATAATACATTTAAAAAAAACATATTTAAGTGCATTCAATCACAAGCAAGAGGAAAAATTCATATTTTAATATTTGTTACCGAGAAAAAATGAAAAAATGTCAAATAAATTTTTTAAAGCAAAATACATTCATTCGACTTTAGCATAATAAGAATGCAAAGTTATTTTTAGGAATATTTTTTTTGAATGAGAAAAAAATATATTTCCAGGAGCATTAAACATTATTATTATTATTATTATGATTATTATCATTGTATTCAATCGAAATTTAAATCATTTATTCATAATTTTTTTGGCCATAATTTCTATGGTATTTTGTTTCTTGTTTGACAAAATATGTTTTTTTTTATCAATGATTAGAATCTCATTTTTTAAACTGTTTATCACAGACATTTTTTTTGTTTTAAGCAACTATGCACAATCACCATATTTTTACGAAAGAATTATGGAAAATAATTTTTCTAAAAAAAAAATTCCAACAAATCTCGAATGAAAATAATTTGCCGACATTTGCCGCAAATAAAAAATAATAATTCAAAATGATTATGATGATGGATAATGGTGATGGTTGATGCATACATATTTTGCATATAATTCAATGCATGATATATTATGTATTCACATTCAATTGAACCTTATACAACATACGAACATCATCGATCATAATCAATCGGAAAATTGGATTCATTTTCTTTTTTTTTTACTTCATAATTCAAAGAGAGAAAAAAAGTAATTTGTTTTTGATCTAACACCGATTATAAAACATGAATCGAGTTCAATATCTGCGGTATACAGTGAAATTATTAGATTTTATCGATTTAAAAATTTAAAATTGAAATAATTTCAAATTCGAAATGAGAAAAATATGCTTCATTTCAGGTGGCCATTTTCACACATGAACACCTTCATCATTTGCGTACATATAAACATTACGCGAATGATAATTGTCTTTTTTAGACATTTAAACCGAGTATCACATTGTATGAATGTTTTTTTTTCATTTTAATTAATTAATGTTTGAGGGTAACCGTCACCAAAAGAAAAAATTGGATATTTATATGTATGACCAAGAAAAAAAAAGTCAATTAATAACATTTGATAATTTAAATTTTCGTACACACACCAAACAACAACATTATACACTGTGTTCCATCATATCATACAATTGAACAAACATTTAACAAATTTTTTTTTCAAAGCTTGTATGAAAGCTGTAATAATAACATTTCAAATGAAAAAGAAAACTAATTTGTTTTTACCAATTGTAATCATCAATTTCAATCATATACTGTATTTCGTTTTGTTTGTGAATGCTGAAAATAAATGAAAAATATATCATTTATTCATGTTTATTATATGTACAGGTGAAAAAATAATGAAGTAGAAAAAAATAAAATTGGTGGCCAAGTTAATTTATTTTCTCTCTCTCTCCCAAGCTCGTACTGTGGTGTCCACAACATATTACGCTTTGTAACGATGCGAAACGACAAGAAGAAAAACAGAAGAAAAAACAAATTTGAAATGTGACAAGATGAATTATGATTATGGTATCATTTCTATCATTCATGTGATAATATTTCATTTATCTATATGCTATATGTTATATTATAATTGTTATTATATCATTTGGTGTGATACAATTATGAAGAACAAGGGGGACGATTGGTGGGAAAAAGAACAAAATATTCATATATAATCATATAAATGCAAAAAATAATTCAACAATTCTAATTATTATTATTATAATCAATGACAAACGGATAACTACTGCTTGACTGTTGAAGATGGTTGACCATGAATATTTTTACCTAATGAATATACAAATTCAAGACACATACATACAGACACACACACACACACACACACACACACAAACATGGATAAACGTGTTCATTTTGACGTTTTGCTTAATTAATTAACTCTCGAAAATTATTTTTAACGATTCATTTCAAATTATGATCATGATAATGATAACAATGATAATGATATTATTATTATTAACCGAACCGAAAATAATTATTATAAACATAAAACATTAAAAGGTATGTATTTTTTACTTTTGTTAGTTTGAAAATTTTTAATGAATTAATTAATATTCAGACGAAGGCAACAAAAAAAAAACGACAATGAATTTTGAATGAATGAGTGAATAGTTGTTGTTCATTTGTCATTTCATTTTTCAATGAAAGAAAACAAAATGAAAATGGAATTGTCAAGCAATATTTTTTGGCTGAGATATAGGCATAAACACATATTATTATGCAAATGGTTATTAATAATCCTATATCCTATTCAAGTGGATGGAGTGTATGTGATGGCCCTTTCAAAATGATTGAATTTCAATTTCAAAATAATAAATTTCGATATATTTTCAAAACATTTTTCAAAACAGAATCGTGTTTCGTTTAAAAATTTTTCATTGAATGAAATCAAATCATTTTTATCGAAATGGTAATGATTTCATACTTCGTGATTATGAAACGAATATCACATCGAATTGAAGAAAATGAAATTAATCGAAAAACGATCATCATTATTATTATTACGAACAAAATGAAAAACAGCGATAATAGAAAGGTGTGTGTGTGGATTTGTACAGGTGTCGTAATATTCCACATTTCATTCAATTTATCGAATTCTTAGATTCATACAAAACAAAACAAAAAATTTGAAAGAAGTAATCCGACCAACCAGCCAAACAGCTAACCACCAATCAACCAAACAACCGACATAGAAATGAAGTGGATTCATCAAAATAGAATGTAATGAAAAATAAAAAACAAATGAAATAATGAACAAAACAAATGCAAAGCATTTGAACAAATTTTTAATGAATTTTTTTGGTTTTGGTTTTGCTTTAGTTTGGTTTGATTCGTAAATGTAGATGAATAAATAATAATAATAATGGTCACGAATAATGTGATTTATTAATCACACACACATACATACACAATATTTTAGCGATTTGTGTGTGTGTTCAACATCCACACATCGATATGTTGTTTGAATGTTGAATAATTATAAAATATCAATGCATATTTTACAAATGAATACCCATGAATGTTTAAAACTATGAACATACAGAAAAAAATATATTCAAATTGGTAAAATTTCAAACCAAAAATGATAGAAAAATCACATTAAACTAATTCAACTTGATTCCCCATTTCCCAACATTACAATAATAATTAATTGTTTTAAAATCGGAATTGTATTAAATGTATGAATGAATAAATTCATTATTTTTCATCTGTGAATACCCTACACATCATATATATAACACATATACATGTTTCTAATACAATAAAACAAAAATGAAAGATGATGAGGATCAGAGAAATCATCTTCACACACATTTACTTGCAAAAACATACACCTTGATTCATTCATTCATTCATTTATCCATTTTTTCATAATGTTATATTGAATATCTTTAATTGTCTTTTAATAAATTGATATGATCAATTTTTTCGTTTCTATTTTACTTTTTTCAAATTACACACACAGGTATCGAATTGATATGAATTTCAAAGAAATGAAATAAATCGAAAAATTAATGAGAAAATGAGAAAAATAAAATAAATTATTTGATTTTTATACAGTGTTCAGCGCAATTCGCAAGTATCATTACACTTTTGACATATGAACGTCGTGATTTTCATAACAAATGAAATGAAAATAAACAAACAACACCAAGAAAAAAAAAATTAAACAACACATTTTCCATGAACAAGTGAAATAAGAAGTAGAAAAAAAAATTGGAAAATTGAGATTGATCAATGATGATCAGAAAAAAAAAATGATGATGATGATGATGAAGATCGAACAAATAACAAACGTTCAATTGTAAAATGAAAAAAATATTGGATCATATATATTTTTCAATATCCATTTACGAATGTTAAGATTAATTAAATGTGAAAAATAATAACGTAATAATAATAAATTGATATGAATTTGCTTCTGTGGTTAGCCATAGTTTTGAAAATATTTTTCATTTGATTTTATTTTTTCGTCTTTGATTTGATTCAGCACATTGTTTCTTTGTGTTAGTGTTTCGATAATACATTTTCAATTCATACATATTTTTTTTTTTTTGGCGAAAATATCAATGACAAATATTTGTTTGGCCACTAAAATTAATTAAAAGGCACATGTGCGTGCATTTGTTTTTATTTTTTATTTCGAGTGTCTTCAAACGAATTTCAATACCGAAATATATATTTTTTCTATTCATTTTCCATTCCAAAAACTATTTTCAAATGTTTTTTCTTCTTCGCTATGAGTGTTTTAATTTTTTGGAGAAGAAAATGAAATATCAAATTTCGTTTAAAATGAGTTTTGAAAATCAATTTTTGGTTCAGTTTTTGCATGTTCGATTTGGCCAAAGAATCAATGATGATTTCCATTATATATATTAGCGACTTTGAAATGTGCTTGATTAGCTAAAAACAAACAAAATTTTGTGACATTCTTATTTTTCTCAAAGACATTTCTAATGTAATCTAAAATATAATTTCAATTTTCATGTCCATCATTCGCCATTTATTTATTCTCATCGGCCATCATACTTAAAGGCGATTTCTTCAAAATTTCATTCAGATTCACATGTTTTTCTTTTTTTTTCGAATGAAACATATTTTTTTGATGATTTTTCTTCACTTAGCTGCAATGGTTAACACATTTAGGAACCCATGGGAAAATCAAGTACAATAACGTTTGAGGACAACAACCAAAAAAAGCAGTAAAATTTATGACAGAAAAAAAATTTCTTGACAAAATTTCAAAAAAATTGAAGACACTTGTGAAATTGAAAATTTACTGATTTGCTGGTCATTTACAATATATAATGATAATCGATCAATATTGATAATCTCAAATTGAATTTTGATCTGATTTTTTTTCTAGTTTCATTTTTTTCACGATAAATTTTGAAACTATAAATAAAAATTACAGATTATGAAGTTATATTTTAACCACAATCATTGTGTATCAGTGTATAAAAATGATTCGTGATGAAAATCATCATAAATGTTTCATAATAATAATAATAATGATAATATGAAATTGATTTTCAATGAATAGATAATAGCCATCGATTGTTGTAAAGTTTAAAGCAAAATAATACAAAAAAATAATGCTGGAACAATACATTTACTTTCATGTACGATCATCATGCAATTGACCATTTTTTTTCATTTTTTTCGTTTAATGATCTCATTCGGGTGGAGCTAGTATTGTGTTATTCGATGTAATAAATGTTTTAATGTCAAAATGAAAATTGTTGGCAAATTCTAGTCTCAATTGAATGATTGTTGATGATGATGATAATGGTGATAATGATAATGGCCATTCATATTTATAGAGAATTATATTATCCATAGAATAATAGGAATAATAATAATCATGATAATAATAGCACACGCACCAACCAAAAATTTAACAAAAGATCATTTTCAAAATGGATAAATGTTTCTTTTACTTGAACTGCAATCTCATTCATTTTTTTTTTTTCATCATAAAAAATAAATATTTTCATATAGATATTAAAAAAAAATTCGCCATTGTTATAATATGAAATAAATAATGTTATATATTTATATCATGTTTTGATATTTACTATTAATAATAATGAAATGCATGTCTTGAATAGATAGATAATAATCTTTCGAAAAATGGCAACCATGATAATAATAATAACGATGATGATGATGATAATACCATCAACAGAAGCAAATGATGATGATGATGATCATTGTTCAATTTCATCTAAACATATTTTATATTTTTATTTATAAAAGCATGAAATGCTCAATTTCATAGTTTGTCGATTAAATCTTTTTTCAATTTTCCATTCGAATTTCAGTTGGTATGATTGATATCAATTTAAATGGTTCATATTAATTTTTATATTCATAATAAAAAATGTTTTCATGTTCATTTTGAATGGTCAATGATCGATTCAATGAAAAGTAGATTAGAAATTATTATTATAACAGGATATAACCAAAGGCCACAAACGATTTCATGCCGATAACATCATCAATATTCATTCATCGTACGAAGATATTTTCAATGAATTTCAAATTCTTTTGCTATGCATGATAGTTTTTTCCGTAGTTACAATAATTATGATTAAAAAAATAAGATACTCATATTCGATTGCATATTTTAACTCTTCAAAATTCCATTCAGTTTTTATTTTCGTGGTCAAAAGCATTTTTCATCGGCATTTTTAGCTTTGAAAAGTTACTTGACGATTAGTACATTCTCTTGATTTGTGTAGTGAATGAAATTTATTTCAAATTTTCCAAAGAAAAAATTCATATGAAACATTAAACCATAATCGATCGATTTTGGTGATTTTTCTTCTAAAATTATTCGTAAATTTTAATGCATATTTGTTTGCCTGATGAATTTAAATTAGTTTAGCATATACTTAGATGATATTGATACCGATCAATGAATGTATGATAAAATCGTAAAATTTAAAAATTTTGAATGGAATTTTGATATTTGAAGAAAATTATTACACAAGAATTGTTGGTGGCCATCGGTATGATAATAATAATAATACTCATAAATTAGATGATTTGAGAAGGTCGCGCGTATTGAGGATTATACCACCACCAGTGTATGTAATATCATTCATACATCAAAAACTAAAAAAATTTTTATTTCATTAAAAAAATATTTTCTTGGCCAAAAAGATTTGGTTTTTCGTTTGGTACGATTGAAAACAATAATAATAGTAAGATGTGTACATCAATACCACATATTAAGTTCAGAAGAAACCAACAATATTTATATATACGAATGCAATACATTAAATTTTCAAAGATTTGATGATGATCATCATAAAATTATTATGGAAAAAATATAAATAAATTATGAATAAATAAATAAAATTTCAAAGAGTTTAACGCGATACAATATTGTGAATGATCTTTTGATTTTAAATACCAATTTTGTTATTGTTCGATGTTCGATGTTAGTCCGTCGGTTAATAAAATTACAAATTTCTAAATTCATTTGAATATATAAATATTCAAAAATATGATGTATTCACAGCAAGAGACATCCATATTTTCTTTTAAATAAGTATTCATTTGTATGTGAAGCTGTGTAGGTATTTTATCAATCTGTGAATCTAAATCCATTTTTATGATCGTATAAACCCAATAACATCAGTGTGTGTGTGGGTCTTTATGATCTTCGGACGATATTCACAAGCACACACACACATTCAAACGCACACATCAATATTCATAAAATATACGACACACTAACTAGATTAATTTTTAGCGGTTCATTTCGATTGATCATCAACTTATTAATTTATTCATAAATTCAATTCAAGAAATTTTAAAAATGAATTATTATCATTATTATTTCGGTTGAATTTTTCATTCAAATTCATTCATGATGATTGAATTTTTGTTTTTTTATTTTTGCTTTCTTTAATCAGATTTATTGTATATTATAAATGATTATTATCAAGATTATGAGTGTTTGTGTGGTTAATCAAGAGAAATAGATAGTGAACAACACTGAGCATTATCGAGAGCGACATAGTAAATTGAATGATAGAAATATTTCACATAATATCAAGATGGATGAGAAAATATCCACACAGGATTTTTAATCATTTCTAGAAAAAATGCAATATAATAACATATCAACATGACATCTAGCCATATTCATTCATTCATTCATTCATTTTAAATTCAACGAAGCCGACTTCTGATATAAATGGTTTTTTTACCTTTTTATTTCGAATTAACGAATGAATGAAATGAATTAAAATATATTGGATTAATAATGTTGGTGGTGGTGGTGGTATTTTGTTGTTGTTGTTGTTTGCAGTATGTTCCCTGTAGATTCGAAACAAAATTCATTACTTGAGAAAAATTACTTAAATCTTAGATTATCAATGGATATTATCTTTGATGAGAAAAATACTCATATCTATGCACACACATATATTTATCATACTCTTGTTAATTAGATATCTGTTTTTTTACACGCGTATTGAAAAAATATATATTCATTTTTCAAACAAAACGACACAAAAAAATTTCATTGATAGAATTAAATAGCAAACTAACAAATTATACAGTAGGGCGCCAATTTACGTTTGATATGATTCGCTGTTCTCAAATGTTACATCTCAAGCATACGAACATATAATATGCTTTTATGGGTAGTCAATTTATCACACGATGATATGTGATCATAACTTTAATCAAATATATGATGATTTGAAAGAAATGATATTATAGCCCATACAAAAAAATGTATATGCGTATTTTTTCAAGACGAAATTCATTTTTCATTCAAAATTATTTCGATTCGAATCTAATTAGACAGAAATTGATTATAAAATATACGCACACACATAATATTATAAATTGAAAATTTAATTGAACAAATTTTAAATTTGGTCAAATTTTTTCCCCAATCAAATATAATGATACACCATTTTTGCATGCATGGGGGCAAATTGGAATTTCTATTTTTTATTAAATTCACACCACACACACACGCATACAGACATAAGAATTTAAAGTGATTTATCGATTTATTGCTCTGACCATCATTATGTTATATACACGAGTGCTGGTGATGGTGAATGGTGATAATCATCAAGTTCGTTGCCATTGATCCATATTGGCAAAAAACAAGGTGTGCATTTTGATTACAGACTATTATATTTGCAATCTCGATAGCTGCTACTACAGATGCTGACGATGTTGTCAACAACGATCAATTTTTTTGAAATTCATTCCATTCAAATAATATATCGGAATAACAAATGAAATTTTTATGTTAAAAAATGGCGATAAATCTCATCATTTTTCATGTCTAACACATGCAAACGAACTCAGTTGTTGTGATTCACATAACAAATTTTCAAATTTAAAAATAAATTCGATAATCAATTCCAATATGATCATCATCAATAACTACACTTTTTCATATGAAATCAATCAAATTGATGAATCGATTCTCTATTCAACCAAAAATACATTGTGAATATTCATAACATTGATGAATTCATGAAAATCTTCGAGCGAAACATGGAAATTTGTACAACAATTAATCAAAAGACCGAAAATATGAAAATGGAAATGATTTAAAATTGAATAAATTTGTTATGAAATAGTTAGGAATGATAAATTCAGTCAAGATAAAATTAATTATCAATTATTAATAAAATTTATTATGAAATTGACACTTCATCTTTGACAGAAACATTTTTATGAGGAGCAAAATTTTTGCATTGTAATTCATTCATAGTCATTTATTTGACAAATGATGCGCAAATCGAAATAATAATAAAATTTAATGAATAATTAGTCAGATGAGCAAAAATAAAGAAAAACACTATATCATGGCATCATCAAAATTAAGCAAGAAAATTTGAATTTATATTTGGCGTCATTCACATCATATTTTAGCTAGAAAGCATGAATAATGATGAGAATAAATGAATGAATAAAATAAAAATGTTTGTCATTGAAAAGAATGTGATGAAGTGACTCTATATATTTGAATATATATCATAAAATAATATTCATATTAAGCATAATATGAATATAATAAAAAAAAAATGACAGGACTTACATTAATCCGGCGTTGAGTCTTGAAGCGTAGCTTGAAGTATCTTGATGTTGAAGGATTCACAAATATAAAACAAATTTGAGTTTAAGCACACACAAAATTAAAAATCTGATTTATATCAATTAATTCATGTCTAAATTGTTCACAACAATATCACAATAGTATTCAAAGAATTAATCAATGTATTCACACATATATAAAATAAGAGGATAATTTTTGAATTTCTATGAACAACATAATGTTTTCAAATGTATTTGTTTTTGTTCACTATTGTTAATAATTTGGTTTTCACAAATAAAATCACTAAATTAAACAAAAATTTACAATGCTTGAATATGTCTTGTTAATGTGTTTACACTATGGCGAAATATTTTTCAATTTCTAAATTTGAAATTCATGTTCAATCAGTTCAGTCAATAAAGTAGAATTTCATTTTTTAACTCATTTTCATTGTAAACATGAACATTTCAATTATTTTAAATTATTTTTTTTTTGCGTTCAATTTGGAAAATAATAAAATGATAATTAAAATGGCACAAGTTAAACTCAGTTATTCATTAACTCGGAAAAAAACTAGGATTTGATATTAAAAATTGTCATAATAACAAGGATAATAATTTTGGCAATATTTTCATCAGTTTTTCTAATTAATTCATCAATCTTTGATCGATTTTATATAATATTCTTTAAAATAGAAAAATTGTTTTTCATACTTTTGATCAATTCAATATATTTGCCATATTCAATTCAATCATTTACAAGTTTTGGATTCATAAAATAATTAAATCATAAAATAATCATTAAAACTTTGGATAATAACAATAAATTCATTGTAATATATTAATGATAATACTATTGATTGTTCGTAAAATAATTAGTATTTAGATTAATTAATCAAAATAATTAATTTGTTCAAAAATTTTCAATCAAAATCAATTAGTTAACTGTGATGGGTACAAATCAAAAATGAAAAAAAAAAAATTCGAAAAAAGAAAACAAAAGAAATTCGAATGAGCGGGAAAACAAACAAAAGTCTTTGTTCTTTTTTTTAATGGCGCTAAAATCAAATTTTCGACCCATCCACAAATGACGACTTCCAATATTCTTTGTACCGATTTCATTATGAATTTGTCAATTTTATTTGAACAATTTTTTGATGTTTGCTTGTTTATTCATAATTGGAAAATTGCGAAAACATATTGACAATTTGCCAATCGTAAATAATAACAATAATTTCCCGAAAAAAAATTGAATAATTTCAAATTATCGAATAAATAATTTCACATATTATTTCATGTAAATATATTTTTTCCTATGTTACAAATAAATGATGATAATCATCTAGGCAACAATAAAAAAGAAAAGAAAAGAAATGGTAAGTTGTTAAATGATCCAAAACAATTTTCGACAACACGATCATAATAATCATAATCATCATCGTTTCTATTCGTAAAATATTAGGAAATCCGATTTATTTATTTTTAATATATCATTATGCTTATGAGAAATCATTTTATTTTTTTTCCACATTCAAATCTTGAAAATGGGAATGCAAGTAAATTTCTCATCCGTAACCGATTTATTATTTTGGTAAAATATTATTTGACAAATGGAAATATTATTATTTTTTATTATTCGGTTGTGTTCAATGAGATTAAAGTTATTTGAAAAACTGTTTCTGAGGAAAAAAAAATACTCATGGCAATTGGCACAAACTACATTATTTGAAAATCAAATGATTATTACCATTGTTAACTATAGTTTAATGAGAATTCTTGGAACCTACATCGAAATTTTGAATAGAAAATTAAAAATTTTAACAATGATCAAAAGTAAAAAAACTCACACATTCACACAGCAGGCATTGAAATGAATTAATGAAATGAACTATCAATTGATCCAATTATTCACATCAAAATCTAATTTAATATAGATTGATTAGCTCTTTTCACCATTTGTTCATGAGAAAATATCATACGATTGTCATTGTGCCTACAAAAGAACAAGAAAATTGTAAAATTTTTGTTGATGATCAATCAAAATTTATCAACATCAAAATGATGAGCCCTATCATCAACATTATTAAGTATCATTGTCATTTATCACCATTATTTTACTTAAATCTTTCAAATGAATCAACATACGAGAGCATCCAACTTATCAATTTTGATGATATCTTTGCGTGATTTGTTATTCTCCACAATGGACACATATTCACTTCTATAAAAGGTAGGCGATCTTATTTTTTTTGATTATTTTAAATACTTTTTATTTAAAAAACCATAATGTCAATCAAAATAGAGATCATAACAATTTTAGAGCTCAGAGCTGCCATCTATATTCAGTGGAAATGAATAAAATTTTGCATTTGTAATTTGGCGGGTAAATTAGCATCAACAAAGTAATAGATGGAAAAAATAATTTCAAATAATTTGAATACTTTTGCGACGTGTGATATGCCAGATATTCTTCATTTATCCTTGTCGATTTCTTCGATTTTTAAAAAAGGTAGCCACTGAAAATTATTTAAAAGAAAAGAATTAGTACAAATTCAGTCATGAGTCTATTTTACCTTGTTTAATTGTCAGATTAGTTCTCTTAGCCAAATTTTCTTTATCTTTTTGTGATGGTTTCTTACATACTCTATCATAATAACTGATAAGAATTGCTTTCATTTTATCTGGAATTCCATATTTGATTCTTCCTCCGATAGTGATTGTATCAGGATATGGATGACGATTTTTCATACGAAATCGTTGTACACTTGTCAATTTTGACACTTTTTTAGCTTTCAATTCTATATTTTCCCATGATTTATCCCAAATTGTTTGCAATCGACGATGATATTTAATCGACATTTCTGGTAAACGTGCGATATTCGATACGACACGTTCATATTCCTTATCCAATTTAAACAGTACAGCAATTTCATAAAATTTTTTCCATGATTGTTTAGATGTATTTGAATGTTTTAGAATGTGTGATAATTGTTGCAAGCTTTCAACAGTACCGGTTTCAAGTAATTCTTGACATTTTTCTTCACTGAATCCATCATTCAATTGTTCCTCAATTCTATTTTCATTGGCTTCAGAATCAGATGATTCATAAGATTCATTGCCGCTTTCTTCTTCATCCATTTTTTCTTCATTCATGATGTCTTTGGTTGATGCATTCGATACATCATCTCCTCCGATTTCACTTTGCTCAATATTTTCCGATTCTGAGACTTCTTCCTCAGCATTTTCCACCACGTTTTCGGTTTCATCTCCTGCATCAAACAATGTTTGAGATACTTGCAACTCTTCTTCTTCTTCTTCATTTTCTAGGTCCACAATCTCGATTACTGACGATTGTCCCCAATCGTTCAAATCGGAATACGGGCGCATCACTCTACCTTCTGGACCATATTTGAGCAATGATTCTAATTCACCATGATTTTCCATCGAATCATCATCACCATTGTAATAACGAAAATAATCATCAATATCTGATTCTGATATCGAGTCGATCTGTTTTTGCAATGCATCAGGTAATTTGTAGATTTCCGATTCATTTGAAATGCTTTGATTCAAAATGGGTTGCTCTTGATTAGTTGAATTCTGTATTGAATTTGACTCGGAATTTTCTTCTTTGGTCAATAAATTCTTGCTGCAATCATCATTTGAAATTGGTTCATATTTCTTGTCACATGCTTTTGCCATCGGTTCAGATTGTTTTACCCCATCATCATCCGATAATTTTCGATTCAAATTTCGAAAAAAATTCTCTTTCTCATTTTCATATTCATCCTGTATTGTTCGATTAACAGTAAAGAATAAAGTTTTTGAAGGTTTTCCATTTTTAGATTTTTTAAATTTTTTATTCTCCAATGATTGCATTTTACGATAATGTTCATATTTTTCATAGTAAATGCGTTCCGATTCAGACATCTTCTCGGCATCATCTTGTTTCAAACTATAGTGGAATAATTTCAATCGAATTGTGATAAGTAATTCTTTGCGTTTTTGTTTCGGATCATTTTTCATCATTTCATCTATGACAAAGTTATTCGGATCCTTGAAATAAGAAAAATACAAATTCGAAATCATTAATAAAATCAAAAATCATCAAATTACCTTTGGTTGACCATCATCATCGATGATCAATTGATTCATTGAATTAGATTCGTCCATATTCACTGATTGATTGATCAATCAATTCATAAATTGAATTCAATTATTATCATTCGAATTATTTTCAAAATTATGAAATTTGAATTTTGGTACGATATCACTGACAATTTATTCAATAATGAACAAATGATTCAATCACTTCCAATCTATTTTATGAATACTCAAAATAATCAATTTCAGTGATCACCACAAATAAAAAAGATGAAATATAAATAATTTTTCCCAAAAAAATTATTATTCTCTTTTATTATTTAAAAATGGTAATGATCATGATGATGATTGGTTGATAAATGGCTAGATCATACTTGTTGCTTGCCTCATAAACATCCATTTATTTATATCCATCATTTTCCAATGATCATACACCGATAATGTTAATGATTTTATTTTCATTTTTTGTGTAAACAATTGAATTTTGAAAAATTGAGATTTTTTTTTCTGTTAACCAATTTTTTCCATAACAAAATCTATTCGCAAAACGATACATATTTACCACTATCAGTGCGTTTTATGTGAAGATGTTGGGCATCAATATGATTATTATTATTATTTTTTACCAAATTAAATAATAATAATCAACCATTTTTCGTGGTGGAAAAATAATAATGATATTTCTGCCATATAAATGATGCATATCATCATTATCATCAGTAGTTTGAAAACTCTGATCAAGTAAATGAGATGAACCCTGATATTCATTTTGTCCTCTTGTGTTAACCTTGTTGCCATCCATTGCCAATGTCATTGAAATGGGCATAAAAATTGAATATGATTTCAGCCATATTTCATGTCGATAATATAAACATTTTCGGACTGCTGTCAAAATTAGAAACGAAAAAAACGATTGCGTAGATTAGTGATTTATGGCTACTCTATCGGTTAGGTTGATTTATTTCTTGCTACAGTATCGTTTTTTTTTTTTCAAAACATTTCAAGCCTTGCGCAGCTCATCTAGGCTCATCTTTCTTGCCACGATCATTCATTCAGTCAACATCATTGATTTATCGAAATCAAACATCTGCAGATCTGCTAACCCTTTAGTTTAAGGTTATATAATGATTATACATTCACACAAGATGGACACACCATCTCCACACATAAGATTTTTCAATTATGTAATGTTTGAAAAAAAATTTCCGTTCAACGAAAAATCTCAAATTACAAATTTCTATCATCCATCCATCCATTCATTCATTCATTCATATTGATTCAAATTTCCATTTTTCAATGGATTTCAATTGAAAAAAAACAGAAATCATTATCGGATTTTATTTGACACCTTTACTTGATTATTGTTGTTGTTGTTGCTGTTGATTGCTCATCATCATTTGCTTTTATTTGTTTGTGAATGTTTAAGCCAAAATAACAGCAACAACAACAACAGTTGTTCATTTAATTCAAAATCAATATTTTTCAATACAGGAATATATTGTAATTGGAGAACTGAGAATTGAATTGAATCAAAGAAATAAAATAGAAAAACACGGCAATTCATATATCCCGAGGAAACAGCCTTAATCATAAACATTTTTGTTCATTTATTTGTTGGCCAAAAAATCATTCATTCACACAATCAATGGTTCATTTTTTTTCCCGCTGAATAAAAGACCAATACATTTAAACAATGGATAAATGGTAAAAGATTTGTGAAAATGAACATGAAAAAAAAACATTCACGCGAGCATTAATAGCGATTATTGATCAACAAAAATACTAGTAAAATGGCAAATTTGTTTTTGTTCCGAACTTGGAAATATTGTTTTTCGCACATTTTCCGAAAATAAAATAAAAGGATAAATGAATGCTTGTGAGTGTGTTATGGTCATCAAAAAGGCTAAATCCTCAACCAAACAATAACAATAAATGAATGAATAAAGGTGTCTGGACTGTAAATTTGGAATTCATAGAGATCCGACATTCAAAGAAAATCGATCGACAAAACAATAGAAGAAATTTGTCGCGACATTTGTTTTTGTTCCATGTTGTTTTACTTCGTAATTCATTCATAACAAATTATTGTCAATTTGTCGCCATACACATCTTCGAAACAGCCATGAAAACACCAACGATCAAAGATAATCAATCAGAAAGGTGTTGAAGCACAAAAAATTGTTCGAATCAAATTGAATTTGAAATGAATTAAAAACAATTAATTGAATGGTTATTATATTTTTTTTGTCAAATTTGACTATATATTGCTAGTATTTTAGATATATTTTTGGTGAAAAAAAAAACGAGTGAATCCCAGCGTATAATAGGGTGATATGTTTATATATGTGTGTAAGGTTTGCACACACCTCTTCACTGGCTTTTTGGTATTGTTCGAATATGAATATATTTCAAATTATTGTCACTAAATGGAACACTTTTTGGAATAGGGCCGAACATTGAAATGCGACAATCATCGCACATTAAATGTATTGATGTATGAAATATATATAATTCAATGATTTGCGCTCTAAGTTTTCATATTATTTATCCATTATTCATATATGTGTGTATGATTCGATTGGTAACCAAAAACCCTAAATCATAGATCTAAAATATGAGATTACATTCCATATTATCAACAAGAGTTTAGTCTTTCATCGTGTAACGAATAAACGAACGATTTGAAATTGCAAACCAAAATTTGTAAATTTAGATCATAATCATAAAATCGATCTTAACAACATTATCATCATCATTCATTAAATACATTCATATATGTATATGCAAAACAGAATTGAATAACAATCATATCATTTAATTGAATTTTTTTTTGAATGAAAAATAAGAAGAAAAGTGATATTGTCTTTATTATTATTATCAAACAACACAATCACTACTTGTGTATCATTGATACTTTTTTTCTTTGAATGAATTTTATTGAATCAAATACTTTGTTATCAAATTAATTTGATCTTATCGAAATAAGATCAACATACAAAAAAAAATCTTCAAATTAATAATAAATTCATTTTTTTTTTTTTTTTTTGAAAGAAGATAACTCTTTTAAGGAAATATATATGTGTGTGTGTGTGTGTGTTGTTCATCATCAAATATCATCATAATAATTGTAATTCAATGCATCATCAGAAAAACAATTGAAATGAAAACCAGAACGAGTGAATGAAAAGAAAAAAAAATTGATAATATCACATTCGATGATTATCATCATCATCATCGAATGTAATTTTAGTACGGCTTCATTGAATAATAATAATAAACAACACAATAATTGATAGATAAGAACCTTTTTTTTTACCCCGAAACGAAACCAAAGAAGCGACTTTATTTTATTTTATTTTATTTTATTTTTTTGGTCGATTGATAATTCGATCCAAAAAACATTTGATATTTTCTTCTTTTGTAATATTTGAAATTATCAAATGTTTATTAATCACAATTTACAGCTATTTTACAATTGAAAAATATTATTATTCAAAAGTATTTGTTGATAATTTGAGACCAATGTTAAGCGATCAATTTCATACACCACCATTATCATCATCATCACCATCGATTATGACTGGCATGTCGTTGGTACATAGCCATCAACAGGCTCATCTTTCGCAACGTATACATCATAGCAATCATACTCATCCTCATCATCATACACAACATAATCAATTACATCATCATCATCAACATGTCGATCTTCAACAACAATCCTATGGTCATCATTTTAATACGATCAATTTACAACCGCAGCAACATCAACATAATCAACAACAATCTAATTGTTCATTAGATTTACGTTTACGTAATTCGAATGATTTGATTGTTTGTGGTCAATCGCCAGCATTATCGATGGCACCGATGCATTCATCATCATACAATAATCCTTTCTTCATTCATGATTCTACCGGTTTATTAGACAATAATCTAAACAATGATAATCGTGGCTTCAACAGCGAGAGCGATCAACAACATCAACGTGCAATTCGATCCTATTATCAGCCGCAATTTTCTTCATTGATGGAGACGTATCATCAATCATTGATCAATATGACACCGCCGCCACCACCAACAGCAGCACCAATTAAAGCAAAGATTTCATCGCTATCATCATCACCAATATCTACACCATCACCGCTGAATTCATATACACTTTTGAATCAAAAACGTGAAAGTGTTATTACATTTAGTCATACGAATACGAATCAAAATGATCAATCACAGCAACGATTGACTTCAATATCGAAGTTATATCCAAACAAAATTGATTGCGATGATAAACACCATGAAGACGTTCGTGTGGAAAGAAAAATTATAGATGAATCTAAATTTAATGGATTATTATTATCAAAATTGGCCAACATTGGTAGATGTTTAAGCAATAATAATAATAATAATGATAATGAAAATGAAGATGGAAATGATCAACGAAAACAAATAGTCATTGTTAATAATATTTCATTGACAATTGATCAAATCATATGCATTTGTCAAGTATTACAAAAAAGCGATCTTGAAAAGCTAGAAAAATTCATTTATGATCTTCCAAACGATACGAATTGTAATAAAAATGAACTAATAATTCGTGCTCGTGCTATTGCTGCATATCATTCCGGTAATTTTCGTCAAGTATATGAATTACTTGAAACAAATACATTTTCGGTTAAATATCATCAAGAATTACAATCATTATGGAATAATGCACATTATAAAGAACATGAAATGAAACGCGGTCATCCACCAGGTGCAGTGGAAAAATATCGAATCAGGAAAAAATATCAATTTCCACGCACAATTTGGGATGGTGAAGAATATGTTTATTGTTTCAAAGAGAAAAATCGTCGTATATTGAAAGAATTTTATCAAAAATGTAATCTACCAACACAGGAAGATAAATTGAAACTGTCGAATGAAACACAGTTAACTGTTGTACAAAGTAAGTTTTCAAATAAATTCGGATAATATTTTTTTAATTCATTCAAGAAAAATAAATGTATGTGATAAAATGAAATTTATCGGTCAATAAATTGAATGTAAAATCATGCAAACCCAAATATTATATGGAGTGAAAAAAAAATTTATTTAATCTTTAATCTTGACATTCAACCTCTAAATGACAATATTTCCGACAAGTTAATATATTTCATTTTTTTTTTAATTTTTCAATTTATAACGATTACTCTTACATTAACAGTAAGTAACTGGTTTAAAAATCGACGTCAACGAGATCGACAGCCACATAATCACCATCATCATCATCATCATCATACATTACATAACCATAACCAACATGTTAATCATGGTATTCATGAAGATCAAGAATTATCATCGCAGCAACCACAACACCACCATCAACATCATCATACATTAAATGATGTTATTGAAGAGGATGATGATGATGATGATGACCATGATCATGAACATGATATTGGGAATAATCATCGCCACCACCATCATCATCATTCGAATCATAGAAATATTAAAAATGGTAATATATTCATATGATATTAGTGATTAGTAATAATTTTTAAAGATTAGCCTAAATATATCAATGTACATAATAATAATATAATTTTTCTGACCAAATTTTTCGACCTTGAACATTGGACATATGTTTTTTTTCGAGATGAATTTATTAACCGAATGAATGGATGAATGAGGAAAAAACAAAAACAAACAAACATACGATAATCAATTTGTATTGCATGTTATATTAATGTTGAACATGTTCAAAAAACTAATCATTCCATATGCTATTAATTTTGATCGAATTATTATCGAATCATTTGTAATCATATTTTTTTTCTTGGTAATTTATTCTAATTCATTTATTTTTTCACAGGACACAACCATCATCCTTATCCAATGATCAAGGCAATATGATCAATTTCGGATTTCATTTCGTTCGTCAAATCGTATATGATTTATTCGGTTGGATGTTCCATATGGACAATTGAATTTGTACCAAGGTTTTTCAACTGGTCTAAGCTACCGCTGTGTCGACAAAAAACAATATCGGACATTTATCGATTGCATTTTCACCTGTAACAACACATACGAAACGAATTGGAAAAAAACCAATGAAACTCGAAAAAAAAACTTGACAACTTTGATTTGATTTATTATCATATTCATTGATTTACATTGATTGTACACTAACACACACACACTCACGATCACCCTTATCTTTTCTTACATCTCACACATTGAGATTCACATATGAATAGCATTCCATACACCATCTCGCAGCACACCATTCACAAAACCAGCTCGAATCGATCATGTTACGGTTGGACACCGATTCATTTCGATAATCGATCATTTTGCTTTATTTCAATTATTTCCAATTTTTCAAAATTTTCAAACCAGTACAGTTTCACAGCATTTTTCGAGAAAATCCTATTGAAATTAATAATTTTCAAAAAAAGAAAAACATAGTCATAATTCGTTTTGTTGAAAACAATTATTTACAATTCAATAATAATAATAGAATAATGAATGGCGAACACGCGTTGTACGAGATGTACGCGCGTTGCCAAGAGTTTTATGAGAGGTAGTTTTGGACCGATCAACTCGCCAAAAATCAAAAATGAATTCTGCTGTTTCACTGGAATCCAGGATACTCAGGATAATCGAAACAAATTCAAAATCAGTCAGAGTTGCAATGCTGGTTTGTTTGTTTATAATTAGTTTATACAAAACAATATATTGTTGTTGATATTGTTGACATGATGATGATGATGATTTGTTTGATATTCATCAATCATATCAATCAATTTATTGTTGAAGAAAATTATGATTATTTTTAGCAATGATCATCATAAAAAATAATAATAATCACTGCCATTTGACTTTGGTCAAACAAAAACGATAATGATTGTTTGCTTTTTGATGCAAATAACTGCTGCTACTGCTATACTATCAAACACTGGTCGTTCGGGCTCCGATTCATCATTCATTCATCATCTCTCGATTCTTTATTATTATTATTATGTGATCATCATAATTATTATGTTGATAATCACTTGACAAATCACAGCATTAATGTTTATTATTCAGTCATCATAATCATTATTATTATTATTATTTCGGGAAAAAAAATCTAACAAAATCTAATCATGATCATGTGAAAAGCCATAGAAAAATAATGGGTTGTCCGGAAAGTTTTTGCCAATTTTTCAATGAATTATTCATATATCAACTGGAGCTAACTTTCCGGACAGCTTATTACATCGAAGAAATATTGAAAATTTTTCGATTATCATCATCATCATCAGCAGCAGCAGCCGCCAAAGAAGTGAATTAAATTTCAGAATTGAAAAAAAGAACAGAATAATTCAGGATGCTACAATAATATAATAATGGTTGAAATTTGATCACCAAAATGATTATTTTGATGACAAAATTTAGCTTTTTCAATTCAATATAATGACACAAAAGACTTGTCTTGTATGTCTTGTATTCGTTATTGAAATCAATTCTAGAAGATATTTCTTGTATATGAAACATTATTATGTGAAACATTATTATGTGAATGATAATAATAACAATAATGATGATCATCATCATCATAATGAATTGAGCAAGAAATAATAGAAAATTATAATTGAAAAATATCATATATAGAGATGTATGATCATCGACAACGACAATGATAACAACGACGACAGCAATGACAAAGGACAAAGACAGCCATAAACACAAACCTTTAATCATGGTGCAATTTCGTTCATTCATTTGTTCATTCATTGATTCAATTCATTCATCGACCAAAAGCAAAAAAGAGTAACCGAACACCGCAATTTTTCATTTTTTTGAAAATTTCACCAAACATTATTAATAACAGTTGAAAAGATATTGGATACTTTGGGTTAGACATTTTAATTTTCATTATTTTTTCTTCTTTTTTTCAAATTTTTCATCATCATCATCAAATTCAATTGTTTGTCGTTTTGTTGTTGGTGTATTTACGAGTCGAAGCATATGCGCCTTAGGTTTGTATTTGTTCGAGCGCTTAGTGCATATGCTTGGTGCATTTATTATGGGTTTCTTGATAAATATGTGATGATGATGATCATGTTCAAAGGTATGGTTTGCTTGAATGATATTTGAATAAAACATCGGCAGAAGAAATGAAACTGAATAGCTATATACACGTAGGAATCAGTTTGAATTAATTTAAAATATGAGATGGCAAAAATTAAATTTGAATTTCACCAATTAATCATAACTTGATTATGATAATGATGTTTCATCACCAATCAAATAAATACTCAAAAATTCATTTCAAATTTCCATTAATTTGAATTGGATACTTTAAATTTATCAAAATTGAATTATTTTATTTTTTTTAGATAAATAATTTAATTTTATTCCAAAATTAAATCAAAATAAACCCTTGATATTGCATCAATTGCTTTCAATTGTTCAATTTTTCATTATCAATATCAAATCATCGAGAGAGAGAGCCATATCATACTCGATTTTCGATTACTCAATAAAACATTAATCAATTTTTATCAATTTAATAAAAATCATAAAAATTAACAGGTACTAATGTGATTTGATTGTTCATTTTTTTCTCGTAAATTTCACGATCGGTTAGGAATAAATAAAGTGAATCGATTAAATCTCCCCTTTCGAATAAAAACATATTGTTCAAAGATGGAAAGGTATGAACATAATATTGAACAAAAATCATACAGGTTCGATGACCTAATCGTTTTTGATTATTTTAAATAAAATAAAATAAAATGCATAGTTCTCATTTGATAATGAAAAAAAAAATTGTTTAATAATAAATGATGAATGAATGAGTGTAATACTTGTTATTATTAGCTTTATTGAACCTTTTTGCTCATCAAGATAATTATAAAGCAAAAAGGAAATATCATCATCATCATCATCATCATCATCAGCAATGTTTGCCCTTAATATTGCATATCAATAACATGATATGCAATATACAAATGATGAGAAGTAATTATTAATATATACGTATATCCCCTCTGATCAATGTTTGATCAATTATTATTTTGTTATTATTTATCTATCACAAGGTTGACCATAAATAAATGGTCGAATTATTTCGGAAAATAAGAAAAAAAACAAAATCTTGTCCGACTACTTAACGGTATTTTTTTTCTTGAAGAAGAGAAACCGGCAAACTGGTCATCATGGTTTTTCCTGTATACAGAAAAATTTCAACCTTGAAAATTTCATAAACTAACAATATCATACCTGTTTGTTATTCGTTGTGTTTCACTACTGCCTTAGAAATGATGATATAATGATGATCATATGATTAAAAAAAAGATGGTGAATAAATGGTAAAATGGTTATTAACCGACAAATTCATTCAGACTTTTGATCGAATAACATTACCTTGAATAATAATTTGTGTGTGACAATTTATTCATATTGTTGACTTGTATCGACTTCTAATGTAGTGATCATGATGAAACAATTTTATTGTAAGTTTAAGAATTTTATTACAGTGCAATAAACTTCATTCATTGTTCATTAATTCTCCATTTAATTATTCATTTTTTTTCATTGTTATTTCATTCAGTTATTGTGTTAGCATCATTACTATTGTTGCTTGTGGTTAGCGCAACAAAAAATGATCAACACCAATCAACGTCATCGTCATCAACGACAACAACGACATCATCAAAACAACAAAATGATAATGAAAAATTACGTGCACATAATCGAGAATTAGATTCTGGTAAAAAATCATCGGATAATATGAAAGCTGTGGCCGATATGCATTCAATATATCAACAACATTTGATTGGACCAAATGTAGCATCAGCCATTGCACCACATGAAACGAATAAAAGTGAAAAAAAAGATTTATGGTCACGATTTGGAAGCAAAGAAGCGACGCCAAGTGAAAGCGGCAAAAAAGGACGCTTACAAACTGTAGGATCAGTGATTGGTGATATAATCGGTGTGATCGTATCGGAAATTGCGAGATTTTTCGGATCAGTCGTCAGTGATGTAGCACGTGAAGTTACTGCTCACGGTTTTGTGTCATTATTCAAACAAATTGCTGATTTAACTGGAATTTCTCGAAGTGGCCAGCATGGACATGGAACGGGCACAGCATCTTCAACTTCTTGATTATAATACTGATTGCTACGAGCAAAACAGCATTTGTTTCATGTCATTTTATATTTATCAATTAACTTATTGATCGAATTTCATTCGGCCGCAAGCTCTCATTCATGCAAATCTTCAATTTTTAAGCATAAATCAATGTTATTATAATTACAATGCATTATTTATAGTATATTATTATGTAAATCTTTAAAGTAAATTCATCTTCTTTTTCCAATATATTTGGTTTTTGATCTTGATTTAGATGGTCTATTTTGATCTGAATATTCATAATAATCATCATTGTCTTGTTGAACATTCATACTTTGCTTGAGGGTTTGTATTATACGAAATAATTGAAGCAATTGATCAGTATCATTAATATCAATCACAATTTTACCATTTTGTAATAATTGTGGTGATGTTATCAATTGTTGTTGTGTTTGCGGTGTTTGCTGTTTTTTGGCCGAATAAATATGTTCATAATCATCAGGAGCAATGATTGCTGTTGGAGCATCAGAAGCGAATTCGAAATTCGTCTGTTTTGGTCGTCCAGATTGAATTTGTTGCCTTTTGTAAATTTGTTCATAATCTTCTGGCGCAATCAATTTGCCATAAATTTTATTATTGATAGCTTTTTTGGCTGCTGAATAAATGTGTTCATAATCATCAGGCGCAATCAATGCGGTTGGATCGTCTGATCGATATTTAGTCATAATTTTCGTGCCATTTTGCATTTTCATTAAATTTGTTTGCTTTT
Organism: Psoroptes ovis; assembly: GCA_002943765.1. NCBI lineage: Eukaryota > Metazoa > Arthropoda > Arachnida > Sarcoptiformes > Psoroptidae > Psoroptes > Psoroptes ovis. Next base: position 322,524 of record PQWQ01000028.1, on the reverse strand, counting down.
TTGCACAATAAATATGTTGATAATCATCTGGAGCGATCAAGGCTGTTGGTGCATCTGAAGCAAAAGCTTGAGGCACTTGTTCTTTTAGAAGACGTTTGTTATCCTTTTTAGCTGAATAGATATGTTCATAATCGGCAGGAGCAATGATCGCTGTTGGATCGTCAGAAGCAAATCCTAATGGTTGATTTTTAGCCGTCATTTTATCAATGACAATTACTTTTTTAGCCGAATAAATATGTGCATAATCTTCTGGGGCAATTAAAGCGGTTGGCGCATCTGAACCATATTTCAATAGTTCGTCATATTTTTCTTTCACTTTGATAATGTTTGCTTGTTTCTTTGCCGAATAAATGTGTTCATAATCTTCGGGAGCAATCAAAGCAGTCGGTGCATCAGAGGCAAATTTCCTTACATCGTCATATTTTCCTTTCACTTTGTGGATATTCGCTTGTTTCTTAGCCGAAAAAATGTGTTCATAATCATCAGGAGCGATTAATGCGGTCGGTGCATCCGATGCGATCATCATATTGACTTGTTGTTGTTGTTGCTGGGGCTCTCTTGCTTGACGTACGAATTTATTCTGTTTTTTAGCCGAATAAATATGGCCATTATTTTTTGGTGTATTATTATACGGTTGAATCATTGGTGATAGCTGCTTTCTACGATCATTTTTTTCATTTCGACGTATACTTCTTTCTTTTTTTACGCGTTGTCGTGTTTTTTTACGATCATTGTATGCCATTTGAAAACAACCGAATATCGATTCAATTTATTAATCGAATCAATCATCAATGCTTATTTTCAACTCTTTTATATTCAATTGAATTTATGGAAAAAAATAATAATTCAATTCAATATTTTTGATCAAAATTACTAGATGTCGTCAGCTCAGATTGAAATTCAAATTTTTGGTGAAGAAATTAATCACAATTTTTTGCTTATTAAAGGTTTTATTTTCAATTTTTTATACAAATGTGAAATGTCAAAAATGATTTGCATAAATTATGAAATGGACAATTGCAAAAGAAAGAAAAACATTTGTCATAATTAATAGTTTCAATTCGAAATTCATTAATCTTACAATATTATAATATCTATTATCATTGACTAGAGATGTTCGAGTGAATTAATAAAAAAACTTCAAATAAAATCAAAAATTATGTGTTATGTGCATTGTTATTATTATTATTATTATTATTATAATTATTGTTGCCATTAATTATATGACTTGATTCTTCTATTTCTTCCAAATTAGTTTCATGATGATGATTATTATTGTCAAGAAATTTTTCCATTAAATTTTCATCAATTTTATTCGATACGATTTTATTCGGAGAATTTTTCAATTTCTTTTTATAAACACAATATCTATAGCTACAATAAACACTGATAATAAACATTAATGCTGAAAATATTAGACATAATACGATTAGATGGTCAAAATTTTCATTAACTGTTTGGTGAATGAAAACAAAACAATTAGTTATTAAATGAATTATGCATTTTTATTCTTTAAAACCTTTTTTAGATGATCGTTGATGATTTTCAATTGATTTATTAGCAATTTGTTTAGTGTCAGTAATATTTTCCCTACATTTACATAACTGACTATGATTATCGGTGGAATTTATTTGAAAACCAAATGGACAATTTAGTGTACATTTACATTTATCACAGCATTTATCGATTTGCCAATCACGTAGTTCATTTTCTGTACACGGACGATCACAAAATTGTTGTCCACCATAAGGTAAATTACAAATTATTTGTCCATTTTTGCATTCACAACGTTGGCAATCATCGATCCAAGTGGATGAATCTTCATGTTTGATTCCTCGATTGTCTAAACATGCTGAAAAATGTCAGTTGTTATTATTAAGCAAATTTTCTTATGAAAAATAAATTTTAAAAAAACATGGTCAATCGTAATACCTTTACAAGGTGGACAACATTGTTCGGAATCTAATCGCTCAGTGTGATTAGCTGGTAAACATTTGAATGGACAATTATTGATAAATTCACACTTACGAACACCATCGATGCATTTACAACGATGGCAATCACCGTATCTTATCCATGATTCGCCCGAATCGAATTGATCACCATTTATATCGAAACATTTTTTTGGTGTATCTAAAAGCATATTTTTGATTGAGATAAATTCATATTTTTTCAACAAAAAAAACTTACATGCATTGCATTCAATTCGATCACAGCATTGTCCGGGAATTTTAGCTGCTTTTACCAATAAAGCCGGACGTGAACCAGGGCATTTGTTCACAGTACATTTAGTTTCATCACAGTTACAACTGAAATAAGGAATTAATGTGAACATTTATGTGACACAAGATGACAAGCTAACTTACAAATGAAGACAACATTTTTCACCATTAATCTCAATCATTTGCTGAACTATTTCGCTATCGGCTGGGCAATGAATTTCCTCATTATTAATACAATTTTTTCTACAATCAACTTGCACACAAACATTAAAGTGTGGATCAAAATGTGGCAGTGAACGGCATTCAAAATTGTCTGGACATTGATATTCAGTTCCGGGGATGCAACGATTCGAAACGGTCAAATTTAATTGATCATAATGTATATTAATTGATGTATCATCATCAAGATCAATGGAAGAAATGTCATCGATAGTATTATTATGATTCATAAATTGTGTGATGTAGCCTTCTGAATATTCTCCAGGTTTTGGCAATGGAATCGGCAGTGATGATTGCCAATCACGTTTTGATAATAATCTCAAACAATTGATCGTTTGCCATTGAAAGGTGATGATGAATAAAATTGAGAACAATTTTACATAATCGATCACTGATATTTGGATCATGATCATTTATTTATGATAATTGAATGGGTGAGAAATCAATGATGATGATTGATGATTAATTACAAATTTTTCTTTTTTTTGATGTTTATTTTTGAGTGACGATTGAACGGTATTTCTTTCCCAAATGATGATTATTGGAATGAATTTGTTATCATAAGATTATCACCATGATGATGCATTATTTATCTAATAAATAAGTAAATAAATAATAATTATTATGCTACAATTATATACCTGAATTTGTAAATTAATTGAGAAAAAAAAGAGAGAATATTTTCTCAGACTTTGCAATGATAAAATAGAGATAATGATCAAAATGATAATGTTTTTGGGAGAGGATTAATAAGGGAATTTCATTAATAAAGTTGAAAAGATAAATTTGTCAAATATTTGAAATAATTTAATATGTCATATTGACATCAAATACTGCAATTTTATGTCTGCTTTTGATATTGATTTAACAAAACTAAATAAAAATAAATAAATAAATATTTTTTCGATAAAATTTACAACGATCAAACATTATTTATATATATTATTCTCATTCACAATCAAAGAAACAAAATTACACATTTAGCAGAAATATGAAAAAAAAGGGTTTATTAAATAGAGAATATATTGATAATTCAAAATAATATTATCAAGTAATGTTGGTATCCAGAACAACAACGGCAACAATTATGATCGACAAGATCATTCACCAGCATCATTTCATTTAAATCATTGATTACAAGTATTGATGACATGAATCATTGATATTTTGATTGAATATGAACGAATCAAATCATCATAATCAAAATCACAAAAACAAATCAAATTATTTGTTTTCACATACACACATTTATATGATTTAATGTCCAGTTAATGTCGTCAGATTGACATCGTCATGTTCAAAAAATAATAATCAACAATATGGGCTGTGGATGTGGACAGAAAACAAAAAAAAAACTTTTTGCTTTTTACAAATCAATGTAATTGTAATTACAAATGAAATAACAGTTAAATTTAGCTCAAATTATTTGCTGCTGTTGTTGTTGTTCTGAAAAATTATCATCATCAAACTTCATTGATTGTCGACTGTTTTGTTTTTTTTTTTTTGTTCTGTTTAATGATATTTCTGTGCATCAGAACGAAGGACATTTGATAATGGAATTCTGATGCATATTTCAGTGACGAATTACAATGATTGAATGAAATTAATTACCTTTTGATTCTTTGAATTGAAATTTTTCGAATAAAAAATGGAAATCATAAATTTTCAATTGCATTAGGTAATTGAATTAGAAATAAATGAATTTTCATGATTGATGGAAATGAATGAATTGAAATGATGGACAAACAACAGATTCACAATGGATTATTTTCGATGGCAAAAAAGAAATATTATTTGCTGTGTAAAAAAAACATTACAAATGTGATGAATTGGATACAGATCGTTTTGATCTTTCATATGCTCACATATGGATACGGTTGCTATGATTATTGCTATGATTATTGATGATGGTGATAGATTTATATAAAATAAATTATATCAATAAATGATTCAAGATAAAGATATCATTATTATTAATAGCATTATTAGATTCAATTCGATCGATCAACTATGGAAACAAATCTTTACGTTTATTCAAGTTAAATATTGAAAAAAAAATGATTGTTTATGGTTACGACAAACAAATCAGAATTAAAATTTATTATTATAACTCACCTGTTATTGTTAGGTTGATATTTATTTAAAACTATTTATTGTTTTACCTTTATTATTATTTATTTATAAAAGTATTTAATTTCATTTCTTCATCTTTAAATCTTTTATCCAAACACACAAACACAAACCAACACACACTAACACAATGAATCGTGTTTATGGATTGACAAGAATTTTTTAAGATGAAAAACATTAAAATCAAATGCTTATTTGGGTCATATCAAATAGGATTTCGTGATTTGAAAACAATAAAAAATTGTTTTAAAAAAATGGTAAAAATGAAAATTCAAAAGAGGATTGTAGGGAAGAGAGAAAACAATTGAATGTATATGTGAAATTTTTTATATCATTTATTATCATTCATTTATTATTTTGAAATTAAAATCACAAATATTCAAATTATGGTGATGAAAAGAGTTGAAAAAAATATCATTTATTATTCATTTCATATCTTTTCGATGAAATAAGCACATATAATTATGATCACGTTTTAAAATCTGAATAAAACAGGTAAATATAACAACTTATAAATCATAATTATTATTCAAAGCCCATTGAATTATTGTGTGTGTGTGTGTGTTCGTAGTCAAATTGATATGATAATTGCTTCGATCATTGATGAACCCGATGACACATAAAAGTATTGTTAAAAGTAATAAAAAGTACAAAATAATGGCCGATTTCGATCGAAGACCGAAAATCAATTGATTCAAAGTGAATATGTTTGAAACAATTTTCAATTTTCGAAAAACATATTCAATTTCGAAATTGAATATGTTTTGGAAATTCTATTTTGTGTGTGTATTTGCATTTGTCAAATTGCATGTCGCTAATCGATTTCAAGTATGTGTTAATGCATCAGTTGAATTGAAATTGAATTGAAAACAATTTTCAAAGCAATTTACACAATTGTCAAATGGTGTTGAACTTTGTTTCTTGAGATCTTTTCATTTCTTTTTTCTTCGCACTGTCATATATATCAATGTATGAAAATTGAGAATTTCAATTGTACCCGTTTCATTTCGGATTCATAAATATTCATAAATTGAAAAAACGGGAATTGAATTGAAAATTGCATACATGCTCAGCAAACATATATCTATCTATTCGAATAATTTGAATCGGATGCATTTCGTTTCTTGACAATTTATAAGAGCAAACAACATCAAAAAGACTTACTTAAGATCATTATTCATTCATTCAATGGGAAAAAAATGATTTAAACATCAAAAAATTACGACAACATTTACTTGGTTATAACGCAAACTCGTTGTAATTTAGTCGGGGTGATATATGAAGTTATTATTTAATTTGGAACGGAAACTCGACTGTTAAAATGATGAACCAAATTTCGTAGAAAACATTGAACCAAAAACGAATCAATGACAGATTCTGTGTATTTGAATGCATGGAATTGAATAAACGAAGCAAAAAATGTCGACGATTGCAATTTTAAAAAATTTCAAACGAAATTTCAAAAATTGAATTCAATTTTAAAATATTGAAACAATTCAACAGTATTATATATTGACTTCGAAATCGATCAATATTCATTATCGTTACAATTATATATGTGTGTGTTTGATGCTTTTCAATTATTTCTACTATTTCATTGAAATTTATTTTCATTAATTGAAATCGGGCAAAATGCCATTGAAATTGAAATCGTTGAAATTTATTAGCGAAATTTACATTTGTTTTCGTGTAATTTTCTAATTGAAATTCATTTCAACAATTTCAATTCAATCTTTAAAATTTGAAATTTACGCACAGACATACTAACCATTAATATGCTTCTTCAGCAACACAACGCCATCTTATTTTCCATCGGAAATTGGTGTTGTAAATTGAACAGAAAAATAAATTGTTGTTAGTCATTAGTCATCATTATTTATGATGATGGCTAAATGATTTGCTAAGCAAAAAAAAATGGAGAAAAACAAATGTTCAACTGATTGATTGATTGACAATGATCAATGATTTCAAAAATGAAAATTTTTTTCTTCGACCAACTTTTTGCCTTTAAAATAAATGATTCCCATGTTCAATGAATCGATTGAACGCTAATTCATCATGTTTCGGAAGCCAATTTCAGACAAATATGCCTAAAACATGTCTACGTTCTGAATATTACACAAAAATGACGCTTTTTCGATTGTTTCAATTATTTTAATTACAAAAACAATATTTTTTTTTTATCTTTATACTTTTGATTAATTATTAATCATTATAATAATTATAATAATAATAAATCAATCAATCAATAATTTCATCATGATGATAATTCAAATCAAAAATTAAATTATTTAAAAAATATACGAATATCATCTAATAATAAGAGATTTTGTTTTCGATTATTTTGTTGTTGTTGTTGTTTGATGATGTTGATGTTGTCATTGGTTTGTTTGTAGGGTTTGTACGAGTGTGTTGAAAAAATGAAAATTATTATTGTTGTTTTTTTGTATCAATTATTAAAGCAAAAATAATTATAATTATAATAATAGTAATAATAATAATAATAATGATGGTTAGAAAAAAAAGAAGAAAAAATTTTTCAAATATTTTTCATTGTTTTAGAGAAATTTATAGACAATAATTATAATAATAATAATGATTAATCGATCAGGGAGCAAGAATTTATTTGTTTGATGGTTTTTTTGTTTCAATTATATTTTATATGATGTCTGTGTTATATAAAAAATGATGCGTGTTTACTTTTATCAATAGTTTGTATTGTTGCTGTTGCTTTTGGCATTTTTTTTTCAATTTGTTTCCGTTATTTGTAATAATTCGATGAAATTTTACTTTTTTTATTTTTGTAAGCTTTGTATTTTTTTATTATTATTATTCAATATGTTGATTGGTTCAGGATTAAGGATGAGGAGGTGTGATTGGTGATTCGTGTTTGCACATCATCTCTTCAGAATTGGTAGTGGTGGTGGTGAAACGAAAAAAAAACCAATTACGTCATTGGCCATTATTTACTCTATGATTATTACGTTTTTCTACTTGTTGTCGTTGAATTTCTTCGATTAGTGCACGTCTAATTCCAATGAAATTGAATGATTAATTATAAATGTAATTGTAATATGATATACGAATTGACTTACTTAGCGTCTAAACCACCACCTGGAGGTAGATTATCGAATTTTATATTTCTAAGCGATTGCATCAAAAGATATATTGAATTATTCAATTCCAAATTACGAAACAATTGATCTATGTAAATGTAAACGTTTCAAACAACCATCGATCAAATATTGATGAATTCATTCATATAAACATACCAACAACTTCATTTTTGATTTTTTCATTCAATTCATTGTCTTTGCGTTTGGTTTCTGGACAGAGTTGAGGTGCGGCTGGAAATGTAACCAGAACTACACTCATATTATCGGTACTTCCCTGTGATTGATGTAAAATTTTAATCAAAACAAGATGAAATACTCTAAAAACATACCTTATGAAGACATGTATCGACGATCGTAGAACAGACTTCTTCAAGATTTGAATATATACGTAATTGATGACGAACAAAATCACAAAGATCATCGTTATTCATCACATCCCAAATTCCATCGCATGCTAGAATTAAAAATTCATCGCCGGTTGGGTCACGTTCAACGATCGTTATTTCAGGCTCAGGAGAAACCAGTTGTTCACATGGTCCACGACCGACAACCTTTCAATTTAAGTATGAAATAAGGAAAAGAATGTGGCAGCAAAAATATAAACATTACCTGTTTATATTGATAATCACCAAGTGCTCTGGACACGGCCAATGATCCATTGACACGTTGAATCATAACGCTGCCACCTGCAGCTTGTATTCTCTCTTTTTCCTGTGGATTTACAGGCTTATGATCTTGAGTTGAAAAAACGGCTTTGCCGTTTCGTGATAATACGGCTCTTGAATCACCGCAATTTGCGAAAAATAAATGTGTTGGCGATATTAAACAGGCAACGGCTGTCGAACCAGAAATATCTTCACCTGATTCTACTTCGGGTAAAGATTTCATTTTTTCATCTAATTTCAAGAATGCTTCACGTATGTTACTTTTGATGCGTTCTAAATTTTCTTCACTATCGTCTTCGATTTGCCTATCACATTCTTGGTTGTTATTGTCGATATTATCATCATCACTTGGCGTGGTTGTTGCTTCTCCAACATCACCATTATTCGTCTTTTTTGCTTTTTTTGTCGATAATTTAGATGCTGCTGCAGCATAATCAATAAAACTATCAGTTTTTATTATTGTTTCGAGTAAATTTTCAGCACAATGCGCCGATACATAGGCACCAGCATGGCCATCAAAAACTATGACAAAAATAAATTCATAAATTAATTAATAAAAAGTTATTTACAAAAGTAAATATATAACAAACCGGCAAAAAAGCTCCAACCAGGTAAATCTGGTAGACCGATTTTTGCACAATGAGCATCTTCCATTTCTACACGCCATCCTTGCATGGAACAAACTCCATATTTAAGATCATTACCAGTCCCAGTGTCAGTTGTTTTTTCTGTATGTGGCGTATCTAGAATGGCTCCCATATTTTTATTTTATTTTATTTTTTGATCAAATTTTTATTTAACTTTCAATTCTTTTGATTTGATATATTTTTGAATATTTTCTTGTTATCAATAATTAAAACTAAAGTTTTCAAATTCATATGACCAATAAAAATTGAACCTATTAATTTATTGGAAAAACAGAATGAAAAAATAGAATTATGTTAAAAAAAATCAAAGAAACAATCAAAAATAATATTAAAAAATTTAATTTTACTCAAAAATGGAGAAAAATATTTGACTAAAACAATAACAATTGTAGCAATCGATTGATGATAATTTTCACTTTATAAAAAAATAAAACAAAAATGAATAATATCACTTTTAATAATAATTACATGCAAAATATCACATTTCGATTACTAAACACCAACATCAACAACAACAACAACATCAATTTTTTCATTTCTTCATTTCATTTTCAATGAAATGAAAAACATACATAATATTGATAAGATTGAAATTAAAATCATAATCATTATCATTGATTTCTTCTCCCCTAATTTTGTATAACCATAATCTTTCATCAATCATAGCTGATATAATTTCAAATCAATCATATTCAATAATAATGAATGAATAAAAAAATCCATGTTATTCATAAATCAATAGTAAATGACATAATTTACCTTATAAATATTGGTTTTTTTTCAAATATTTTCAATGAAAAAAATGTGATTGTTAGCTGGTTTTGTCACTTGTTGTTTGTTTGATATATTTATTGATTTATATTTGAATTTTTTTTTGTTTGAAGTAAAAAAATTAAGGCCACAAATTGATGATGATGATGATTATTATTATTAAGATGATATCGATTAAAACAATAAAGTTGATAATTAAAAATTCACAGATTTATTTATTTATTCAATATTATTATTGATTATTTTCATTTAATCTGTCATAAAAGGGAGAAAATACAAGAAATAAATTAGAATAATTTCAATATTAAACAACGCGAAAATAAGAATAACAAACTCAATTCTAAATTCTAAAATTATAATCACATAACCTTTAATAATGAATAAATAAATAAATAAATATCATCATTAAATAACTTACGATAATGATCAACGAACATACGACAATAAATTATTTAAACTAAATTATTTTTCTCACACCGAAAACAAGTGCACACACACACACACACAAAACATACAAAACACATGAACAAGAAAATGATACAACAACAAACAAAACAAAGATTACTAATTGTAAAAAAAAAAATTTAGCTGTTAATGATGATATTTCGGTTGATGGTGGTTATTTCTTTGACAACATTAAAATCAATGTGATAATATAAAATGAGCTGGGGTACAAAAAGGGTTAATAATTATGAAATAAATAAATAACAAAAGATGAAAACATTGAGAGAAAAAAAATTGCCAGAAAATGAACAAATTTTTGAGGTATCAATTTTTATGTAAAATTAATTCGTCATTAAATAAATCAATTGATCAATATACTTCAAATCAAAATGATTCAATTTTTTTTTTACTTGTGCTGATGAAATGATCGGTTTTTTGTTTTGTATTTTGCTGGTTATTCCCACAAATTGGATTAAATTGTTTTTTTTGGTATATCAAATTGTCAATGATGATGATGATGATGATGGTTATGACGGTAATAATAATCAACAAATAATAATAATAATAACGATCAATGAATGAAAAATATGGATGAATGAATGGCTCTTTTTCTAGTCGTCAATATTATTATTATTAATATTATTGTTATTGTTGATTTTTTTTGTATCCTTTTATTAGTAATTAATGTTATTCAAAACGAAAAAAAATATATATTAATGTTATTCTTGAATGGTGGTTAAACACACAAATGGAATAGACAAATTTACATTAATTGATGATGATGATGATGATGATGGTGATGTTTGTTGTAATTTTCTATCCCTCTCTCTATTCGTATTTGTGTATTTTTGTTATTGAGTTATTTATTTTATTTTTTCATTTCATTTCAATTCGTTTTTGTTTATTTTGTTTTTGTTTTGTTTTTTCGTTATTTATTTTTGCATTCACAAATCGTATATATTGGTGGGCACACAACACACATAATTATTATTGAAGCTTAGAATATTGTGAAGCGCTGCTTCTTACTTTTTTCATTTTGTTTTTCTTTCTTTTCTCCCCCTTTTTTTTTTGTTTGATAAAAAAGATATTTTTCTCCGCTCGCTTGGTGTCTTTTTTTTCTGAGAAAATTTTTTTTTTGCCCATTTCATACGTTGCAAGTTATGCTTTTTTGGGATTTTTAAATTCAATCACAAATCTAACGCGATTTATTGGCGATCATAGTTATTAATTAATTAATTAATTAATGATAAAAAATGGATTTTTGAAAATGAGAAATTTTACTTTTATAAGAATTCAGAATAAATCTTTGATTTAAATATCAATTCATTATTTCTAGGATATTTTTCAAGGATAATAAGTCAATAATTATTGTAATAAATTGTAGTCGATTCGGTAATTATCATAATTGAAGCATTAATCCGGAAGCTAAGAATAGAAATTAAGATTACAAATAAGTTAAATAGTGATATAGTATAAAACTTACCAGATATATTATCACCAGCACCAACTGTTTGTACAACATTCGTACAAACCATGCCAATAGCTAAACAGATTTGAACACGTGTTTGATTGAAAGTGAATGGAGAATTTAAATCCTCTTGCCAACATTGTATTGCTTTATCCAATTCGATTCGGTCGGCATTCATTGCATCAGTCGTGGTAGCAAATGAATCATCCAGAAGAATTTTCACTTGTTTGAGATCTATTTCAGGCAAATTACACTTTGATTTGAAAAAAAAGATTAACACCAATTGTATCAATAATGAATTGATCACACTTACAGTAAATCTATAAGCAGTCAATGAAGCTTTAGCCATAGCTGCTTTACTCGATGTCCAGATCGGTTTGTTTGTTTGCAAATCGACCCTAGTCATCACAACTTGATAAGCTAATGTATGTACATGGATACGGCTTACACGGCCATTTCCGATCGAATCTAAAAATGCAAATAATTCACGCATCTCATCCAAAACATATGCTACACGTGGAAAAGGATTGGCTGAATATGAAATATTACCAAATTTCATCAAAGATAATAGATTGTTTGCTTCTTGTTCATTCATTCCAAATGAATCGATATGTGGAAATACTTGATTGACAACTAATTCTAGTAAACGGTATTCAGTATAGGCTGACATTTCGAAATGTGTACGGAATGCTTTATAATTTTCACGAAATTCTACCAAATCTTTCGCAAAATCTTCAATCACTTTGGTTCGAATGTTGAAATCAATAGGACTATTGTCCAACATATGTAAACCAGACAGAATCAAAAGATCTGGTTTGAAACTTCTGAGACGTTTGAAAAAATTATTTTTCGATAATAGTTTAACATTATTATCATCACTATGAATAATCAAACGATTTGCTCTTGGACTTTTATACTGATTCCAATGTTCGTTTATATTGTATTCTAATATCACATGATAATCATCTTGATCAATGATCGGACCACTTATTTCAATATTTTTAGGCAATTTTTTTGACAATTTTTCAGTGATTTGTGCACCTAAAAGAATATTTTTAAAATTTTCGCGTGCAAAACGAAGTGATATTAATGGTGCATTACTTCCGATCGCTTCTTTCTTTTCAACTTTCTTCTCATCGATCAATTTGATTAATTTATTGAACACTTCTTTGGATTCAATATATCGTCTAATAAATCAAAAAAGAAAATATTCAAAATATGAAAAATATATGATCATGAATTTTCTTACTCTGAAGCTGCGCCACGTTGAAAATAATATGCAAAAAGTTCGAGAAATTTATTCCAATTGTCAATGTGATCGTGTGGTTGAGAATCGGTTGGCGATGGAAAATGGCCCAAAACATCTAATGCACGAACAACTAAATCAGTACAAACACCTAAGCCGACAGCAATGCGAGATGTTCTTTTAACATTAACTTCTTGTTCGGCTTCTAATAATTGTTGTAAAATTCTCTCAAATCGATGTTGATCATCATGACAGAATAATTTATTATGAATAGCATTTTTGCTCCATAAAAATGTGTGCCATGTTTCATGAATAAATTCTCCAATCTTTTCATCAAATACTCTCAAACTTTTGGGTACTGCATGATTATATTTTTGTTTTATTAAATAATAAATGCCGACCGAAATGATCAAGACCAGTAATGATAATTTCCACAGATTGACATTTGATTCTTGTCGTTGTTTACATTGATTATTTTTGGTCTTGGCATTCATGGCACTTTTGTTAATATCGGATGATAATTAAAGATATTAGATTTGGACAATCATAATTTGTTGATTTTTTTTCAACTCGTCAATTTTTTTCGAGACGTACTTTATGAAATGTACTGTCCACGTTTTTTTTTTGTTTTGACATGAATTTTTAAATAAATTTGAAAAATACCCAATAATGGATCAACTAGAATTCCAAGGTAGTAATTGTTTTCGTCAAAGAATCATCTTGGCTACATTGACGCGAAGAAAAATAATCATCGATCAAATCCGAGAACGAAATTCTGACCAATATGGATTACAGAAATATGAAATAAATTTATTGAAATTAATGGAAAAACTTACGAATGGTTCATCGATTGTGATTGATAACAATGGAACTAGAATCAAATATAAACCTGGAGTTCTTCATGGTGGCTCAATAGAGCATTGGTGTTGCCTAGATCGATCAATCGGTTATTATCTTGAAGTTATTATACCATTAGCACCATATTGTAAAACACCTATTGAAGCTAAATTACATGGAATAACAAACGATTTGATTGATCCATCTGTGGATGCATTACGGCAATCAACTATTCCAATATTGAAAAATTTTCTCGGTGTCTACGATGAACAACAATTAGAATTAAAAGTAATATCAAGAGGTTTAAAACCTGGTGGCGGTGGAACTGTTTTGTTTAAATGTCCCATTAGAAAAGTTTTGAAGCCTATTCAGCTATTATCGCCTGGAAAAGTGAAAAAAATCAGAGGCATTGCATTTGCCAATAGAGTTTCACCACAAATAGCCAATCGAATGGTTGATACTGCTAAAGGAATGCTTTTGAATTTCATCACCGATATTTACATCTACACAGATCATTTGAAAGGTAAAAACAGTGGTCGATCTCCTGGATTCGGATTATCATTAGTGGCCGAGACAACCGAAGGAGTATTTTATGTAGGCGAATCCATGTCTAAACCTGCTGAATCTGAAGGAACTGAAGTCTCGATTCCGGAAGATGTAGCTAAATCAGCCGTTTCAAATCTTCTTAATGATATTTATCGTGGAGGCGCAATCAATACGATCAATCAAGGTCTATCGGCAATATTTATGGCTTTTACAGATCGTGATCTTTCCAAAGTAATATATGGACCTTTGAGTCCTTATATGATCCAACTGTTAAGACATATACAAACCTTTACTGCGTTAAAATTTAAATTAGAATCTGAAAATGATGATTCGATCGATGATGATCAAAATGAAATGAAAATTGGTTCAAAGAAAATCATAGCTGCATGTATTGGTATTGGTTTTATGAATTTGAATAAAACTATTAAATAAAATTTCTCAAAAAAATTAATTTTAATTATCATTAAATTTTAAATGTAAAATTTTAAAAAATTTCGTAACTGATTTTATGAATCAAATATTTGTTGTTGTTGTTATTATTATTGCTGCTTCTGCTGTTGCTGCTTCTCCTCCTTTTTCATCACGAAACTCGTCCATTGGCATTCAATGTTTTGATTATGTTTGCAAAGTGTTCTGGTATTTATCGCAATATGCCAGGTTGTCGTTCTGTTCTAATCATTTTTGTTGTTCAATTACAATAAATTCATTGATCATTTAAATATTTTTATCAAATTGAATTGATTATCTTGTCTTTTTGTGTGTGTGTGTGTGTTTGAATAAAAAATCAACCTAACATTTGTCGATTTGATTATCATTTCATTGATAATTATTGAAAAACACGCAAATACTCTTATCATTTGTCTTTTCTTGATTTTTTTTTTTTTTTTTTTTTTTTTTTTGATGATGATGAAAAAATAATCAATCACAACGCCTCGATGCTTGTTGCTTTCGTATGAAATTCGTTGAAATCCGTCTATTTATTTATTCATTTAATAATCGAGCAACATGAATATTCGTAAAGTGAAAGGTAATTTTGATCGAATTTTCGATAAAACACCGACCGATCTGGTTCGTGGTATTCGTAATAATAAAGAAAATGAGGTAATATAAATCATTTAGAATGATTAAAGATGTTTTAATTAATTAAATTTGTTCCGAACAGACCAAATACATTCAACAATGTATCGAAGAAATAAAAGAAGAATTAAGACATGACAGTCTTTTTGTCAAAGCTAATGCTATTTCAAAATTAACTTATGTAAGTTGACTTAATACTAAATAACATTCATTTATAATAAACTCTTAATTTACAGTTACAAATGCTTGGCTATGATATCAGCTGGTCAGCTTTTAACATTATCGAAGTGATGAGTTCCACTAAATTCTCACACAAGCGAATCGGTTATCTAGCAGCATCACAATCATTCCATGAAAATACTGAAGTAATGATGTTGACGACAAACATGATTCGTAAGGATCTGAATTCTCAAAATATGTATGATGCTGGATGTGCAATGAGTGGCTTAGCTTGTTTTGTCACTGCCGACATTAGCCGAGATCTTGCCAACGATGTAATGACATTGATGAGTTCGACAAAGCCATATCTACGAAAAAAAGCAATATTATTGATGTACAAAATTTTTCTCAAATTTCCTGAAGCATTAAAACCAGCGTTTCCACGATTGAAAGAAAAATTGGAAGATCCAGATCCCGGTGTACAATCAGCAGCTGTCAATGTTATATGTGAGCTTGCACGTAAAAATCCAAAAAATTATCTTTCATTGGCACCAGTATTTTTTAAATTGATGACAAATTCCACAAATAATTGGATGCTCATCAAAATAATTAAATTGGTATTTATTTTATTATTTTCTTTTTCATTTGTATTCGATATTTAATTGAATAGTCGATAGTCTTTTTCTGATTAATTCATTAATTTTTCATTTCTGCTATCCAACAAAAAAAAAAAAAAAAAAAGTTTGGCGTCATGACTAAATATGAGCCATTGCTTGGTATAAAGCTAAGCAATCCTTTAATATCGCTCATTCGAAGGTAAAATCAATTCGTTAAATCGTAATACAGAATGAATGCAAAATGTTTAATTTTCTTGAGTTTCCATATTCTATTCAATTAAATATCAAATGAAATCAATCCCATTTTTGTTTTTTGTTTTTTTTGCTTATTTTATTTTATTTTGTTTTTTTATTTTATTTTATCTTATGTCTGAATTAGTTCGGTGCACTTACACCTCTTGAGCCTAGATTAGGTAAAAAATTGATAGAACCTTTAACGAATTTAATACACAGGTAAACCTTTATGTTCAAATTATCACAGTTTTGCATGAAATATTATATGGTTGTAATGTCACTAAATAATTTTCTCGTCTTATAGTACTTCAGCAATGTCTTTATTATATGAATGTATCAACACTGTGATTGCCGTTTTGATTTCAATATCATCCGGTCTTCCTAATCATAATGCATCAATACAATTATGTGTACAAAAATTGCGAATATTGATTGAAGATTCTGATCAAAACCTTAAATATCTTGGTTTATTGGCTATGAATAAAATATTGAAAACACATCCGAAAAGCGTTCAAAGTCATAAGGATCTTGTTCTTGCTTGTTTAGATGATAAAGATGAATCTATCCGTTTACGAGCTTTAGATTTACTCTATGGTATGGTTACCAAGAAAAATCTAATGGAAATCGTACAAAAATTGGTGAAAAATGTTACTGAAGGCCAAATGGGAACTAAATTTCGTGATGAATTGATACTCAAATTGATTGAAATTTGTTCACAGAATGATTATCAATACATTGTCAACTTTGAATGGTTCGTATTCAATTTTTAACTTGTATTTCAAATAATCATCATTTCACTCGACAGGTATTTAAGTGTTTTGATTGATTTGGCTCGTGTCGAAGGTGGCACAATACATGGAGTTCTCATAACACAACAGATATTGGATCTAACAATTCGAGTCGATGCTATACGATCTTTTGCAACTGAACAAATGGTAATCGAATCAATTTTGATTTATAGTCCATTTTTAATAATTTGATTTATTTTCAAAGTTTATTTTGCTGGAAAATTCTGCTCTATTCATGAATAATTCATCTGTTTGTGAAGTACTTTATGCAGCTGCTTGGATCTGTGGTGAATTTGCTGAGTATGTTTGTTGATCATTATTTTTTTCTGACTCATCTAATCATTTATTCCTTTATTCACCTAGTTATTTGCCAGAAAAAGAAAAAACGATTCGAAACTTGTTATCCATTGACAATTTTCAGCCTCACATCATAGCGGTTTTCATTCATAATGCATCTAAAATATTTTCAAAATTAGCATCTGATCCGAATTATGGCGCAGCCAAAACTTGCAATCTTTGCACCGAAATCGATGAACTTATTCAACCGTATTTGAAAAATCAAAATCTTGAAATTCAAGAACGTGCAACAACATTATATGAAATTATAAAAATTGTCAATTCAGCGCTCAATGAAAATAGCACCAAACAAACAAATTTATTGATGAATGATTCCAATGAACATTCGAATGGTGAAGTAGAAGATGGTGAAACAAATAATTTAATTTTGGATTTACAATCATTTTTCTATGCTTATCCATTGAATCCTGTGGCAGCAAAAGCACAACGTAAAGTGCCTATACCATCTGGTTTAGATCTGGACAAACCATTCGATTTACCTGAAAGTGAAGATGAAGAATCTGATGATAATATCGATGATTATGAACGAGCTATCCATCTTGTTGATGATGAACAAAACGATGTTGTATCTTCGGATGAATTAAATGAAAAACAAAAAGCCAAAAATAACAAAAATGAACAATCTCGAAGATTTGAACAAGAAAACAATCCGAATTATTTAAAGACAACAAAAGCTAAAACGACCAAGAAATCAAAACGTAAAACCAACAAGCAGACAAATAATAAAAACGATGAAGAAGATGATAGCCGAACTGATGATGTATTCTCGCAAGAATCAATGACCAGAAAGCCAAAAACAGCAATTCCTGGGCTAACATCATCCGAAAAATATTTCATGAACATGAATACAGATAGCTTCAAAAAAGAAGATGGTAAACATAAGAAGAAAAATTCAAAGAAAAAGAATGCCAAAGTTTCAAACATTGATGATATTGAAGATGAAGAAGACAATGATAATAGAATTACGATTCGCTCATTAGAAATGCCTGAAGGTGTTGATCCTAATGATAAAGATGATGATGATAATTTAATCGACGATATTCATGATCCTCATAAAGCTTTAGCCAAAGTAAATCTTGATGATGTCATCAATGATTTAGATATTCGAAATTCAAAAAATGAACCGAAAATTGCTGAAATCACGAATGAAAAAATGATTAAAAAGAAAAAAGTGACCAAAAAAGCATCGAAAACTTCTGTAGTCGAAGATTTAATCACCGGACAAAAAGTTGTCAAAGTGGCCAAATCATCAAAGAAATCGGCTAAAAAAAGTGATGATAATTCTCAAAATTATAAATTGAAAGATAGTCCAGCAAAAAAACCGAAAAAATCTAAAGCAAAACGATTACAAGATTCAAAAAATCGTGAAGAATATGAAGAAACAGTGGATAAATAAAATTTAATTTTGTTTATTGCTAATTTGAAATTTGTAAATATATATATTCATATCCATATATTTATTCAATGAAAATGAAAATCCATGTCGATCACATCTGGATATAAGTTGATAATCATTTGTTTAATTTTTTGCTGTTTTTCCGTATCCGACCTGTCCGATGATCTTGACCTTGCGCACCTGTTCAATAACATTTTGCTATTTTTGTCAATGTTTACAAAAGAAAAAAACAAGCAAATGTGAATTTTAATAAAATTTTTAATTTTTAAAAAATTTCAATTTTCTTACCTAACAGACATGTTTCTCATGTTTTCATCGTCATCATCATCGTTGTTTTTAGTATTTGTCTGTTTGCTATCGATTGGTATTTGAAAAATTGGAAAATGTTGTTGAGAACAATAAATAAATTGTATGTATTTGAAAGATTTCACCAGAAAATATCCCATTTCTTGCATTTGTTTGATTGATAAATTTTGTCCAGCATAAGGTCCTTTATTGCAACCACTTGCTGAACATTCGATCGTATAAGTTAATGGTATTCCAAATTGTCGCCAAGCAACTACACGCGCTGTTTGTTCACGATCACGTTGAATTGCAAACACACAATAATCAATATCGAATGCTGGTG
Organism: Psoroptes ovis; assembly: GCA_002943765.1. NCBI lineage: Eukaryota > Metazoa > Arthropoda > Arachnida > Sarcoptiformes > Psoroptidae > Psoroptes > Psoroptes ovis. The sequence goes on along the minus strand of PQWQ01000028.1, from coordinate 302,957 downwards.
ATTTTTGATATTTCAAAATCAATGGAATCAAAAAGAATGGCGGTACAGCTAATTGAATATGGTCATTATTTTTAATCGATCGCAATTGATCATTCATCGTACATTGTGTACTGTTTGTACAAACACACATATGATTTAGAATATGTTTTTTGCTATAATTTTGATAATCAGATTTTTTCCATGATAACATTGGAAAACAACTGTAAGAAAAAATATTATGCCGCCGAGAATGACCATGTATGTCAAAGAATGCAATAGGATTACGTCCACCTGAATATTTATGTAAACATTCGAGCAACATTTTTGAATGATAAATTGTTGGATGTAAAATTGATGATGGATCATGCCAATGACGATTCAAATCTTCTGTTTGCAAATCTGTCCTCGTACTTTTTATGGGGGGATGATAAAGAAATTATAATTTAAATCAACAAGCTTTTATCAAATGAAACATACCAGCCATTGATTACACCATCAGGATTGAGCATTGGAATTATTTTGAAAATGTATTTATTCAATAATAATTTGCTTTCTGGACTGTTTGACAGAAGGAAATCGATTATACCTTTCATAATCCATGATGAATTAGATTCAGATGGATGAACTCTGGCAGTGATCATAATGTAATGTTTGCCAATATATTCATTATTTGATGTAATGGTTATGACTGGCAAATCATTACCTTTCAATGTTGAACATAATGTTTGTGAAGTGAATAGAATTTTATCGTTCATTGAAGAGCATCGATTATTATTATAATCATCAATCAATTGAGACCAATATTTAATACAAGTTTTCAATTGACTATAACTAAATGGTACGTTGAATGCAAAATAACATTCATCGTCTGCATATGGAAATTCCAAGGTAAATTCTAAGGTGTAATACGATTTTCCTTTAATCAAAGTTTTATAGTTATCATCTTTGACATAATGATTACGATAATAAGCGACAATAAATTTATTGTCGATCATTGGCTGATCATCATGAATTCTTCGCCAACCATTTTTGGTTTTTTCAAATTCTTTACATGAATAAAATAATGGTTGCTGTCCATCATTGAATAAAATACTTTTCTTTTCACAATTAATAATTTTGAAACGATATTTTATGGCTGGTTTCATTTGTTTGACACAAAAATAAAACCATTGTGTATGCGATGCACTATTTATATCTGTATTCAATATCAATATATATTCTTCTTCCTCTGATTTATCACCATTTGAATTATAGAAAGCTTTTCGTAAATTTCCACATTCAAATCTAGATTCAAACATTAAACAATTTTGATCCGATTCAATTTCATTTTCAATATCATAAACAATTTTATAATTTGAATTTCCATCATTTATTAATCTTTGTCGGATATGATCACATAATTTAATATGATGAAAATTTTTCATACGAATTGCTTTCCGTAAAAATGGATATGTCATAGGATGAATTGTATCAGTGTTTTTCATCCAAAACAGAAAATTCAATTCAGGAGCAGGCACAACTTTTTTCGGTATAACAGTTTTGATTGAATCATAAATTTGAATAAAATTGGCTTTCCAATCAAAATTTTCTATTTTAGATTCATTGATTATTGAGCAAAAATTTTTCTCATCAAATTTAATCGATTCGGAATGCTCTGGATTATCACATGAACAACTCAATTTCAATGATTCATTTTCTGAGCTATTATTCATTTGTTTTAATTTGATTTCAGGAAAATAATGTAAATAAGATTCAACAAGAGAATCATTCTCTGTTTGTTTCTTCTCACCGGTACTACTATCTTCTAATTCACTTTCTGAAAATAAATCTGATTCTAAATATTCTTCATCACTAATAAATGGCATTATTAATAAATCTTCAATTTCATGATCTTGATCGTCACTTATTTGCCTTGCAATTTCAGCAGGAGCATATTGAAAACGAAAAGGATTATGAATACTATTAGCGATTGGCAACAACAATGATGGCGACAATCGCTGAATCGCCATACTTGACATATATACTAAACGATTCAAATAATGTTGAACACGATCAAATTGCTTTCGATATAATATTGATATTCGATATGCTTCTGAAATTGAATCAATGTCGATACATTGATTTTCGACAATAACAGGATCATCATCTTCAGTGCCATTCAATGATAATATGAATGGATGGAAAAATTTTTCAAACAATATTGTTGCTATATTCATTGATCGAAGATATTTATTTGTAATCAATGATTCAGTGAATGTGAGTAGTAAGGAAATAATGCCATACACTTCTCGTAATACTGATACATAAGATTTTTGTTGACTGTTTTTTTCCATCAATTTTTCTCCCCTTTCCAATGTTATTATATCTTGTTTATTTAAATTCAACAATGTATTGCGTTCACAAATTTCCATGTGATAAATATTAATACGTTCTAATAATTTGAGAAGTGTTGGTGTTAATATTGAAGCCGAAACAAGACGATCTGAATCATATTGCACTGGGATGGGAATAAAAATGGATGAAAAAATCATTGAAAAATGAAATTAATGTCTGGTTTAAAAAACAAAACCATATATTCAATAATCAATGATAAATCTTACATTTACGACAAACATCAAATAACATAATTATTGTACGAGATCTAAGTATTGATTTTTCAATAAATTTTTCCACTGAGTAAAATTTCGTAAGTACCAAATCACCGCTTTTGACTAGATTTATTTGTGATGTCCAATCTTCTTGGCATTTGATTGAATAATCATTTATTTTTTCAATGTTGTGGCAAAAATCATATCCATTCTCATTGTTTGAATCATATTTATCCATAACATTTTTGAATATCTCTTTTTTAAAACATATTAATCCTAAATTTTAAATTGATTTTTATTTTTTCATTAAAATCAATGTAAATTGTCAATTGAAATACCTAATCGATTCAATATTATAACATAATCTACGATTATGACAATCGATCTATTATTAATAATTGAATCATCGATATCATATGTGTCATTGTTTGTGATTGATTGAAGATATTCATAGAGAATTTTCGATGTGATTGTTGATGATCGAGGATGATATGACCGGATACATTGAGCAAATTGTGGTTCTGTTCAATGTAATAAATGTGTTTATTATGTGATTGAATTTAAAAAATGACAATTGAGCAAGTAAAACACACTTACCGTAAGAAAGTTGAATGATCAATGAATAATAACTACGAAATAAACATTGCAACTGTGATAATATTATTTCTTTTGATAATAGCGAACGATTGCAAAATGTTTGTACGATAAGCACCAGATAATGATCGATAATACATTCAAAATGTAATAATTGAAGAAATAAAAATCTATTATTTATAATATGATCAATGTGACTATTATATGAAAATGATGATGATTGATGATTATGATTTTGACGTTTTTTCGAATCTTCTTTATTATTATAATTATTGCATTTCGAAATTAAATATTTTCTCAATTTGACTAGATCACAGGTGATCAAATTTGATTTGGAAAAAAATGAATTTATTGTCTCACAATCGATTGATTGATCTTGATTTAATTCCAGCTGTATTTGTTTAATATTATTTGATAATGATGATAATGTTTTATTCAATTCTTCATTGACAATTTTATTGTTATTATTATGATCATCAATCATTAATGTTTGATTTGAGCTGTCATTTTTCGATCTAAGACGTTTTTTCGATACATTACGCTTACCACTGACATTAATAACAGTTGTTTTCTTGTCAGATTTTAAATCAGCTGATGAATTATTTAAAAAATGACAACATTTATTCAATAAACTTTCATCATCATCATCATTAACATCAACATCATTGTTGCCATTCAAACAATGAAATAAATCTTTAATATTTTCAATCGTAAACATTATTATCATTTCATTATCATCATTATTATTCATTTTTTAAAATTCACATAAAATTATGAAAAATGGAATGAATGATTTATTATTGATTAAATTTCAAATATGATGAATTGATGAATTCAAAATGAAAATGTTTTTCTCTCTTTGCGATATTTTTTCGAGCTCTCTCATTTTTATTTCGAGCTATATGCAAGAACAATTTTCTTCTTCCATTTGATGAAATAGACAAAATTTTTTTCATTAAATCAAATATGAAATAATTGAAATATAGAACAACAACATAAAACAGTTGGCAATTATTTGTCAAATTAACAATTTTCGTAATGAAATATAACAAAAAAAAAAAAAAATTTGTTTCTATTTTTATATGTTTTGTTGAAAAAAAAAACCTTTGAGAATTTGTTTGAATAATTTTCAAATGATTATTTTAAAAGAGAATTTTACGCCATTATAATCATTATCATTATCATTCATGATAATTTGATTTCATAAAATTTTTGTTTTAATTTCAATTTTTCTGGGTAACCAAAAAAAACACCAAATTAGGTTGTATTCAATGACAATTGCAAATTTGATTAATTTAAAGTAATTGAATAAGATCAAAATTGATGATTTATTCAATTCAAATCATTTTATCTCATTTGTTTGTTTATTTTTGATTTATCTAGTTTGTTTTGGTTAAAAAATAAACAAAAACAAACAATTTTTGTTTTGATTAATTTCAAATTGAACGATTCATAAACTTTGTATGCGAAAAAATTTGAATTCAAAATTCAAAATTCAAGGAAAACATAAACAAAAACAAACAAAAAATGATCAACAAGTATATCAATGTTTATGTTTGTTTGGTTTCATGTACACTGCGGAAAATGAATGTGATCAATTTTGATGATAATTTTCAATGAAAAAACTGAGAAAAAAAATTCAATTTTCAAAATCAAAAAAATGAAAACGCACTTGGAAACTAAAAATTGTTCAAAAAAAGAGAATTTAATCACGATCATCATCATCATCAATGACTATAGTTGATCAAAGATGATATCCTTGAATTTGTTTATACTTGTTTTTTATCAGGTTTTCTCCAATTATTATTATTATTATTTTTGTTAAATGTTGATTGTTTATCGTTGATTAATCAAATGATCATTAATCAATGTTGAAATCCGTTATCACCAAGGCTTTCTTATTTATTGGAGATTTTTTGTTGTTGTTCTTGTTGATAAATGTTCTTGTTTATATGGAAAATATATGTGTGTTAAGCAAATATTGATATTGACAAGTGAAAATGAAAATGAAATGAAAATTGAATGTCGTCAGCAGCTAAATAGTAAATGATATAATAATCATTATACTTAATATTACAACATTGGAATTTTCTTTTTCTTTTTATTCATTTCATTGAATAAAATGTATATTTCAAAACACAAAAAAGCAAAGAAGAAGAAGAAGAAATTTTCAAATTTTTATCTCTATCTTTTTTTCCAATATTTGAATTTATTGATGACATGACAAAACACATAAATCAAATATACCATTTTCAGGCAATTTCTCCAAAGGCAATAAACAAACAAACAAAAGTGAAAACTATCATCATTCGGTAAAGGTTTCGACCCGTAAAACGAATATACGAATACACGAATACGAATATTTTCCCAGATAACGATCTCGATTAATCATCATTCAGAAAAAAATGTTCAAGATATTATCACGTTCATTTTACTCTGTTAAGTCATTAAAATTTATTAATCATCATTCATATTCATCAATTAATCATCAAAGTTATTGGTCAAATTTGTTTAAAAGTCGTAGAAATTTATGTGCCAAATCACAACAACAAATTCAATCCGAAACAATTCAAGAATCGCATGATGTTTCGATCATTAATGATGAAGCAGAATTTCCTGGTGCTCGTTCAAAATACATTACCAATCTTCAATTTTTGGATCCAGATAATTATGAAAACATTCCAGTTTATCGTGTTATGAATCGTGATGGAATAGTGTTGGATGAAAAACAAGATCCAAATCTTGATCAAGAATTAATAACAAAAATTTATAAAGGCATGACCGTTCTTAATTTGATGGATCGTGTCATGTATGAATCTCAGCGACAAGGAAGGATATCATTTTATATGACTAATTATGGTGAAGAAGGCACACATTTCGGTTCTGCTGCAGCAATCGCTCCGGATGATCTTGTTTTTGGACAATATCGTGAAGCCGGTACTGTCTTTTTCATTTTGTTTTCCTTATAATTTCATTTGGTTTGTATTCAATCCAAATACAGGAGTGTTAATATGGAGAGGTTTCGAAATCGAAAAACTAATGGCTCAATGTTATGGAAATTGTGAAGACCTGCATAAAGGTCGATCGATGCCTGTTCATTATGGATCGAAAGATCTTTGCTTTGTGTCCATTTCATCGCCATTATCAACTCAAATGCCTCAAGCTGTCGGTGCTGCTTATGCATATAAACGACAAAATTCACAAAAAATAGTCATTTGTTATTTTGGTGAAGGTGCTGCATCTGAAGGTGATTTTCATGCTGCTTTAAATTTTGCGGCTACATTATCTGCGCCTGTCATATTCTTTTGGTATGTTGTATGAATAGAATAATTTTCAATAATTACTAAAATATAATTAAATAGTCGAAATAATGGTTACGCAATCTCGACACCAACTCATGAACAATATCGTGGTGATGGTATCGTTTGTCGAGGGCCAGCATTCGGTATACCATCCATACGTGTCGATGGTAATGATGTTTTAGCTGTTTATAATGCAACTTTGGCTGCAAAGAAAATTTGTTTACAAGAATCAAGACCAGTGCTTATTGAAGCAATGACATATCGAATTGGACATCATTCAACATCGGATGATTCAAGTGCTTATAGAAGTGTAGATGAAGTAAGAAGTTGGGATCAAAAAGATCATCCAATTACACGTTTACGTAAATACCTTGAACATAAAAATTGGTGGAATGATGAACAGGAAAAAATTTGGAAAAATGAAGCAAAACGTTTAGTGATGACTGCATTTGTGAAAGCAGAAAAATTGCCCAAACCAAACTATATGGAAATGTTTGAAGATGTTTATGATGAGATGCCAAAATCATTGAAGCAACAAGCTAATGAGCTTGTTGAACATTTAAAAATCTATGGTGGCAATTATCCAATCAGTAATTTCGAACAACATTGATTTATCATTTAATTTTTTTTAATGTTTTTTCAAACATTTACTCCCTATTAATCCATTAAAATGTAAATGAGAATAATTTGTTTAAATCAAATTTTTAAAGTATCTTATGACTAAAAGACTACTAATAATTTTTTTCCATGTTGAATAGATTATGCTTAATTTATTTCCGACAATGCGGCAATACCGGGCAACATTTTGCCTTCTAATAATTCAAGACTAGCTCCACCACCGGTACTAACATGACTAACTTTATCTTCGGTTCCCCATTTGGCACAGCAAGTAGCCGTGTCACCGCCACCAATAATTGTGGTTGCGCCAGATTGTGTAGCTTCCACCACAGCATCCATAACAGCTTTTGTTCCTTTGGCAAAATTATCAAATTCAAAAACACCAACAGGTCTAGATTATAATGAATTAAGTTATTTTTCATTGAATCTAAGAATTCAGTATAGCATACCCATTCCAAACGATAGTTTTGGCTCGAGAAAGTGGCAATTTGAATAAGTCCACCGAAGCTTGGCCACAATCTAATCCCATCCATCCATCTGGAATACCTTGTTCCAATGTTGCGTAGCCAACTGCAGCAGTTTCGGAAAATTTATCACCGGTAACAAAATCAATCGGAAAATGAAGTTGTACTTCATTCTTTTTGGCTTTATCAACCAATTTTTCGACAATTTCGGCTCCTTCACTGTCATACAATGAACTACCGATTGACATTCCTTTTAATTTCTTCAAGAAAGTGAAAGCCATACCACCGACAATGATCATTTCATTGACTTTGTCTAATAAATTTTCAATTAATTGAATCTTGTCTTTGACTTTAGCACCACCCAATATGGCTAGCAATGGTCGTTCGGGTTCATAGAGAATTTTAGAAAAATAATCTAATTCTTTTTTCATTAAAAATCCACAGGCTCGTTCAGCGAGCGCAATGCCGACGATTGATGAATGAGCTCGATGAGCAGTACCAAAAGCATCGTTGACATATACATCTCCCATACGAGTCAAAGATGCACGAAAAGCTTCAATTTCTTCAGGAGTTGCTTTCACTTTTTCTTGGGTTTCTGGATTCACACCTTTTCCTTCTTCTTCTAAATGGAATCGAAGATTTTCCAAAAGAATCACTGAACCAGGTGTTGGATTAGCGCAAGAATTTTCAATTTCTGGGCCAACACAATCATTCAAAAAAGTGACATTTTTATTTAGTAATCGGCTAACTTCTTCTGCCACTGGTCGCAATGAATATTTCGAATTACGAAAACCATCTGGTCGGCCAAGATGGCTCATCAACACGACAGCTTTGGCTCCATTATCAAGAGCGTGTTTGATGGTTGGAAGTGCAGCCACAATTCGTTGATTGTTGGTTATTTTTCCATCTTTCATTGGAACATTAAAATCAACCCTATTGAAAAATAGTAATATTAATGTCAAAAATGATTTTTTCTCTAAAATATCAACAAATAAAACTCACCTGGTCAAAACACGTTTATCTTTCAGATTTAATTTATCGATGGACAATTTTTTAGCCAATACATTAGGGACAGACATTTTGTTTTCAATTAAAAATATTTTTATTTAATTATGCAAATTCAGTAATAATGATTCAGTTGAAGGTCACAATGACAAATGGGGATTATCTTCACAAACAAATAAACAAACAGCTGAAAAGCATACACAAAGAAAAATTGACAATAAAATCAAATGGAATCAAATTTTTCAAGAATAAAATCAATTTCGATCAAAATTATGGACAAATCAGGAATAATTTATTTATCGAGAGATCAAAAACAAACAAACAAAATATATAGATCAAATATCTTGAATAGAAATTAAAGGGACTGTCAGTCAAAAAAAAAAAAAAATGATTTGATTAAAAAAAATTTCTGGAAAGTTTTTTTCGGTTTAAAATTTTGAATTTCTGAAAACTTTTCCCGTAAAATTCGAAAACATTTGTTTCATCCTCATTTGTTTTTGAATCAATTAAATTAAATTGAATCAATTGAGTTAATTTGAATTAATTTTTAATAAATTTAGTTGAATTTAAATTTAATTTAGTTGAATTTATTGATCATTAATCTTTGTTTATCTTTTACCACCTGAAGAATTTGATCAAGATTTTATCTACATTTATTTGAACGAAAATCACAGAACCAATGATAGAAATTTTCGGTTTTAACAATTTGAATTTTATATTTTTTATTTTTGATGATGAGTCAATATGATTCATACTTTTAATTGTTAGAATTATGATTCATTTTGAATCGCTAATGTATGTATCAATTATAATTTTAATTATTATTATTGATTATTATTATTATTTGTAGTGAAACAAAAACGTTGTAATCAAAGAATGTCATGACTTTTAATTATTTAGGTCAAATATGAAAAATGTATGTATGTAAAACTAAATTTTTTGAACCAGTTTTGTTTCTCGTTTGATTTTGAAATATATATTTTTGTAATCCATATTTTTTTCTTTTTAATACAACTATCACTTTTCTATATTTTTCTATCCAATTAAAATCCAATCAGAGTTTTTTTGACTGCTTAGTCAAGATTTTTTCTTCATGTTTAGATGTTTTCTTAGGGATATTAATCAATCAATTTCTTTCCGATTGATCGATTGTGATTGATTATGCACTTGTATAATGAGAAAAGAAAACAATAGTCTTTAAATAACTCAATCACACAATTAGATTAACGTCATACGATATTTTTATTTCATCATTAATTTATCTATTTTCAATCTTTTATCGATTATTTACGATCAAAAAAATTTCCCCCTTTTTTTTGATTAAATTTCAATAGAAAATGAATTGAATCAATAAGTTTTTCTTTTCATTTCATTATTAGTTTGTTGTTTACACTTGTTTGTGAATTTGACAATTTTTCTCTATTCATTCATTCATATAATTTCGATTATTATTCAATCATTAAATTAATGAAAATCAATGATTACACATGTTTATTATTTGATCAAACATAATAAAAAACAACATCATTTGATTTTATTTTTTTTCTCATAATCATTTCAATCATTTAATTGATTTCTATCAAAATGCTCAAGTCGTTTTCCCACCCTCTCGTATGATAGATAAAAAAAAAACAAATTAAAATTCATTTATAACTATCCTCAATAAAAAATTTTTTGTAGACATATTCATTCAAATTTTCAACGTCATCGTTGAATGTTTTTTTTTCGATAAAAATTATTAGAAAATATTTGGTTGTCCGAAAAGTTTTTGCTGATTTTCAAATGTTTTTCAATCAGTAAATCGGCAAAAACTTTTCGGACAACCCAAAAAAATAATTTATCTCCTAATGATAATTATCTTGTCCTTTTTTTTCTCTTTGTCTCTCTCTCTCTTATTCGTTGTTTTTCCTGTTTCAATATGATCGTATGATTTTGCATTTAGTTTTTCATTTTGTTTTTTTTTTTTTTTTGTGTAAACAAATTTTACTAATTATTCATATAGCGATTGACAGCAATTATTTAATAATGTCAAATAACAAAAATGTCTTTGTGTGTGTTTGATGATTATTTTCTTTTTAAATTAATTATCATTTTACAAAAATCATTTAATTTGTCAAAATATTGAATTTTGAAATTTTTTTTGGGTGAAAAATTTTTTAAATTTTTCATTTTTAAGGAAAATTTTTCACGAAAAAATCCGTTAGATAGCATTAGTTTTGAATTTTTTTTTTTTTTTTTTTTTTGAAAAAATCAAATTTCTTAATTTTCTTAAATTTAACATTGAAAAGGCAAAATTATAGGTAAAATAATAGGACTAAAATACTAAATATTATTGAACAATGGGGCATAAATAACGATCTCATTTTTAATCCAACCAAAACGCAAGCAATGTTGGTTACCAACCGAAGAAAATTTAAAATACCACAAATTTTTCTCAATAAAAAATCAATCAATATTGTCGATCATATAAAAATTCTTGGCATCATTATAGATACCAAATTGAAATGGAATCATCATCTTGATTACATTATTTCTAAAGTTATGAAAATTTATAATTTTATTCGAAATAAATATGGTCTACGTTGGGGTTTATCTTATGATGTACTAAGAATAATCTATTTGCAAGCAATCGAACCAACGATTACTTACGCCTGTCCTATTTGGATAAGTTTACTGAATCATCATGTCAAATGTCAAAAATTACTAAGTCTACAACGTAATTTTGCTATTGGAATTGCCCGAGCATATCGAACAGTATCGCTTGAGGCGTCTTTATTGATTGCCAACATTCCTCCTATTGATTTAAAAATTAGATACATCACAAATTTATTCAACATTAAATATGAACCTTTTATTGTTTCATCTTCATCAATCAATCATCGTTATCAATTACCGGCTTTATATGATAATTCTGTTCATCCGGCAAAAATTAAAAATATTTTTATTGATCTGAACGATGCAAATAATCATAATGATAATGCTCTAATTGCTTATACTGATGGATCAAAACTAAATGGTCGAGTTGGCTCTTCATTCATCATCTTTGAGAATAACTCACATCATCTGCCATCCATTATCAAAACTTTTCGATTAAACGATAGTTGTTCCGTTTTCCAGGCGGAATTATTCGCAATTAAAAGTGTCATATCATGGGCTGTTAACAATCAGATTAGAAACATTAGAATTTTTTCTGATTGTAAAGCCGTCTTATTATCAATATCAAATATATATTCCAGTAATTCTTTGATTCAACAAATATTTGGTGTATTAAGTGAATATGATGGTACGGTGCATTTAAACTGGATCAGGTCTCACAATGGTAATTACGGGAATGACCTTGCCGATCATTTCGCTCGTGGTGCCACTGTGAGACCAGTCATCGAATTTGATCTTTTACCGATGTCACATGCCCAAAATATGATAAAATCCAAACTCAACTCTGACTGGCAATCCAGATGGTTTTCAACTGCCAATGGATCAGTGACCAAATTGTTCTTTCCGTCTGTCGAACACAGATTTACTTCAAGTATTGTTCCAGATGGTATGACAACACAGTTTATTACCGGTCATGGCAATTTTAATTATTACAAATGGAAATACAGAATAATCGAACATCCAAACTGTGATTGTGGTGCCGTTTTGCAGACATCTATGCACTTGTTGCTAGAATGTAATCGCTTTGCTTACCAACGCCACTTATGTGAAGTAAGTTGCGGGGGTAAGCTTAGCGATGAACTGCACATAATGGTACTTGATCGCAATAAATTGGTACATTTGATCGAATTTATGAAAGCGATTTTATCGTGATTGGAATTATTAATCTCCCCTATAAAAGAATGGTATAGGGGCATTAAACCGCTCGTTCATCATTTCATCATCATCATCATCATCAAAACTGTGGTGATTCAAACCAATGATTATCATTCACTTTTTTTTTTGTAGGTGAATACATTTTCAAAATTAATTTATTCCAAAAACCAATGAATGAATAGAATCTCATTCGATCAAATGTTTCTCAATAAAATTTGATAAAAAATGATTTAGCGTAATTAAAAAAAAAATCAAAAATTTTCAATCAATAATTCAAAAAGGTACAAACACATTTATTGTGTCATACTAATGGATGAATTAATGAATATTTATAAAGTATGATCAAGTATATTGATAGTGATTGATTGATTGATTAGTTGAATGTCATTCGGGTAATTTCATCATCTTTCAATTTTTGTCATGACAAAAAAAAAATGATTTTGTAAAAAATAAACAAAATCAATTTGAAATTTTATCGTTTAAAGTCATCATTTATGACATCTAATAATTTTCAAAAAATCTAAAGGAAAAAATGGGTAGAAAAACCTTGATTTTTTTTCAAAAAATAATTTTATTTACTGTCAAAGTAAACACAAATTTGTAAATTTTGAACTTATACCTTACCTGTAGTGTGTAAAGAAAGTGTTTTTTAGCGTTGTATACTTTATTAGTATTTTTTTTACATTGAAGACGTTGAAATTTGAAATAAACGAAAGGTAAGCAAAAGTAAATTTCAACGAATGAATTTTTTTTTTTTCAAAAATGAAAAAATTCCCTTATTATATTAGGTTGTCCGATAAGTTCTTGCCGATTTTCTAATGATTTTCTACAATATAATCGGCCAGAAATTTCCGGACAACCTAATATTTACCCACACAATTCAAAATTTAATTTCATTTTCTTTCTTTCTTTATTTTTGCATAAACCATTGATTTATTATCATTAATTATTATTATATCATTATTATTACTCCCCGAATATTATTTCTCACATATGATTTATTGATTGACGCATCTGATATACACGTCATTCCCACTGGTCTTTTAATTTGTTTAATCATTGTTTATTATTGTGGCTAAATTGTTTGACCAAAATTACCGAACAGCCAAATTAATGGCTTTAGAAAAAAACAATTGTTTTTTCGTCTGTGTCTGTCTGCCTGCCTGTCAATCGTTGTTGTTTTAATGGTTTGCGCCGGTCAAATTCTTAGTTTAATTCAAATATTTTTATTTTATTTTTCAGATTATTATTATTAGGTTGTCCGAAAAGTTTTTGCCGATTATATCGTAGGCAATTATAAGGAAATCGGCAAAAACTTATCGGACAACCAAATATTATTTTTGAAAAATATCAAATCGGATCAAAAGAACAATGAACTTTTTGTTTTTTGAAAAAAACAAAAACAAAAAGTAATTGAAAATGAAATATTGACTATTTTTAAATGTTTTTTTCTCCGTATTTTAAATCATTTTGGAATGAATGATTATTTCCGATTATATGTGTGTGTTACCATTGGTCACACACACACACACATGCACACAATCCCACAGACACACATGTTTGAAGCATCTTGAACAGAGATTTGAAAGTTTCCAATGATAATTTTTCAAAAAAACTCATTGATAATTCACCCTAGTCATTCAATTGATTGAAATTGTGTTTTTTGGCCCTGTAGTCGGTGATTTTTGACAAAATACTTGAATAAATATCCATTTATTCATTTTGATGTCAAGTGAAAACGGATACAAAAACGAAATTAAAGATCGACGAAATGGTTATCATCATTTTTGAACAAAATATTTCAATCATATTATGATCATCCAGACAAATCAAAATAATTGAAAAAAAATTTAAAAATATTAGGTTGTCCGAAAAGTTTTTGCCGATCACATCCGTAGGGAATCATGAGAAAATCGGCCCATAACTTATTGGACAACCTAATATTATCAATGATTTCACATATTAAATCAAGGTAATTTTTAAATTTTTCAAAGATTTCAAGAAAAAATGACTTTGTATCATTCATTTATGAATTCATTTCACACATATCCGTTTTTGAATGATAATATTTCCATTTTTTTTTTTAATATTTCATGTTTCTCCCCTTTCATTTTTTAAAAATTTCTCTTGAATCATTTACCATTTATTATTTATTAGGTTGTCCGAAAAGTTCTGACCGATTTTCATGAGTAACTCTATTTACTGAGTGGGATGAACTTTTCGGACAACCTAATATTAATACATGCCGAATCCCTGATTGAATCAAAATTTAAAATTTAAATTGAAAAAAAAACAAATTAATATTTGAACTTTAAGAAATCAAAGATTTTTTCTTGGAGATTTTCTTCTTAAAAGAAATTTGCATGACGTGTATTTGTTTCTTATGATATTTCTTTTCTTTAAGGACTAAAAAATAAATAACTTTCAGATGACACCACCAACATCACACCACCACCACCGCCATCATCATCATTTATTATATCATTGTGAATAACGATGATGATGATGATGATGTTAATAATTATTATGTTTCATTCAAAACTTTTTGTTTTCATCGTTCGTTCAACATTAGTCTCCACCTTATCGTACGAGTTTTTAATGCTGTTTTTTTTTTAATTTTATTTCAAACATCAACGATTTTCTGGTTTTAAACAGAAAAAAAAGCTCTGTTTTATTGAATGAGAATAATAATAATAATAATAATAATAATGCTGCTTGTTGCAAAAATATAAAAATATTTGAAATAATTCATAGTCTTAAATAGTTGCACTTTGAAGCTATTCAATGACGTATTAATACGTCTTATCCAGACATAATCTTTTATTTGCCCCTGACGTAGTACTACGTCAATATCATAGTAGCTTAATTGAAAACCCGGCGCTCGCCGACACAGATTTTTCATGCGACAAATGAATTCAGCCGGCCAAATATGACCATAATACTGACGAATATCTCCGTTCATTTTTATTTCTCTCTCTCTTCTTTCATTCTATCTATTTGGCTTCATTATTTCACTCTTTCATTATTTGGCTGATGAAATTTTATATGTCTGCAGTTTGCTTGTATGTGTGTGTGTGTGTGTGTGTGTGTGTTAAAGCTTGCTGGTGAATATGATTTCGCTTTGGTTGAAGAGTGAAAATGTAATTAATGTGAGGAGATAAACGAATGAATGAATGAATGACTGACAAAATAACATAAAACATACGATAACTACTACCACCAAAATACACATTGATTTTATCAATAATAATCGTCGATGTTGTATTAGTCATTCGAACAGCAAAATTGTAAAAAAAATCTAGTTTTATTTATTTTGAAGCGAAAAAAAAATTTCATTATCGTAGATATTCAAACAACAATTAATGCTGATGATGATGATGATGATGTTAAAGTCAAAATTTCAAAATTGAAAAAAAAAATTCAATGATGAATTCATAATTCTTGATTAATCAATGATAAAAGATAAAAACAACGTGTACCTTGATCAAATCACCGACATCGACATCGATTGATGAAATTTAGGCATAAATTCATTCATTGTATATTTTTGATTCATTCATTCAATGATTCAACCTCGAATATAAAAATAGTCAATCGTTTGTTTTGTTTTGTTTTATCAAATACAAATAATTTTTGCCGGCTCATCGAAACACAAAATAGATTCATTCATTTATTGTTATTTTGATTAATTCAATTTATGTGTGTTTATATTTCAATTCAATCATCTGATTTTATTTATGTTTATCCATAATCAATTTTTGATTTTAAAAATTTTATTTATTTTATCATCATCATCATCCTAATCATCAGACATTCAAGACTGATTAAAATCATCTGTGTTTTAATCATTTGTTATTATTGTGTTTTTTTTTTTTCGTATAAATTCGAAAAAATTTTGAAAATCAAAACTGATTCATGATTAACAATCATTATCATCATTTGAATGATGAATATTGAAAATATTTAATCAAAAATCATCGTCATCGACAATTAAATATTGGTCAAATATCTAAATAGAATTAAATTGAAAATTTTCTATTATTTGAAATGTTGTTCAGAACGAATTAATAATAATATTTATTATTATTATTATTATAAAAATATAGTTTTATTAACAAATTTATTTATTTATTTTTCAATTGTTTTTTTTATATAAATAATCTTAATTATTTATTATTTATTCATCATCATCATCATCACTCATTTTTTATTGTAAATTATTATTATTATTTCAAAATTTTATTAAATTTTCATCAATTTTAATCGATTATAAAGAAGAATAAGAAACAGAAGATCAACAGGCCATTGACAACATAATAATAATAATGAAACCGGTGAAAATTCAATCACTTAGTAATCTAAGTAGTGATAGTGGTATTGTTGGTGGTATGGACAATCGTTCTAGTGGCCATTCTAGATCAGCATCGAATGCAACATCCTGTTATTCTGATGATACCGGTTTTAATGATAAAATTTATGTTGATACTACTCAACCAATTATCCCCGGGAAAATTTGTCGTATAAATATTAAATCATGGATCATTCTTGCATCTTTAATATTATTTTTATTTGCATGTCTGTGTTATGCATATCTTCCTTTGATTGTTACAAAAATATTACAATCAATCATCAATATTGTACCGAATGGTGAATTTTATAATTTTTGGCTGCAATCAACTGAACCAACTGAAGTTGGTATACATTTTTTCCATGTACTGAATCCATGGGCAGTTGAAAATGGTTTAGAAAAGCTTAAAGTAGAAGAAACTGGTCGATATTATTTTAAGTAAGAATTTCCATGAATTCATACAAACATTATCTAAATTGATCAATTTTTCTTAATTCTGCTGTTTAGACAAAAATTTTTCAGAGAAGTACACGATTTCAAAGAAGACAATTCAATTGTAAATTTTACGGAAAGAAGATATTTTTATTTCGATGAAGAGAAGACAAAATTATCGTTGGATGCCAAAATTACTGTCGTCAATGTGCCATTTGCTGTATGTGTATTATTGACAATAATGATAATGATAATGATCATTGTTTTTTACATTATTTCTTTTTTTTTCTTCAAAATTTTCAATTAAAAAAAATTAGGCTATGAGTTCACTGGTGCCCAATTATTTACACAATTCATTCGGTTTAAGTCTATTTTCTAGTTTTTCATATCGTGGAATAAATGAATTTTTTTCATCACATAATCAAACATTATTTATTAATACAACAATACGTGAGATACTTTATGGTTATCGTCTGAATATATTGGACACTGCCGAATCATATAATTCAATGTTTAATAAATTTGGTTTCGACATAATGCCGCGGGAATTTTTTCCAAACAATTCATTTGGCATTATGAATGGTCGTAATGGTACACCAGATGGACCATATGAAATGTATACTGGTATTGCTAATACTCAACATAAGTTTGGTTACATTAAAACATGGAATAATAAAACGTAAGTTAATTTGAAAATAATGAATAATTTTAATTTAAATTTTAAATTTTAAATTTAAATTCTTTTAAACAGAAAACTTGATGTATGGAAAGCAGATTCTTGTAATGCTATCAATGGTACAGATGGCACCATTTTTCCAGCCGGTGTTAGTATGAATGATAGATTAGATTTTTTCATTCCAGACATTTGTAGGTAAGTAAACCTTTTAAATGTCAAATAAATTAAGAACAATTCTAAAATGAATAAGTGAACTTGAAATTTTCCTATGACGAATTATGAAGAATATTTTTAGCCTCAATTCGAAATGAAAGGAAAAATTCCTCATTAATTTAACACAATCTTTTAGTATTATTTTTAAATATTAATCTACAATTTTCTCATTTCTCATTCATTCATAGATCACTATTCATTACATTTCAAGAAAAGTCATCTTACAAAGGCATACCAACTTATTTATTTTCAGCTCCTGATGGCGTACTTGCCGGTCGACATACTAATCCGGATAATGAATGTTTTTGTATTGAAGAAGATGAAGAATTAGCTGAAAAACGTTGTGTAGATGGTATATTCGATTTAGCTGGCTGTCAAAATGGAATCCCATTGATCATATCATTGCCACATTTTTTGGGTGCCGATGCTAGTGTTGTGGAACAGATTGAAGGCTTGAAACCTGATCCACAAAAACATCGTCCTGAATTACATATTGAACCTGTAAATTAATATAAAATATGCATTCGACTTTCTATAACAAATATAATTCATTTCTTTCACAGAACATGGGATTAGTCATACATGGCGATAGCAGACTTCAAATGTCCATCAGAGTTGTTCCAAATGAAAATATGAATGGTTTTGATAAATTACGCGATGAACTTTATGTCCCTATTTTCTGGGGCTATAAAGTAAGTTAATATGTCAGCATGAACTCGGATTAATTTTATTAATTTATTCATATTTTTGAATCATTAGAAATTAGGCATGTCAGACGAAACAGCTCAAAGTCTTAAACTCAGACTTTTCATGCCAATCAAAATAGTTAAATCAATATTAATCATAATAATTGTTGCTTGTTTAAGTTTATCGATATATGGATTTGTACGATGGATCATTTTCAACAAAAAGGTAATGACCAGAAAATTTTGTGCATAATCAAATTTAATTACAACTTTTATTCTATTTCAATTTCCTTTAATCAATAGAGTATATTATTTAAAGATACATTTCGTGAATATGATACGGAGAAAGCATCAAAACAATTGGATGCTTTATACAGTGAAACAGCCAAAATGATTCCACATGTTGATAGTGCAACTAGTGATTTTATCGATACCAAAAGTGATTGTGACCCTAATAGTTCGGAAAATTCATCACAATCATCAGTACTCGAATTGAAAAGTTTAGTCAATTGTGTCGAAACTGATATCTGATATTCGATGGCTAATGTAATGCCTATGAACAACAACAAGATATTATTATCAAAGATATTAATATCCAGACATTAACAGTACCAATTATATATCACTAATTATTTATTATCACTAATCATCATTGATCATACAAAAATCAAATCAAAAAAAAAACACATACATACATATGCATCCAAATCACTCACATTCATCCAATTGATCTCATGTCATTATATTGAATTTGGATGAAATTTCATATCTTTATGATCATTTTTTTAAGAAAAAATTTAATACATTCGATTGTATTGGGGTGCTGTACCGGGTATTTTTTTCTTCTTTCATTTAATGGATAAATAATAATGGATTTAATAATGATCGAACCAAAATCAGAACAAACAAAATAATATAGAAATGGCCATTTTTACTTAAATTTTTTTATTTAAATTTTGAATTTTATTCTTGGAAATTTTTTTTCAAATAATCATCATCATCATCATCGTCATATCTGCATGTGATAATAATAATATGTGTCTTCAAAATTATTCGTCAATTATTATTGTTTATCGGTTGTTGGGGACAATCAGTAACTAACTACAACAAAAACAAAGCAAAGTCAACAATTTTAGTACAAAATTTAACAAAAAACTCGTGATATAATATTTTATATATTTGGTTGTCCTATAAGTTCTTGCCGGTTATATCGCAGAAAATCATTGAAAAATCGTCAAGAACTTATGGGACAACCTAATATAAGTCTTGCATTTAAAATAATTTTTTTCCCAAAAAATATTTCAAGAACAACAAAAAAATCAAAAATTAAATATCATTTATTATACTCAAATTCTCCTTTTTTTTATTTTTATGAAGAAATGGTTTTCAAATCTTAAATAATAATAATATCAATTTAATTGTGATTGCATCAAAACGCAGATATCAATGTACATTTATTAGATTGTCCGAAAAGTTTTCGACGATTTTCCTGGTTATTTTCTACGATATAATCGGCAAAAACTTTTCGGACAACCTAATAGTAGAATCAATGATGAATTTTGTTTTAAATGAAAACAACACAAACAAAAGCAAAACAAACAAACAAACAAAAAGAAAAAATATTTCAATTTTTATTTATTTGTATTCAAATCAATTGTATTGTGTAATTATCAATTGTGCATTTATTATTATTATTATCATCATTATTATTACAAAATAAATGAATAAATCTTATCCTTTTATTTATTCATATTTGTTCATATGTCCAGAAAAAATAATGACGCAATATTCAAGTGTTGATTATTGAATCAATAGAAAAAATAATCCCAATTTTTATGATCATTTTTGATTACCGGTCATGTTTGAAATTCATTTCAATTAGCATTTACAGCAATACATTTGACGTGTTTTCATGTTCAAATTGATTACGATGATGAAATAATTTGAAATCTAAGGGTCATAAAATAATTTCGGTGCTTTTTTTTTGGCAAGAATTGCCAAATATAAATTTGCATATCTTGTGAAATCATTTCATTCCATTTTATTTCCATTGTCATTTGACGATGATGATGAAATTGAAACCGTTTTTTCTATTATTTATTTATTTCAATTCTTGAAACATTTGAATGGATTTAAATTTTCAAGTGCAAATAAATTTTTTTAAAAAAACAAACGAATCACATGTTGTGATCATATCATTATTACATCATCATCTTCGTCGATATCAATGTATTTTTTTTTAAATATTTTTAGAATTTCAAATGATGAAAAAGTATCACATGCATCAAACAGCAATCGATGTGTGTGTGAATGTCAATGTCGATTTTCATAATAAATATATTATGCAATTGTTTTGTTCAATTGATTTTAATCACGTTATGATATTTTTATGGGGTTGTTTATTTATTTATTGTATTGTTTACATTTGTTCATTTGTTATATTCTATTAATTAATTAATTGATTCAACGATCAAAAAAAGATTGATTATCAATTTACACGAAATGTAATTCGGTTGTATGTCATTTCGTGTCAAAAAAAATGAAAAAAAAATGATCGAAAAATTAGGAAATATGAATTGATTAATAAATTAATTTTTAACCAAATTTATGAATAATTATCCATATCTCTATATTTCGAAAATATTATTTTGACATAATTTTTAATATCTTTAAAATGTGCCAACAACATCTTTTCCATAATATCATATATGGTGGCCATTTATTTATGGTAATAATATATTTAGTCAATGTTGGTTTTTGCATAATATAGTTTAACGTCATTAAAATCATTGAATATCATTTCTGATATTCAATGATTTCAATATTCATATTATGATTTATGTCATCATTGTCAAATGATTAACAATGATTCAATGATTACCAAATCGATTATCTAAATTTAAATTTAAAATTTTAATTTTAATTTTAATTTTCTTAAAAATTAATATTAATCAATCAAAGGTTTCTTATTATGTTCATTCAGTACCATCACCATCGTCATCATCGTCATCATCACACCAAAATGATCAAATGATCATTTTGGTAATTATTCATTCAATTTAATCGATTAATTGATAATTCATATTGATCATATCGATTATTGTGATCCAGTGATTTAACTGGCGAAAACGTGTAAGAGGCGATAAATGAATGACAAGCAAAGAATAATGATGATCAATCTCGTTTACACTTGTTTGATTGTTAGGGAATAATTCTACATTCTATCGTTGTTTTAAAATGACAAAACTATCGTAAACCTGTGAGTTATCAGTATTATCATACGATTGATCTTTATTTAATGGTGATTTGTATGTGTTTGAGTGTGAATTCAAATCAATTTGATGGTACACTAAAGCAAAACACGAGAAAAAGACATGATGATGATGAACCACATTATTGATTTCCATACACATGCACATACATACATACGTAAACTAATATGATGATTAAAATCAGCTTAATAAAATTTGGATTGAACTGGATTGGCTTTTTGGAAAGATTTTCTTTTTTTTTTTTTTTTTTGATAATTTATTCTTGTTCTCTTTACCCCATAATATTACCATCGATGATGGTAATGGTAATCATAATGAATAATATCGATAATAATATTGATAATATGAATAAGCAAGATGATTGAGATGATGATGATGATGAGAAGGTAATGTTTGATGAATATGTGTGTGTGTTTCTACTAGTTTTTTTCCATTCTTGAACATTATAAAACGTGTTGAATGAATGAATGAATATACATGTATGTATGGCAATGCAGGCCATCATTCATTTATTCCATTTATTCATTTGTTAAGATAATAATATTGATATTGAATCAAATTACTTTGAATTTTACTTTTCTTCTTATTTCGTCGTTCTTCTTTTCTTAATATTTTCTTGATTCAATTATTCTGTACATTCATTCATCGTTGGTCGAAATGAAATTTCCAATCAATATAAAAGCACCAGCGAATCACTAAACAATTTCATCGATTCAAAATTTTTTCCATTAACAACAAACAACAAACTTAGAATTTGTTTTTTGTTAAATTTTCATTTTCAATCATTCATTTCCATTTTTTCATTCTCACAATCCATACTTCACTTATTTTCTAAAAAATTTAAAAGATTAATAATCATACAAACAAACAAAACAAAACCAAAAAATAGCCAAAATGATTAGAATTTTGTCAACATTATTTTTATTTTCAATTATCTCTTTAGCGAATGGTAAGTCATTTTTTTCGTTTTGTTTTACCCGTAATATCGAAAAATTTTAATATTTTTCCCCAATTTTCCAATTCCCGTAATTAGTCGCTGCTGTTATATTCCATAAAGGAAGCGAAAATCGTTACGATAATGATTATATTGAAACAACAAATGGTCAATTTACACAAGAATGTTTAGAATGGCACAACTATTTCCGTCAATTACATGGTTCACCACCATTGACTTATAGTCGTGAGGTATGAATCGATTTATTTTTATCCATTATTTTTTTTCTCTCAATTTCAATCACCCGAAATTAATTCATCAATAATTCATCATCGAATGATGATTGATCAAATGATTTTTTGAAAACGTTGTTTTCGATCGTTGATGAGTGATTGATTGATTTATTTATTTGCTTTCATTTTTTCAAGAAAATCTTTAAAATCTTGAAAATATGATAATTAATTAATTTAATTTAGTGTGCTATAATATCAAGTTTAGATAGATCACACATACAAATGTAATTAAGTTGTTTACTTTGATTTTTTTGAGCAAAAAAAAAAAAATTATATTTTTAATGATGATTATTTGATTTTCGAATAAATTATCGATACATTATTGATTATTTGAAGAAAAAAAACAACAAAAAGATGAAAATATAAACATTTTTTTTTTCTCCAATATTTGAATTTAAATGGTTTAGAAGTAGAATAATAAGATTTATATTTTTAAAAAATGATACAAACGTTAATTCTCAAGGTTTTAGTTTTTTTTTCTTAGTTAGTTTATATATAATCACAAATATATATATATCAGATGATAATAATTATGACGATGATGATGA
This sequence comes from Psoroptes ovis, assembly GCA_002943765.1. Taxonomy (NCBI): domain Eukaryota; kingdom Metazoa; phylum Arthropoda; class Arachnida; order Sarcoptiformes; family Psoroptidae; genus Psoroptes; species Psoroptes ovis. Next base: position 279,195 of record PQWQ01000028.1, on the reverse strand, counting down.
TTATAATGAGATTATCAAGTGATTTTATATTTATCATCAGTGTTAGAAAAAGAAATTGAATCGGATTGAATGTAATGAATGTAACTAGATTTCATTCAATCGAAATATTATTTCTTGTTCCTGAATCAAAAATTAAAAAAAAATATTAACACCTTTGTAATATAGTGTTGTTATGATACATATTATTATTATGGGAAAGCATGTAACATTATCATTATGTTTAAATGATGATGATGATGATGATATGTTTTAGAAGTTTGAAATTGATCATCATCAAATATGGTAATCAAATTTTTTTTTGTATGATCCTTGAATACTAATTATTTTTTTTGGACGTGATTTTTTCTCGCTTGTTGTTGTATATCTTAATCATGTTTATTATTTTCGATATTAATCTTAATATCTTTATTGTTAAAGATAGAAGAAGAAATAGTTTAATAAATGAATGTATGAATGAATGAAATAAATACATTCATATTTGATTAATAGGATAATAATTACTGATAATTAGCGAAATAAATTGCAATCAAATTTCATTTTTTTTTTATTTGAATTAATTCATTAATAAATTTCATCTCATTATCTTTTCTTTTGAATAGCTTGAACAAATTGCACGATACAGAGCTATTGAATTGGCCAAAAAAGATGGTACAAATTTCTATCATCATGATAATATGGAAGTAGGAGAAAATCTTGCATGGAACTCACAAGAACCAATCGATTGCAAAATCCCATTACAATTATGGTATGATGAATGGAAAACATACAATTTCCAACGACCAAGTATTAATCCACGAAATGGTCATTTCTCACAAATGGTACGTTTAGTTTTTATTCAATCATTTTTCTGTCTGATTATTTCAATCTATGACCATCATATTCATCTTTCTTTTTCTGTTAATTCTTTTCCCCATTAAAAAATAAAGGTTTGGAAAAGTTCAAGACGAATCGGTTGCGGTCAAGCCATTAGCAAAGGTGCTAAAGGTGGAACATTCACTGTTTGCAATTATGATCCAGCCGGAAACTGGAAAGGCGAAGAATTAGAAAATGTTAGTCCACCAGTCAATGGTGTCGGTATTGAATTCAAACCATTAGGAAAAGGCAATGTTGAATTGCCACCAGTTAGTCCGACCACAAGCTTTTCAACACATAAAACAAACAATTGGATTCAACAATCAAAATCCAATCATCATTACCATACGAAAAAATATTCAAATAAATTATCGAAAAAATGGAATAAAAAATATTATAGCCAACAATATCAATATCAAAATAGTTATGCATATGGTGGCTTTTATGGCTAATCATATCAAACGAAAAAATAAATAAATCAAGTAACAATGTGAATGTAATTATAATGATAACTCTCAAATACACTTATCTCAATAAGCCTCCGAATAATAGATTGATGATATTATGAATCAATCAATCTATTATGAACACTTAATCCGATGAACTACGATGAAGACACACACAAAAACACACATAAAAACACACACATATTAGTGAAACAAACAAACAAAAAACAACAACACCGAAATGCTTAGGAATTACACAAATTTTTAAACAATTATTAATTTAATACACATTTATTATTATTATTATGGTTTTCATTCCAATTTTAATTACATTGTTAAATATTGTCAAACAATCACATACAGTTCCTTGCAAATAATTAATTAATTAGCATGTTTGTATGATTATCATCTCAACATATTATTTTTTGTCATCATCTTCATCATCATTCTCATCCTCATGTTCATCATCATCATCATCATTTTTTCTTTTAGTTATCATTTTCAAGTAAATCGATCTTTGATTAGATTTTCATTGCAATCATTAATATTGCAATCAAAAATCTGGTCAAATTTTATATGGCCATCAATATAGTTTCTTTTTCAGAAAGTAAAATTTGAATCGACTAAATTCGAATCAAAAAGAAATCAACAACAAACGAAAATTTCAACAAATTCAACAATTCAAAGGTCTTTTAATCATCAAAAAATCCAAAATTTTTCAAAATTTTTTTCACCCCAATAGTTTTTTATTCGTCCACGATTTTACAATAGATAATTACCTAATATTTTTATACTTTTTTTCCAACATGAAAAAGAAATTATATTATGGTTTTATTATTATTACTTAATTTTTCTATTATTGATATAATAATAAAAAATTTTTTAATCTTTAAATTTGAATTTTTTGTTTTGTTTTGTCAATTTCATTTGTTTGTCCATTTCATTGTTTGTTTTGAATATCATGCCTTACAACCATTCACTTTTACCTTTAAAATTTTGTGTTGACTTTGACTTTGAGCTTTGAACGATTTGAGCTTTGAAACCTTTGAAACATTTGGTTGATCAATTTGACTATGATTTAAACCATTTGATCAAAGACATCATTATTTAATGGTGTCTTTGATCAATTTTTTGATAAGTAAAGTAAAATTTCCATCACATTATGGATGAGTGAGTGATGATCATGATCATCATCATGGTTATTATTCATATTTATCTTGATCTTAAGTTTCATTCATAATATGAATACATGCAAACCATTCATCTTCCCATTTTTCATTTAATTATTCTTAATTTTTACGCAAGATTTGAATTAAAAAATATCAATGACAACATCACCAGAGCGACATAGACTGTCCATATGACTAAGGTGTAACATTTAGTGTAAAAATAATGATTTTAATTGATTTTAGATGGGTAAAAAAGATACGATATGATAGATACGATGTATCTCGATTTCGTAAATTAAAATTTTTCAATTTCATAACTCCGTACGAGAAGAAGCCTGTACCTTTTTTTTCCTAAAAAAATTAATGATGAATGAGATAACAATTTAATTGGATTGTACTTTATTTGAATTCCTTCGTTTCAAATCCAAATTTCATTTTATTGATAAAATCTATATATTTCATAATTAACCGATCCAAATCATCATGTTTATGTTGCTATGGAAATGTTAAATTATTTTCATAAGTTTAAATTTTGAAAATAATTTCCCAAATTGTGAATGAAAATCGAATTTTCATTAATTATTAAATTAATTATAATTGAAAATGATGAAAATTAATCATCAATAGATTTTGTGACTAATGAGTCATCATCATAATTATCAAGCTAAGCTTAGCTTATATATAAAAAGCTTTGAAGATTGTTTTATTGTCTTAGATGTCATTTATTATTGTTTTGTTAATCTTGTGAATAACACACTAGCACTAACACATCATTGTTGTCTTTTTAATACGCAGAACACAACAAATTAATATTTTTTTTAATAAATTTTAAAATATTAAAAGAAAATTTATATTTAAAAGCTTGAGTGTTTCGTTTTAATTTTAAAAATTAATAAAAAAATTTTATATTGTGTTTTTTCAATTTTTGAGAAAAGTTAAATTTACTTTTTATAAATATAATTTATAACTAATGCTAATACGTCTTTGTATACTGTGAGACTACGTTCTCCGGCAATTTTCAGTGAAAAGTCATTTCAATGTATTTTCAATAGCATTGAATATGTTTTTTATCGTGGCTAATGTATTTTCTATGGAAATACACCTTTTTTTTGCAGCACTTGATTTAAAAATCTCAAATTTTACCTGTACAATTTTGAAATTTCGTGATACAATAAAGATTATTCTATTATATAATATATTCTTTTGCATTTCTACCACAGCAAATGATATCGTTCAATGATCGTCATCATCATTATCGTCATCGTCATTAGCATCATTCTGATACATTAATATATTTTTTGTTCATTTTTCAATTATTACAATGTGATCATGACCATTATTATCATTATTATGATTATTATTATTATCAAGATATCAAAATTAAGTCATAAGGTTTCGTTCGTTTTTTTCCTTTATTTAAATCTGGAAAAAAAATGAAAATGTCATGTGAATGAATTCAGAATTATGACATCAATGATTCTGATGAATCAATGAATTGTCACATGCATTATGCAGATAATGCCTTATACAGATAATGATAATTTGCCATTCTTCTTCTTTTGCCATTGAATTGAATCATCATTCTTCAATAATAATAATGGTAAACTAATTTGACAAATTTTTTCTTGTTTTTGTTTATATTTATTTTTGTCAAAATTTACAATTGCATTGATTACTCGACTCATATGATTGCTTTTCCCCGTAAAAAAAAATTCTTAAAATAATTATTAATTACTTTATGCTTGAATTGAATAATCCTGTAGAATAATTTGATAATTATTAAACGATAATTATTAAAGAGTCAATGTTTATAAATAAAACATTTTAAAAATATAGAAAAAATTTCCATTGAAATTGAATCTAAACAATTTTCAAAAATTGCCAAATACAAAATGATTTATGTAATTTTTGTTTATAATTGATTTTTGATGAATTCTGAAAAACAAAAAAAAAAAAAAAAAACAAAAATAAATAAATAAAAAATCAATCAATATTTAAATTAATCAGTTAATCAAAATTCATATCGAATGATTCAACTGTGAAACGGATCGAAATTGAATTTAAATATCAAATGCAAAATGCATTGATCATATCTCTTTTTTTTTGAATAATCAATAGCCTTTTGAATGTCGTGTACATTTTTTGTCTGAAAAATGATTATGATTATAATCATAATCATAATCTGCTTTAATTCAAATTTAAAAATTCAAATTCATGAGGTAATTCGCTTCTCCTTTATTCAAATAAATGAAAATTTTCCATTCAAAATTTTTAATCTGAATTTGTTAGTTTTTTTTGGATGAATGGTGATTTTATTCCTGATTTTATTTTATTCAAAATAAATCTAAATGCTATCAAATTGATTTTGATACCTTTGTGTGTACAATTCATTTAAAATTCAAAATGAATACATGTGACTAATTGATTGTACGAATGTACGATTTTGGTACACATATTTCGCTTTCACGTGCATTCCACTTTTTTTAGGTGCATATATGTCAATAAATATTTCAAATTTTCTCTCATCAAAGACATAAATCTTTGGTCGAAATTGAAAATTGATCATAGGAATTTTTCCATTCGTCTTTTGGTACAGATTTTATATGAGAAAATCTAATAAAATAGATAATGATACTAACCAGATAATACCGATTCGCGGTCATTTAAAAAATTATGTGAATAATATTCGGTTCATGGCCAAGGAATTATTCAAGGTTTCCTTCGTTTTTTTTCTTCTTTGAATTATAAAATTATCATTATCAAAATTTGTGATCATTGATTCATTGAATCCCATACACACACTAACACACACTGATAGCCATTGAGTTTTGATTGACGTAAGACTTGATTTTGATAATTATCGTTTTTTCCATTCATTTTTCCATTCCATTCCATTCACTTCATTCATTCATTCATTGATTTCTTTCCATTCATTTTTTCACAATCAAACATTATATGATTGAATTTTTGATTATTATTATCGATTCATGATTTAAATTTAAATTTAAATTTTTCCATTATGAATCCAATGAATTCTAGAAAAGGCCTGTTTCAAATCAGTGTAACTATGAAATAATCGATGAATTGAAATACGTAATCATATTGAATTCATTATTGGTTATAATCGTGTAATGATGATTTGTCAATATATTTGATACCGAAACACTGATAAGGTTTTTACAAGAAATTACTACACATAATCATTATTCCGTTTTTTTTCTCCAATCATTCAATTACTGTGTTACTAATGCTTTGATGTGCATTAATAATATTTTGCATATTATTAATGCAGCATCAAAAAGAGAAAAAGAAGCAAAATCAATCAATTCACATTAATCAATTAAAAAAAAATCATAATTTAAATAATAATTTAAAATTAAAATCAATATCTCTCATATGATAATGGATGATTGATAAGCTTGAATTGAAACGGAATCACTGGATTCCAATACATACGTAATCAGTCTTGGATCTCACACTTATTGTATGACAGGTATGATCTGGTTATGATAGTAAAATCAAGATCATTGTCGTTTGTTCATTGATAATTTTTTTTCTTCTTCTTCTGCTAATCATTAATTAATTCAAATCACTTCCAAATTACGTCAAATGAGATGAATTAATTGATTTCCTCTAATTATAAATCGGAAAATAATAAAATTGCCATAAAATTTTCAACGACCACCTCATTTCAACTATTTTTATTAGTATTTACAATCTCTTTATGAATTTCCAATTCAACATATAATGATATAACATGACTTGAATCCCTTAAATCTCTACTATTCAACTATAGCTATCGGTCATTTTGTTCTTTGAATTAAATTAGACCGCTCAATCTAACTATAATTTATAATTCCATTGATAACATCAATTTCATATTAGCATATTAATCCATTATTCATGTCTGTACAGACGTTTTAGTCTAGTTATAATTGCAATTCGATTCAAAAGTGTATAAAAATGAATGAATTTTAAATTAAGTTTTCACTTTGAATCTATTAATTGCGATTGAAGTCTGAAATCAACAAGTGGACCTTGTGTTATACTATTTGAAAATTAATGGAAATTTTTAATTTTCAATCATTGAAATTGAAAAAAATTATAATCAATTGTTAATTTGATAGTGTGTGTGTGACGAATGAGATAGTGAAATACGAAGAATAAATCAAAGCAAAGCAAGTATTTAATATTTACAAAAGTGAAATTCAATTTGATTCGGATGAAATGAAATGAAAATTAATCAATTCCTCGAAAATTACTGAAAAAAACGTGACACTGATTTAGATAAAAATGGAATCAATTATACAATCAAGTGATCACATGTGATCAAACATTAACAATGTTGATATTTCAAACTCTTTCAAAAAATATACATTCCAAGTGTATTGTCACAATCTTACTTTTGATCAAAGAAATTTTAAAAGAAAAAAAAATGACTGACAAGTATGGTACATGATGATAATCACAAATACATCATTCAATAAATCAATCAATAAATGAATTAAAATACACACAGCCATATGATCAAATACGAATAAGTGATCCAAACTTAAATCTAAATTTGAAATTTCATATGACTCGATCTATATTTAATTCAATTCTTAGAAGTTTCCAGAAACGAAACAAAAAAAAACGAACTCTTTTCAATTTCAAGGCAATGATTGCCATGTAATATGATTGCCATTTGCCATATCATTCATTCGTTGAATTTAAGAAAATACCTTTTTTCTTCAGGGTTAATCATTATTTAAAATTTTGAATTTTAAAATTTTGAATTTTCATTGCATTTTGTGCGCCGTCTGTTGGCAAGAAATCAAAGTAATTTTTTCTCATTAGTCTCCCTCAGTGCCGTCTTTGAAATTTGTTGCCTGTTGCTGAACGCCGCTGACGTAATAAACAGAGTTGAATATTCAAGAAAACTACGTCAATTAGAAATATGAGGTAAAACGTATTAATACGTCATTTTAAATTTCAAATATTTTTTGAAAAATTTCAATTTTTAATACATTTTATGCGCCATCTGCTGGCGAGAAATTCGAGTAATTTGAAAAAAATTCGAATTTTTTTTTTTGAATTTTTTTTTGCATAATTCGATTTTGATTAATTAAAAATTGAAAATTATTTAAATATTCATTTTCATTTTCAATGAAAATTTTGAATGAAAATGCAAATTTTGCTTCCTTAATGATCATTAGTGATGGCCAGACAAATCGTATGGAAATTCGCTTGCATTTTCTTGGCCATGATCAACATATTTGCAATCCTATTTTACATATTTTTAAAATTGTCTGGTGAAACAAATAATTTTTATTGGTATGATAGCCATCTATTTGTCATTTATTATCTGATTCAATTAATTTATTCATTGATCATAATCCCATTTCCATCAATTAAGGTGATCTTTATTTTATCAATGATTATCATAATGTAAAATTTTTTTGATTTAAATTTTGAAAAAAAATCTCTGTTACAGACATCAAATGCAACAATATTTTTCAAAAGAAAATTTATAATCACAGGATTCAATTTATTGGAATTCGAAGCAATCATACAATTTGTCCATAAATATTCATCAACAATGCAAGATTTACTATATGATGATGATGATAATATGATAATCATTGTTATACATTCATTATTTATTCTAGGAATTATGAGATTATCGGTACAACTTTTTATGTTATACTATATGAATCGAAAATTGAATGAAAAATATTTACGACGACAATCAAAAAATCATCATCATCATCATCATCATTATCTCTATGATCATCAATCAATCATTATATTCATAATTGATTGGATTACAATACAATTATTTGCATTTACAAATCATTTATATCAATTCCGAATGCCAATGATGTTGTTTTCATCGATTACATTGTACATTTATTATCATTATGTTCGTATATACGATCAATCTCACTTAACAACAAAGATTTAACAATGAAAAATCATTGAAAAAAAAATGAAATGATAAAATTTCAAAATTTTACGTATTATCTGTATGGGGCATTGATTATTGTGTATAAGCTTATTGTGGGCGCATATACAATGAATCAGCGTTGCGTTGTTATATTTGATGCTGATGCTGGTAAATGCTTCTATTTTTTTTTCATTTGTTTATTGTTGTTCTTTTAATAATTACAATCATTTTGTTTTAGATATTCCTTTATTATTTCTGCTGATTTAAATAATTTATTTGTGTTTTGTCATCATCATAAGCTAATCATAATAACAACAAATAATAACAACGAATTTTCATCATTTTAATTTTTGTTTTGATATACAAACAAATAAATAAATTTTAGCTTAGAATTAAAAAACATTCCTATTTTTTTCTTGTATTTGTTGCTTTGTTTATTTTCAATTCATTCATTTTTTGTAATCAAATTGAATTGATTATCAAAACAATTCAACCCCACAAAACAAAACAAAACAGAAAAAATGGACAATAATGAAGATAATTTTTTAGATACTGAAACCGGTATGTTTTTATTTATTATCATTTTATTTTATTGATTGAAATATGATCATAATAACACTAATCATACAATGATATTGTTCTTTGAATTATAATTAATCTATGTGATTGAAATAATAATAATTTTCGTAATTAATGAATTGACAAATGAATATGTTTCGAAAGTAAATTCATATTGGAATTATTGTCAATTATTATCAGACTCGATCATCTTTTGATTATCAGATTAATTATAGAATTGACATTCAGATGATAATATTTGATCCGAATTCAATGATGATTCGCATTTTATTTTTCATAATGAAATAAGTCTGCTTTATTTGTAAATCAACTTTTATATTTTCTAATGATATTAATATTGATATAAATGCAATTGTAAATCCAGACAGGCTGTGGACGGTTGTTATTGTTGTTGTTGTTGTTGTGGCTATTGTATCTTATGCACACACACACAGCTGTTTTAATTTCAGACAGGTTCTATATTTGCCTCTTTATATTTATATTTTCTTTATTTTGTAATGGCTCCCTTTAAATGATGATGATGATGATTACCTGCCAGGTAATAATGTCTGTTTGTGTATGTATTTGTGTTCTTTTTTTAAATCGCGTATGTATTTTGAGCTTGAGTAGCTTGAGGAATGTTTACCTTTTCCTATACAACATATTGCTGCTAGTAATGAATAATAGACACGGCGACAATTCATTGATTGATTAATGGATACAGTTATTCTTCGAGATTAGCTTCATTTTTTTTTTGTTCCAGTGAATTAATTTAGAATTTGTGGTTCTTTTTTTCGATTGTAAATTCATATATGGCTAATAAAAAGAATAGAAAAAATTCAAATCATAAATCAAATGATGAAAATGATAATAAAGCATCATTATTATCGAATAATTTTGATGAAACTGATTCAATTGATTATGATGAAATTTCATCGACACCAATCAAAATGAATAATGATTCATCAGGAATTGATCATGAAAAATGTGAAGCATTTAGACGTATTGCTTCGGCTGAAGAGATTGAAGAAATGAGTAAATTTTTTTTTAATTCAATCAATTTAATCGAATTCAATTTGTTTTTGTTTCACATACAGGCAATGAGCTTTTGGACCAATACACAGATCCTGAACAACGAGCTAAGATTGAAGAAGAACTTAGAAAAGAATTGGCAAAGGTTTGTTTGCAAATTAATAAAAATGGATCGATCAATTAATTATTTTCTTCATTTAAAAAATCCAGACTGAAGAAGAAATACAAACATTGCGTACAGTTTTGACAGCTAAAATCAAACGATCAAATGAATTGAAAAGAAAATTAGGAATCACTGTTTGGAAAGAGTTTCGTGATGAAATGGAAAGCAGTATTAAAAATATTCAAGAATCTACAGCGTATGTTTTCTTTTATTTATTTTCAAAGAAAAAAACGATTATTCAATCAATTCGTCTCAAATATTTCCAACCACATTGCTGATTGTGATTAATCCAATGATGTTTTTTTCTGCTTTGCTTATTTCATGTGCAAATTATCAATTAACACAATACAGCTCAGGATTAATGGCCAAACTGTCGACAGCTCCCTCGTATGTGATGTTGTGATTTGTCATATTGATTGTCTTTGCATGCCATTCATTCTGATTCATTTTGAAATAGTCTTTGTCTGAATTGTTTTTTTTCAATATTTAATCGACGATTTGATTAAACATATTCTAATTTTTACAAACAGTTATCAGAGAACGACCGAAGCGGTTAAATTGGGCCAGGCATCAGTGATGGGAACACTTGGTTCAGTAGCTAGAAAATTGGGTGAAGTTAAAAACACTAATGCTTTCAAATCATTCGAAGAAAAAGTCGGTTATGCTGTAACTAATGTGAAAGTAAGCCTATAACTAATTGAAAATTATTGATTTAACAATTATTATCTTTGTTTCAAATAGACCAAGATCGCATCTCGAAGCAACAGTACCACTAATTTTGATGAAGCTCTTAAGAATTCAGAAAATTCAGCCACTACACCAGTTACATCACCGATGATTCCTGAAGATAAACCATTATCATAATCTGAAAAGAAGTATTTTATGATCAAAATTCTATCATTGAACAATTAATGAATGATTCGATGCCTGATACATGATATAATTTTTTTTTCTATTTAATCAATCAAATATTCAAAATGTTTGACAATATTTATTTTTTAATCACTTCAAATACTATTGATAATAACAAATTTTCACTTTTGATTATCGTCTTTTTTCTTTTCCGCTGATTGTTGTTGTTGGTCGGTTGCTGATTTTTCTTTTTCCAATGCTTCAGACACCAGCGCTTGAAGCATTTCCATATGTTGTTTTTGTTTTTCCAATTTTCGTGCAGCTCGAATCGCTGCTTTTGCTTCTTCATCTTTTTTGGCCAATGCTTCTTCAAATCTTGGATCATTCGGATCAATATCATAGCCAAGATATTCTCTTACTTCTTGAATTAATTTTTCTTTTTTAATTTTCTCCTCCTCGATATTCGCAAATAAATTATGATAATTTTGCCAGAATTCTTCTTTCATCTTTGGCAATTTTTTCAAATTATTAATTATTTGTTTTTCACGTTTAATTCGTTTTTCTTGTTCCTCTTTTCGTTTTTGTGTCAAATTTTCTTGCATTGATTCAATACTTTTTTCGAATGTGGCATCATATTGTTTCATATATTTTAATTCTTCTTTACTTGGCCAACAAATGCCGGGTTTCAGACCTATAGTATTTGTTGATAAAGAGATTATTATCAACAAAAAATGATCAAAAAAAGATTTAAATTGATTAATTACCAGAATTTTTTCCAAATGTTGCAAATCTTTTACGAATAATGGTTTTTTTATATAACCATAATTCAGTTGGTTTTTGCTCGTATGTCAATGTACCGGTTGCTCGATCTCTAACATATTGCGGTATATCACGACTCGGTAATCTTGGATTATTGATAATATTTTTTAGAAATCTTGAAGTCATTTTTTGCAAGTTTGTCGATCATATGGCAAATTGAGCCATTTAATTATTTGAAAAGATTGTTTATGAACAGCATATTTTTTTGAATAGAGCGCATGCGTACCATTACACATGTTTATTTGCCAAACGTGTCTGTTCACATTTTCCTGCAGCAGTAGTTCCGGAGTACAACATCAACAATTCAATTTCAAAGCCGAAAAATGTCTCAAGTGTAAGTTTTTTTAATTTTTATGATTATTTTTCATGATTAATCAATAAATTTTTGAAATTTAGTCAAGCCAAACAACCAAAAGCAGGCAAATTGCCTACGGTTCCTGAGACTATTCTTAAAAAACGCAAACGACGTGAAGAACAAAAAGCTAAAAGTCTTTTGGAAGCAATCAAAGTTCGTAAAGATCGTCAAGCTAAGAAAGCACTCATTTTTAAACGTGCTGAAAAATATGTGAAAGAATATCGACAAAAAGAACGAGCTACCATCCTTTTGAAACGTCAAGCAAGGGAAAATGGAAATTTTTATGTTCCACCCGAAGCTAAATTAGCATTCGTTATTCGTATTCGAGGGTAATTAAATCATTGTTATTTAATTTTATCAAAGTTTAATAATCTTTTTATTGAATAAATCAATAGTATTAACGGTGTTCCACCAAAACCACGTAAAGTTCTTCAACTTTTCCGATTACGTCAAATTAACAATGGTGTATTTGTCAAATTGAACAAAGCAACAATCAACATGCTTCGAATCGCCGAACCATACATCACTTGGGGTTATCCATCATTGAAAAATATTCGCGATTTAATTTACAAACGTGGTTTCGGCAAAATCAATAGTCAACGAATTCCATTGACGGATAATTCGTTGATCGAACAAAAATTAGGAAAACGTGGAATCATTTGTATGGAAGATTTAATACATGAAATTTATACAGTTGGACCTAATTTCAAATATGCAAACAACTTCCTTTGGCATTTCAAATTGAATAACCCACGTGGTGGTTGGCGTAAAAAAGTTACTCATTACGTTGAAGGTGGTGATTTTGGCAACCGTGAAGATAAGATTAATGTGTTGCTTAAAAATATGATTTAATTTTTCTCTTATTTGGAAAATAATAAATTTTTTTAATTATGAAAATTTATAAAGTTTTAAGAAATCGATTAAAATCATCAACACATGTTTTGGCATATTCAATACAAAATTGTGCATCATCAACTTGATAGAATGCTGATAGAGGCACATAAAGTGGTTTGAACGGGTCATATTGATCTCTATTCAATGATTGTAAATAAAGATGACGTTCTCTTATTAAACGAACACGACGATTTAATATCAATGGAAATTTCAATATATGTTCATGACTAATTTTCATCGTATTGTGAACATATTCGAATGAACTCAACATATCATTGCGTGTGCTTTTCCATTTGATTTGTTTTGTCCAAAGAAGTGGCTGTTTAATCAATAATGATCGTATTTCATCTGAACTAAATCCCATTTGTTCAGCAAATAGAAATGTGCATTTCTGTGGAAATTGAAAATTTCAATATTTTTAATCGAAATTAACATTAAATACCTTTAGTTGACTATTATTTATCAGCATGATTCGTGGATGATTTCGCACTACATGTCTGATATCGTTTGCTGCAAGCTTATATTCTGTCGCTAAATTAGCCAAATTTTCATCAATGTTTTCAATCTTCAAATTGAATATTTTGGGACATTTCAAAAAGAAGCGAGTGATATCTTCAGAAGAAAATTTACGGAATTCGAAATAATCTATTAATAAATTTAAATCACTCAGTCGAATCTGCAAATATTGAACAAGAAATCAGTGAAATGGCAATAAATTGTATCATCTCTGAGCTTACTGTGAATAAATATGGATTCAAACTCAAAACTTCACCAACTTGACTGATGTCCAAGCCATTGTCTAACAACAGCATTATCAATGGTTGAATGTCTTTTTCAAAATCACAAGCAACAACGAATGATGCAAGTTTATAATCTTTATCGATCACAGATAAATCGACATTCAATTTGACTAATTGTTGTAATGTATCCGATACATTGACATATGCAGCAAGATTAAAAGATTTTTTCAAAGATGGTCGAATTTCATTTAAAAATTCTACATTATTATCATTAATTGCGTCCAATGCATTGATCCTGTCAAGTGTGAAATGTTGAAGTGATTTTATAATTTCAAACATCATGATAAATACTTGGGAATTGAAGCTAATTTCTGTGAAAATGATATCAATCCATTTTCGACGTTTTGCGCGTTATGATTGGCAATCACCCTTGATAAATTTCGCCATTGACCATACTTTGAAGATAATCTTAATAATGATCGCAACAAATGAGAATTCATTTCACCGAAACTAAATTATCATATGTTCAAATGATCAATTCATACGTGTATAGTTATTCAATCACAAAAATTTTCACAAAAAGAAAAAAAATCAAAATTCAAACAAATTTTCAACAAAAAAAAATCACGAGTATTTAATCTTATTATTATCGTTATTATAAATTCTGTGTTCAAATTTTTGTAGAAAATTATCTTTAGATCGTATGAAATATTCTTCAACAATATTGTTCACATGATTCCATCTATATTTAGCCCAAACAACGCAAATCGACACACATGTTATGCTTATCACAAACTAGATCATAGAAAAATTTAAAAATTTTTAATAATTTAATAATGTCAAACATCTTTGGCTGTACCTGTATGAATAACCAAATTAATATCTTCCATATTTGAGTTTGTGCGAAAATGTTCAAACCAAATTTGATGCAGATCAATGTTTCGGTGATAACAATGGCAACGAATACCCAACATTGAGTTCCTACACGCTTACAACGAGTATCGGTGCTGTAAGTATAATATTGGCGAACGGATGGAGCAACTATTAATGCTATCAAGATAATACGCCCAACACTTAATGGATGAGCAGGTGGTGTTTCAAAAATGTGCTTCAGGAAGAAAGTATTAAGTTCGGTCAATTGCCAGAATATGACTAGTTGCGTGACGGATAGAAATCGCATGTATGTACAATTTGGATCAAACCAATGGATGGGCGTCCAGGACTCTGGTGTGAATTGTAGTATAGCTCGTCGAATTTTTTGTGAAGTCGATTGAATATCTCTGTGGTGAGAAAAATTAGAAAAATTAAGAACATTTCATTTATAATGATAATTCAATGATACTAACTTGATGCTTTCCCATTTGTATGTTCTCATTTCTAGCAAACGACAAATTGACATGCCGAAAAAAATCCCAAGACCATTGCAAACGAATACATCGAGAATCCATGAATCCCACCAACATTCCGCAAAATTTGGCAGCAAATGAGAAAACGCAACTTCTGTAATTTCCCATGTTACCGAAATAGTCCAACATATACCATAGTGTCGTAACAATAAAGCTTTCAGCGTCCACCCGAGGAAATGTGCGGCTGCAAATACGTCAACATGCTCCCATAGCCTCTCTAATGTCAGATCACTGCAATTAACTGCATATTGCTTTTTAGAAGATTTTATTAAATGCTGGAATCATAGTCAATAATTGATCATTACCTTTTCCGAATCAATGTGAAAATTAATGAGATCTGGATAGAACCAGTACATGATTGATTTGACTGTTTCTTGATTTTGAAACAATATGAATATCAAAAATAGCAGATAAAGTACACTGATTCCGAAAACTAAACGCCATAGAGCTGGATGTGGCCGTGTGAATGGTCCATTGGGAAAAGCAAGCAAAGAAATGACCAGAAAAAATAGGATCAAACATCGAATACCAGACCAAATATTATTTTCTAAATTAGATTCATCACGAGTGAATGCTGAATAAAATGTTGCTACGATTGATACAACTAATAATGTGATTGTGTGCGGTTTATAAAAAAATTCTAAAGATATGTCATCGACAGGTCTTTCGTTTATGGCATAAAAATTATGATAAATTTCTCTACTATTAGATGATGATGATGATGATATGGCTGCAGTTTGTTTACAGGTCATGATTATTGTCGATATTTTTGTTCATATTATATTTGATTCATTGATTATTTGGATATTTGTTTCTTGATTTTTTTTATCAGCTATCACAAGAATCACAATTGTTAAATTCAAAATTTTTGTCGATCATTGAAAGATATGAAAATGTTTTAAGTGATATTTTCAAAAGATAATCTGTAAATTTATAATAAAAAAAATCCCATTAATTAAATGTCACACATTCAAACAAATATATTTACAAAAATTAATCTGCCGTGTTATTTTGTACTCGAATCAGATTTGTTTATTCATTTATTTTTTTTCACACAAAACTATCCTTGAAATTTAATTTTTCTTTATAAACAAATTATATCATTCAAAGGAAAAAAATGAAGAAATGAAGATTACACACGCACTCACACATATGTTTTATATACATGAATGATTGAATGAATAATATAATAGTGTAATTATAATATATTTGATATTATTGATTCGTAAATAAATTTTCCAATTATCATTTTATTATATTCATTAAATTATTAAAAATAAATCTAAATATTTACAGTTGTTTTTTCCTGATCATTTTTTTTTTTTTTTTTTGAAATATGATTTGTTGAATATGTGTGTAGATTGGGTAGACTCGATCAGATCGAAATAGCCGCCAATTCTTGTGTAAACAAAACTTAAGTTGCTTCATTTTGAATTTTCAAATTTTTATAATTTTTCCATTATAAATTGATTGTCTTAATCTTTCATTATTCCATGTTGACAAATGACTGAACAACAATCAAATATCGATGAACCAGTAAGCAATATTGTTATTGATTTATAGTTTCCTTTTTTTCATTAAAATTTTTCCCCTTTAATTTAGAAAATGGATAATTTTGACAGCATACAACAGAATCTATTGAAATCATATCCGATTCAATATACGAAAAAAGAACAAGACTTAATGAACAAATTAGAGAAAATTAATAATGATTTTAATCAATCAAGTAATCAATTGCTTAATACATGTCCAAAATTGAATGATAAAATAATGAATGGTGAAAAAACCAAAGAGGAAAATATTCTTATTCCTGAAGATTTATTAAATGATATAATTCAATTCAATCATGTAATGAAATCGATCAATAAAATTTTATGAAAATCATAAACAACATCATTCCGAAATATTTTGAATATTTTTTTTTTTATAAATAAAATTTTTGATTTGTTGATATGTATGTGTTCGCTTTTTTCGCCTGTTTCCGAGAATAGTTTCCATAGTAAATTCACATGAAAACATGATCAAATTTCAATGTATTTGTTTTAAGGTGTTATCGATTTATCGATTCATTGTAGCAGTTTGCCAACACCATTCTACGAGAATATGTAATCATGTTAATCGATAATAACTTCAATGACATTATCGCCATTATTATTTTTAAGATAAAAAGTCATTTTAAATTATACATTTAGATCATTGTTTTGTTTGGTTTTATTTTTAAAATGCAAGAAGTCTGAAGTGAATGTAAATCGAATTGAACCCTATTGTCTTAGATTACAGTCAATAATCTTTTTCATGAACTAAATGTCTCAAGATAGTAATCAGAAAATTAATTTTGCTGAAGGCAAGTCTTGCATGATTATGTTGAATCAATTTTAATCTTTGCAATTTTTTTAGCTGGCGAACAAAATGATAGCAGCCAAGGCGTTTGTGGAGCCATTTTGACATTATTTTCTATTGGAATCGCTGCTTGTACATTTCCATTATCACTATTCTTTTGCATCAAAGTTGTGCAAGAATATGAACGTGCTGTCATTTTCAGATTGGTCAGTAATTAATTAATATTGTTGAAATATTAAACTAAATCATTATTTCTGAATGCAGGGTCGGCTATTACACGGTGGTGCTAAAGGACCAGGCATATTCTTCATTTTACCTTGTATTGAACATTATACTAAAGTCGATCTACGAACATTGACTTTCGATGTTCCACCGCAAGAGGTATTGACAAAAGATTCTGTGACTGTTTCAGTTGATGCCGTAGTGTATTATCGAGTTCATAATGCAACTGTTTCGGTTGCTAATGTTGAGAATGCTCATCATTCTACTCGTTTATTGGCACAGACTACATTAAGGAATATGTTAGGCACTCATAATCTTCATGAAATTCTTTCTGACCGTGAATCTATCTCCAACTCTATGCAGGTAAGATTTTGAAAAAAATTGGACTTTATATTTTTTTTTTTTCGTTCATCCCATTCCATCCCATAGACTGTTTTGGATGAATGCACCGGTGCATGGGGAATCAAAGTTGAGCGTGTAGAAATGTAAGTTATTGATAGTAATGAACAATATCGAATGGTTGTTAATCAAATTTTTGAAAATACAGAAAAGATGTTAGACTTCCTGTACAATTGCAAAGAGCCATGGCTGCCGAAGCAGAAGCAGCTCGTGAAGCAAGAGCTAAAGTTATTGCTGCTGAAGGTGAACAAAAATCAGCAAGAGCATTGAAAGAAGCGGCCGAAGTCATCGCTCAGAGTCCAGCTGCTTTGCAATTAAGATATTTACAAACATTGAATACTATTTCAGCTGAAAAAAATTCTACCATTATTTTTCCATTGCCTATCGATTTTATAAGTCATTTCATTCGATCAAATGTTTAATGTGTTTCCATAACAAACTTTAAAAAATATCAAATGTTCATGTCTGATTATTTATAATTATTTTCTTAATTAATTGATTAGATTGAAGTAGAAAAAATGATAATCAATAAAATAGTTTCATTTTTTATTTTTTACCATGTTGTATTGTGTGGATTGCTCAGTGCAAACATATGTTGAAATAGTCATTTAGTGCAAATAGTCAATAACAATTTTTTTGAAAAAAGCAAAGGCAATAGACAGGCAATTTTTTCAGAAAAATCAAAGGCTATACATTGCCATCTTTTTTCAAAAAAAGCAAAGGCAATAGACTGGCAATTTTTTCAAAAAAATCAAAGGCAATAGACTGGCAATTTTTTCAAAAAAAATCAAAGGCTATACATTGCCATCTTTTTTCAAAAAAAGCGAAGGCTATACATTGCCATCTTTTTTCAAAAAAAAGCAAAGGCAATAGACTGGCAATTTTTTCAAAAAAGCAAAGGCAATAGACTGGCAATTTTTTCAAAAAAGCAAAGGCAATAGACTGGCAATTTTTTCAAAAAAGCAAAGGCAATAGACTGGCAATTTTTTCAAAAAAATCAAAGGCAATAGACTGGCAATTTTTTGAAAAAAAGCAAAGGCTATACATTGCCATCTTTTTTCAAAAAAATCAAAGGCAATAGACTGGCAATTTTTTCAAAAAAATCAAAAGCTATACATTGCCATCTTTTTTTCAAAAAAATCAAAGGCAATAGACTGGCAATTTTTTTTCAAAAAAATCAAAGGCTATACATTGCCATCTTTTTTCAAAAAAATCAAAGGCAATAGACTCGCAATTTTTTCAAAAAAATCAAAGGCAATAGACTGGCAATTTTTTTTCAAAAAAATCAAAGGCTATACATTGCCATCTTTTTTCAAAAAAATCAAAGGCAATAGACTCGCAATTTTTTCAAAAAAATCAAAGGCAATAGACTGGCAATTTTTTTTCAAAAAAATCAAAGGCTATACATTGCCATCTTTTTTCAAAAAAATCAAAGGCAATAGACTGGCAATTTTTTTTCAAAAAAATCAAAGGCTATACATTGCCATCTTTTTTCAAAAAAATCAAAGGCAATAGACTCGCAATTTTTTCAAAAAAATCAAAGGCAATAGACAGGCAATTTTTTTTCAAAAAAATCAAAGGCTATACATTGCCATCTTTTTTCAAAAAAATCAAAGGCCATAGACTGGCAATTTTTTCAAAAAAATCAAAGGCTATACATTGCGATCTTTTTTCAAAAAAAGCAAAGGCAATAGACTGGCAATTTTTTCAAAAAAATCAAAGGCCATAGACTGGCAATTTTTTCAAAAAAATCAAAGGCTATACATTGCCATCTTTTTTCAAAAAAAGCAAAGGCAATAGACTGGCAATTTTTTCAAAAAAATCAAAGGCAATAGACTGGCAATTTTTTTTCAAAAAAATCAAAGGCTATACATTGCCATCTTTTTTCAAAAAAATCAAAGGCAATAGACTCGCAATTTTTTCAAAAAAATCAAAGGCTATACATTGCCATCTTTTTTCAAAAAAAGCAAAGGCAATAGACTGGCAATTTTTTGAAAAAAATCTCAGGCTACAGTCTTTGCTGATTTTCAGAAAAATCGAAAAAACCTAAGGCTATAGTCTTAATACTCGGTTATCGCATATGTTAAAATAGCCTACTCTCTATCATGTGTAAATAGCCATCTTGCAAAACATAAGCACAAAACATTTTCACTTAGTTTCACTGGCTATTTTAACATGCCATAGCCTTTATGAATGGCATGTATGCACGTGTTCTGCTTAAACATTATTCTTTATTTTCAAATTTTTCTGATCAAAAATTTAATTTAAAAAATGAACAACAAAAAAATTAAAAAAGTCAAGAAAAATCCAAAAAAATTCCTTAAAAGAAAGTTAGATGATCATCAGGATACTTTTGAACAGCAAAATGTTGAAAATGAAGAAAGCAACGAGCCTGAACAGCAACAATATTATGATCATGATAATCCTGATTCAATCAAAAATATGACCGAATCCTCATCGAAAGATAGAATATTCGAGCCGAAACGTTTCAAAAATGTGACCAATCAATCCAAAAGATTAATAATCATATTAGAACGTGCTAATTTAGAAGTCGTTAAAAGTAAAGATAATAAATTTGAACTTTTGAATACAGATGATCATCAAAATTTTATTAGAAAATTTCGAAAAGATCCAATGTATTGCCGGCCTGATATTGTACATCAATGTTTGCTAATGTTATTCGATAGTCCATTGAATCGTGCTGGTTTACTTCAAGTTTATGTTCATAGTGAAAAAAATGTGTTGATTGAAATCAATCCACAAACTCGTATTCCTCGTACATTTAAACGTTTTGCATTTTTAATGGTGCAATTGCTCCATAAACTGAGCGTACGAGCAACGAATACATCCGATAAGCTTATTAGAGTGATAAAAAATCCAATTACTTCTCATTTACCGGTTGGATGTCGTCGAATTGGTACTTCATTTAAATGTTCAAAATTAGTGAAACCATCAGAATTGGTACCCACTGACGATCAACCAATAGCCATTGTGATTGGTGCAATGGCACATGGAAATGTTCAAGTTGATTATACTGAATATGATGTATCGATTTCAAATTATCCATTATCAGCTGCATTGACTTGTACAAAAATTTGTTCAGCATTTGAAGAAGCTTGGCAAATTTTTTAACATTATTCACTATTATTTGTTTTTGACAATTTGTAATTTTTAATATATTTCCAATTAAACCATGATACATTACAATAAATTTTGACGATTGAAACCAGACATTCAATAAAAAATGCAACGTACACGATGAAATGGCGATCGATCGATTTCTTCAGCATTATCACGTCTATAGCCCCATAAGTAATAATCGATTTGTATTGAATTTGGTATTGAATGATGATCATCAGAATGATGCATTGATTTCATTTGTTTTCTTAATAATTCAATCGCATGAATTGATGATGCACGTATTTCAATTTCATATTGTTCGCCATATTTCAATAAATTATCATGTTTATTTCGCAATTTATTCAACAATTCCGAAGAATAATTTAATATGCCAAAATAATGTAAAACTTGTGGTATTCGATAGTCGGCAAACATTGTCAATTGATCAATATCAGTGAATGTACCAAAATCACTAGCTTCAAAACAAGACCAAATATCAGCGATTAATATTTGTGCTCGTTTCATGAATGTTATAATTTTTCCTTTGTAACAATATTCATCACGAAACGTTGGAAAATATTTATATATTAATCGTAAAAGTGTGATTGCACTTGAATTACATTGACGAATACAATTAACGAATGAACCATTGAAATGCTTTGTGAATGAAATGTCATTGTTGATGAAAATGTTCAAAAACATTATTGATTTTGAAAAAAAACTTACCTTCAATAAAATCGATCCATTTTCATGCAACACTTCCAGACGTTCCTGTAGCATTGGTACCTCCACTCCATTATCAGTACGAAATATATATTTCAATTGTTCTAAATTCATTTTACTATAATAATCTGCATTTATCAATGGAATATTTTCATTCAATGCACGTTTTATAGCAGCACAAAGTGACCAATAACCAACTTCACCATTGATTGAAAAATTTTCATTATTATTTGGCCAAAATGAAAAATTCAAACTATCAATAAAAAATATATGATCAATTGTTTGCTCATTCATCAACTGTGGATGCAATGGATTATCGGATTTCCATTTTTTCAAATCAAATTCATTCAATTTCATGGGTGATTGCATTAACTAAAGACATAATAGAAGAAAATTAGTCATTTCATTTCAACATGATCAACAGCATTTACCTTCGAAGCTAATTTATTGAGGGCCGCTTCATCAATGGTAACATGTTCAGCATTCGACATGACAAATTCAGCACTTTCTCTTGGCAATAAATAAGATGATGACGGTGATTCCATTGTTTTTAAACAATTTTCAAATAAAATAAATAAAAAATTAAAATTCAAAAACCAAAAAGTCAATTTTCAAAAATTTTTCAAAAAATCACAAAGTATCGATTGTCAAAACGAATGAAAATCTCGATAGTACAACTTTCAATGTATAAATTTTTTGAAATAAATTTTTTTTCAAAATTTGAAAATTTCAAATTCAAAAAGAAAAAATGGGAAAAATCACAATTAAATGATGAATAAATGATGTTTGAATATTTTTTATTAATTTCAGATTATATAAATAGTAGAAAGCTCGAGTATGAATTGAATTTTTGTATGTTTTTGTATCAATGTTTTGTACCTGAAGAAAAATTTGAATGAAATGAATGAAAAAATCGGATCCCCATTTTTCGGAGTATGAGAATTGATATGATCATAAATTGATTGATTGATTTGATTTGATTGACTGATGATAGAAAGAAATCATCATCAAAAAGTAAATAAAAATAATGGATTTTGACTAAAGATAAATAAAAGTAGTGATTGATGTATGAATGAGATTCTATTCTTCCATTACTATTTCTATTCGATTATCATCACCATCTTCAACATTATCTTCTTCAAGCAATGATACTGGTGCAACATAGTCCATATCTTCTTTTTCTTCTTCTCCATCATCATCATCATCATTTTCTTCTTCTTCGTTCGTTTCTTGTTCAATAGTAAAATCATAACCATCTTCATTGTCGATGTCTTCGTCTTCGACATCATCATCATCGTCTCCTTCTTCTTCTTCTCCCTCTCCCTCTTCTTCAATCGTATCATTATTGATTTGATAATTTTGATTGCTGAATTCGTTACGAATTTCTGCTAAATTTAATTTCAATTTCAAATCTGATTTGTCACCATTCTCATACGAATTTTGATTGACATTTTGATCGACATCATTACGGGAATGTTCGATATTATTATTATCATTTGACGATTCAAATTCTATAGCTTGAAAATTTGGATTTATCAAATGTAGAGCACGATGTTTAACCAATGTAGCAGCATAATTGACTGAATAATCACAAAGATCACATTTCCATTGATATTCAGCACCGTGCAATGATAAATGTTTATCTAATCTTGTTCGTTTTGCAAAACCGGCCGGACATTTATGACAATTAAAATTGAAATTATATCCAATGGCTGATTGTGATTCATTCAAATTGTGCAACAATAAATGAATATTTAGATTATTTTCCTCATCAGTCGAATAATTACATGTATCGCATTTATATTTGGAATCATTATTTTCATGTTGTTGTATATGATATATCAGTGTATTTACTTTAATGAATACAGCCGGACAAATTGTACAGCGATACATACAACGATTTTTTATACCTGAATTTATTTTTTGTAAATATTCTTTTGTTTCCAAGAATTCTTGACTAGCCATCAAATGAGCACTTTTAAATATGATTTTTTGTTTGCCATTTTCTTCATTACCGAAACGTACACGAACCGGTTTCATTGGAAATTGTATTCTCGAACGTTTTCGTATTTTTTTATTAACTTTAACATTACCAAAGCTACTATCATCATCATTATTATTATTCAAAGCATTCGTCATCGATTGATTACAATTTTGATCATTATTATTATTGTTATTATCATTCATTGATAATGATGATGATGATTGATTTCGTGAGTGCAGAATATTATCAACTTCATTATTAGTATTGCTATTTTTCATTGAATTTTCAGTTCTCATTTGATCGTTGGTTGTTGAATTTGTACGTTTTGAAAGATATTCAGATGTATGAACATAAAGATGTTTACATAATTGTGGTTTATTTCGGGCTCTATTTCAAAGAAAAGAAATGAATTGAATGAGTGTTAATCGATTAAGAATATCACTTACTTGTATGTACAATATGGACATCCATGTTGATAATTTGATGAATGGAAATGTGCATGTACATTGTAATCACTTGAACTTTTGAATGCAGCTGGACAATCTAAATTTAAAGGGAAAATTTTTAAAATAAGTGGTTCATAATAGAAAGAAGCTTGAAAGCTTACCTGGACAAATGTATGAAAATGTTTTGACTTCGTTGTCATTACTTTTATCATCATTATTGGTTTGATTATCTGATTTAGAATTACTCAATGTCATTCCATTATCATTATTATTACTATTGCCAATATTACGATTGTCATCATCATTTATATCATTTGTATTTTCTACCACTGTTTGCTCGAGAATATCATGATTTGATTGATAATTGTCATTATCGTTGTCATCATTAAAATTATCATTATTTTCATTATTGCAATCATTTTCATTGATACCATCATCATTAATATTATCATTATCAATATCTTCAACATGATCTGGAATGGAATTTTCAATATTTTCACTGTGTGCATTATTAATATGTTCATTCAATGATTGCAAATTTGCTGTTCGGTATGTTTGTTGTTTAGTTTTAATGGGTTTATAGTCAAAATTATTATTCATTGCTGTTGTCAATGACAATGTTTCATTGGAATGGTTCGAATCTATAGTAATGTCAGTCTTTTGATGTAATTTTTCATGTCTTATCAGCTTATCCGGATCATTAATATAATAAGGACAATGTTTACATTTGAGTCTGCCTTTCGAAGGATTATGGAATCGACAATGTATTGACATTTTTTTCATATTTGTAGTTATAAATGGACAATATTCGCAACGGATCACAGTTTTTTCTTCGTATAAATTTGGTTCAATAAGACTAGAATTAAATTGATTTTGAAATTTAGAATTATGATCATTAATATAATCATCTAGTGTTGGTAAAATCGATAAATCTTTGATGAGCGATATGTTTGAAGAAATATTATCCATTTCCTCGGCTGTTAAAATACGACAAACAGCATTTTCATCGATAACACAACGAAATCTTATTTCAAAATCATTCGGATCCAAATCGCTATGAATTTTCGAATAATGATCATACATCATTTCACGCCATTTTGTTTCGAATGAACATTCATTACAACCATATGGTTTTGATTCATGATGATTAGACATATGTGCAACCATAACACGTGCAAAATGATGACGAAAATTACAATTCGAACATGAAATTATTTTTGAACTTGAATTAGGATGCCGGGATATTATCGATGATTTAGTAACGAATCTTGAACGAATGTTACTTCTATTATTATTATTATTATTGCCATTGTTATTGTTGGTAATTTTATCATCAGCAATTGCTCCATTATTGATATCATCAATTTCAAAATTAACTTCAGGTATCAATAAATTACCAACATTATCTAAATTTGCATTATTTTCATCATTATCATTGTCATTATTTTCATTATTATTATTATTGTTATTATCAATCAATAATCCATCATCAAATTCATCATTTTTAAATTTTTTATTACGATATTCAATACGTTCATTAATTTCATCAGTATAATCTAGCCCATCTTCTCGGCCAATATAGACAAGAAATTTATCATATTTGGCATAATCTCTTTTACCTGAATCATGTATCAATACTGGATGTGCATTTTCATGTATTGGATCACGTTGTGCTTTCATTTTAATATGTTTAGTAACATCCCATTCCCAATTCGATCGATGACCACAAATAGAACATTGAAATGGTTTTGTATTCAAATGTTGTACATAATGAACATGAAATCTTGATGCTGTGTTACATGTAAAATTACAATATGTACATTTATACATTTTTATGAACAGATTATTGATCAATTCATCATCATTTTCATATGAATCATTATTATTGTTGCTATTGAAACCATTTTGATCCAATCCATTATTATTATTACCGCTGTTATTATCATAATCAATCATTTCAGATACATCACCATTCGTATTCAAATCTTCATCTAGTTGTTGATTATAATTCAATAATAAATTAACATTTTCATTATTATTCGTTGGACTATTTCCATTACTTTCGATTTCATTCTGCAAAATTGTTGGATTTTGATTCGGCAATAAATGATAACGCTGCATATGACGATTAAGATCACCTTTCCATTTGCTACGAAAATTACATTTCGAACATTTGAATGGTTTCTCTTTTGAATGTACACGAATATGACGCTCCAATTCAGATACCCAACGTGTACGATAGCCACAAAAATTACAAATATTTGGATTTTTTGTCATCATTTCATTTGTATACAATTTTTTCTGATTTTGTTTCATCAATGATGCTGATGCTGATGATGATGATATTATCATATCATTGCTATTATTAACATATTGATTTGTCGATTGTTTGTGATGTTTTAAAAAATGTCTTTGTGCAGATATGGCATCACCAAATTTAACTTTGCATATATAACATTCGAGATTGAACATGAATTTTTTATCATCTAAGATTGATAGGGAATTTATAAATCAATTGAATAAATGAACAAACAAATCAAAACATACCTGAATCATTATTACTGGTGTTTGATGATTCAATTTCAATATCTTCTTGTTCATTTAAGCTTAATTCAAAATTATTTATATTATCGTAATTACCATTATTAATGTTGTTGATTGATGCTGTGATTAAATAGAATTATTTTAGTGAAAATTAGTGAATTAATACGATAAAAAATACATACATGTTGTATTATCATCAGGGATCGATTCATCATTGTCATCATTGATTATGGATAAATTCATTTCAAATAAATTTCCATCTATTGTTGAATCATTCATATTATTATTATTTGGGCGATTAATTTTAGGTTTAATCAATAATTGTTCAATTTCACCACCATTCAATGATGTGGATGATGATGATGCTGCGGCCACTTGAGCTGATGCTGTTTGATCAGGTGAATTCATATTGATTGAATTCAATTTATGCACCAGCAACAAATGTCGTTGTAATTTTTGTACATATTGACATGCATAAACACAATATGGACATTCAACAATTTTCACTTTGTAACCATGCCCATCACGACGATGGTAGAGAAATTCACGTGGATTCACCGTACGAAATCCACAATCATTACAATTATATTGTCGCCGTATTCTTGTTGCTGGTAAATCGGCTAAATTATTATTATTATTTGTTGAAACGTTCAATTTATTTGTTGATGATGATTGTTGTGATTTCGGTGTACTTGAACGTGATGATGATGATGCTACCATACTATTATCATTATTTTGTTGATGCTGCAGAGAATCAGCGTCTGTATTCAATGTTATTAAAGGTATCGATGCAATATTAAAATTATTCATCATTTGATTATCATTATTAAAATATTGTTGTTGCTGTTGTGAATGCAAAACATTATCATCAATAAAACCGGCTTTCCAAAATTCTTCGAATTCTGCTCTTTCATCATCATCATCATCAACATCGTCATCAATATCTTCATTGTTATTATTATTATTATTATCATTATCTATGAATAAATCATCATCAATAAACATTGGATTATGATTATTATCATATTCATCATAATTATTTTGTTGATGCAATTGTTGCTGTTGTTGTTTGCGTTGTTTACTTGATTTTGAACTACGTTTTTTACTCGTTGTTTTTATGGCATTTGTATTGATATTAAAATTAAAATTATCTTCATTCATAGCTTCAAAATTTACGGTAAAATCTAGATTAGTTTCTTCACCACCGGCCGATACTAATTCTTTAGCAAATTTAGCTTGTGCTGTTTTCAATATATCTTGATGAAATTCAATTTGATGTTGGATTAATGTATCATTATCTTCGGATACAAAGCCACAAAATTTACAACTTTTATTTCCTATGTAATGAAATTGAAGATTAGTACATGAAATGATAATAAAATAAGAATCAATTTTCACCTTTTGAGCCACAAATTCCATGCACATCTTTACGATGTCTAAGAAGATTTGTTTGATATGCCTATATATAAATGTGTGTGTGGTGTGTTTATGTATGGTTTTTCATGTGATAGCAAAACAAAAACAAAATATACATAGATTTAGTGAAATTATGAAATTACTCAATGAATAATATGAAATTGAAATAAAACAAATCAAAAAAAAAAAAAAAAAAAAAATATGAAAACAAACCGTTACGAATGGACATAA
This sequence comes from Psoroptes ovis, assembly GCA_002943765.1. NCBI lineage: Eukaryota > Metazoa > Arthropoda > Arachnida > Sarcoptiformes > Psoroptidae > Psoroptes > Psoroptes ovis. Next base: position 250,555 of record PQWQ01000028.1, on the reverse strand, counting down.
TACACATTTCAATGCATTTTGTGTATGTGTTACAGCTTTATGTCTTGATAATTGTCTTGCACTTTGTGCTTCAAAATTACATTCAGTACATGGATATGTTAATTTTCTTGTCATCGTTGTTGATGTTGATGACGATGATGATGATGGTTGATCTATTTTATGGAATGACATTTTTGTTTTCGACAATTTTAATCGATGCTATTAATATATGATGATGCTAAGATGAAAATGATGACGAAATCCAAATAAATACTATTTATTCAAGTGGAATTTGTATCAATTCTATCGAAATCGGTTGAATATTTTCAAATTCGTTACGATCACCGAATGTTTCAATATGATTTCATGAATTTAAATCTGAGAATTTTTAAATACTTTCAAAGATAATAATTATAAGCAATGAATAAACACATCAGCATTACAAGTGAAAGTTAGATTATCATTATTTCTTTAAGTTTGTCTTCTCTTAGATTGATTATTATTATTTGTATTTTATAGAAATTTATATAGAAAATGATCAAAATTTTTTTTTCTTTTGCTCAATGGCAAATTGTAGTGTTTTTTGAAGTTGTTGTGATGATTATGATGATGATATTATTTGATGAGTATTTTTATTAATATTATCATCAATACAATATATCGATAGACATCAACAACAACATCGACAATTGATTTGAATTGAATTGAAATAATATCAAAGTATATTTTTAAGTGAACGAATAATAATAATAATGATCATCAGAATGGTTTTCGAAAACAAAACAATGGTAAAATGATGAATGATTGACTTTATATCTTTAAATATGGTTGAGTATATTCATATTCATTTATTCCAACGAACACCATGAAATGAAATGAATGAATGAACAGATATTACAGATATTGAATGAAACACATACACATTGAACACACACACACTAACACATACCATGCATACAATTCACAATAAAACATGTAATATCGTTATTAGTATTATTTCTTTGTTGTTGTATCGCTTTTTTTGTTTGTTTGTTTGTTGCTTGACCACAATTGTTGGTTGGTTGGTCGGTTGGTCGTTGTTGGTTAGATGATTGGATGATGGTTAGTTGTTGGTTGGATGGATGGATGAATATTATTGAATGAAATGGAAAAGGTGGTTATATATTTTACACACAAACATATATTCTTCATTTTTCATTTTCATTATCATCATCAAGTTCACATGTTCAGGCAGATGATATTATGAAATTCGAAATTATTCAAAATATTGATCGAAATGATGAAATTATGATGCAATTTTGGAATAAAGTGTATGTTTCAAAGAGAATAGATCAACAATGATTCATAAATGGACGATCGATATATCGATTTGATTTCACTTTTGAAAATTCAAGTCAAAACGTTTTAAAGACATCATCGGAATCATCGATGGTAAATGATGATGATTGCTCGGTATATCATTTAAATGGTAGATTTAAAAGAAAAAAAAATGTGTCTATTCATCGGCTTCAATAATCAAATATCTTTGATGTTGATGATGATGATGATGATGAAAAAACTGACATGATGTCTTTGAATCGTTGAAAATATAAATGTCGATGATAATACACACACAAAAAAAATAGTAAATATTGATGATAATGATTATTATTATTAAAAAAATAAATACACACAAAATGAATGAATAAAATGTTGATATTACTTGATGATGGTAGGTTGATGGTATAGAATTATTATTATTATTATTATCTGTATTTAAGCTGCTTGTGGTTGTTGTTGTTTGTTTGTTTGTTGTTGCTGCTTATTACTGCTACTATCAAAAGATGGTTTGAAATGTTTTTTCATTTATTTTTTGTCGATGACGATGTTTTTTTTGTGTTCGATGATGGTTGAATGGCAACGACAAATAGTCGTAGTCGATGATGATGATGATTATGATTATTGCGAGATGATGATGATGATGAAGAAAATTAATTTAACAAACACACATATACACACATAGACACAAACACAAATGATTGAATATAGTAAAATATAATAAATAATGCACAAAGCTTACCATCAAATCATGAACAACAAATGAAGAGCAGCTGCGTTATTGTTGGATATATTGGACATATTGATAATTAATCGTTAATTGTAATTGATGATAATATTTCCGTTTTGAGTTTTTTGAAATTGTTGATATCGAATCAATTGTTCATTAGCACGTACACAACTGATGATGAAGATGATGATGATGATGATTAAATTTGAAATTCTCTCTGAATTTCTTATGGATAGATTGATTCAATTGATATCAAGATTGATTCGTAGAGCTTACATTTGATTCGAGAAATACAACAACACCAATAATAATAATAATAATCATTTTACCATGGTTATTATGGTCACCAAGATAATAATTGGAATCGAAATAAAAAACAATGATCATTACAATGTTAAAATTGAATGTTTGACATTAAAAATTATGTTGGAATAAATGTGGAATGGAATGGTTATTACCAATCAATCGATGAACATTTTTTTGATTTGAACATTTCAATACATCGAATAGATCAAACACACTTTTCATGTTCATGAATGTAATGGATGTCATTAAACATAAATATATCATTGAACAAACTTCACGAAATATCGAAAATCAAAGATATCGAATGAATGATCGGATGGACAAAACCAAATGCAACCATCATTTCATCATATGACACTATGATCATCGAAATGGCCATTCATTGAATAGACCTTCTGTCATTTCCGTTTCACAGTGTTCGATGGTTTGTTTTGTTTTGTTTTTGGGTGTTTTGAATGGAAAATCATATACACCAGCACCAACAAAACCGATGGTTGGTTACCATCGAACAATGAAAGATTATTATTGAACCAAACAACAACATAAAAAATATCACCAAATACAGCAGCAGCAGCAGTTGATACCATACAATGAATGGTTTACAATGGTTTTGGGTGAAATAACTCAAAAAAAAGAGAGATAATTTAGTTGGACATTTAGTTTTTGGTGGTGCACACACACACAATCACACATAAAAACTCATATACGAAGATTTTTGTATCGATAAAAAACGATTTTTGTTCTTCATCATCATCAACAACATGATGAAAATGATGTGAAATATGATGAGAAATAAATGGTAAAAAAATATTAAGCCTACCACCACTTCTCGTTGCAATCATCAACAATACATGATGATGATGATCATGATCATCATCATCATCATCATCATCATCATCATCATCATCATCGAAAATGGTGTTGTATAAGTGGCGGGAATTATTCGATATTATCATCGGAAAAATGTATGTATGTGTTTGCTGTGTGTGTACTGTATGTTCCAAAATGCTGTTCCAACACAAAAAAAAATGGATCATACAACAAAACAACGACAATTGGACATGTACCAAAAATTGGAAATACCGATTGCAGGCAGGCAGGCAGGCAGTCGATGGATCCCTTTTGAAATTAATTTATCAATTGAAACACATGCACACACATAGCCAAATAAAATCTCAAATAAGAAGTGGTGGTTACTTTGTTGATACTTATATCTACATCATAATACACTGTTTTTGTGGATGGTGTGTGGTACATTCGCCATTGTTATACCATACATTCGTTGATATCGTTGTATAGCTATAGCTTCAGTAGTGGATGGATATTTTATCGCTCTCCTCTTTCGATTTGTGGATGGATATCCATTGTTAATGATAGTAAACTGTTTGGTTCTTTATTGTTGAATCCGATTTTTATATATTCGAAATTGGTTCATTTGAAACATAAACGGTGGCCAAAAGGGCATGATTCCATCATCATCATCATCATCATCAACATCAACAACGACCACGACCACCACCACTACCATTATCATTATCAATGATCATGATCATCATCAGTACCATGAGTCATATCAATTCGAATTATCAATGATTATTGCTTATCATCATCATATCATATCATATAAATTAATTGGCAAAGCAATTAAAATTGGGGCCAGAAAAAAAAAACCAAAAGATAATCCGAATTTTGAAGAAAACAAGAATTTCGATTTCAAATAGCCAAACAAGTAGAATTTGATTCTTTGGAATTGAAATCAAATTTTCAAATTGAAAAATACTGATTCAATACTGACATTTGGATGCTTTTCGCAAATGGATGCGTATTTAGTAATCATTTTAAATGCATTTCAAACAGTGTTTTACCATTTTACAATTTGTACACCTAAGGCACAATTCAATTCGATAAGATTGATTTGATTTTTCTCAGAGGTTTTAGCTTTTGTATTTTGCATTTTCAATGGTTCGAATGGTAAATCAGCCATTTTCGATTTTTTTGAGGTTGATTGTTTGGTATCAAACACCAACACACTAAACACATACACACGCACACATATACCAAACACACACAGGGACAGCTGGCACTGTTTTTCGTTTTCAGTTTGCAAACTAACCAACAAGAACCTTTGAAAAAGAGGAGGAAAGCGAGTAAAATCCATTGAGTAGTTTCGTTTATAGAATGGAATGGTAAGGCTGTTTTCCACCGATATATGTGTGCGCGTTTCATCGATTTCGATCATCATCAACATCGTTATCGTTGTTGTTGCAGCCTCATCATTACCAACATCATTCATGCTGGTTGCCGTATATTTCCATTGCAAACAATATGATCTTCTCTTCCCCTCACCCTTAAAACATCATTTTAACATTGAAAAAATAGAAATTTTGTATCATTGATTGCTGATGATGGATGGTTATATGACGATGATGATGATCATGATTATCATCATTAAAAATTCAACATACTCCCTCTTTTGATTTCGATACAATTAGAATCAATTATAATATGATCAATATGATGAATTTGAATATGGATTGAAATGTAATTTTCTTTGAACAAATTATGATAATTTTATTATTATTATCATTTGTAGAATATAACAATATTTCCGATATAAGGAGATAGATTGTATTAATTTAAATCATAACTATTTGTCATTTAGATTAATTGATTAGATTTTAGTGATAATAAGAGCTGCATAAAATTAGGTATAATTTTGATTGATTATTTTCCATTCATTTGTAATTTTTGTTGCGGAAATTGTACCGATTTTTCTCGGTGACCATCAGCCATTATTTTTTCAATTTCTTCAATAGTACGTGGTACATTTGTTAAAAGTTCACAACCATCAGCAGTGACAACAATGTCATCTTCGATACGTACCTAAGGATTTAAAAAAAAAAATAAAATGAAAAAAAAACATTGAAATGTTCGATGTTTTGTGTGGAAATAATAAGTTTTTTGAGATGATTTACCCCGCCAAATGTTCGAAATCTTTCAATGACAGGCCATACAATAAATTGTGAGAGTATGGGATCGTTTTTTGCTTTACGAAGTAATTCATCAACAAAATAAATGCCTGGTTCAATAGTCAATACCATATCTTTTTGTAAAATTCTAGCTGTACGAAGTTGTCGTAACCCCGGTTCATTGCTACGTGGTGGACAATCATCAAGATATCCACCAACATCATGTACATCGATACCGAGCAGATGGCCCAGTCCATGAGGCATAAAGATAAAGCCTAGCCTAGCATTCATCATATCATCAATGTTACCATGTAACAATCCATGTTGAAGCATTTGTTCCAATTCAGTTTTTTCAGCCAACAGATGCATATCTGTCCATGATACACCAGGCTTAACAGCGGTCATTACTGCTCGATTAGCCTTGAGCACTGCTTCATAGATAATTTTTTGATCAGGCGTAAATTTTCCATTAGCTGGAAATGAACAAGTGATATCCGATGAGTAGCGGTAATATTCACATCCCATATCAAATGTACAAATATCACCATCATTAATGATTTTATTATTTGGCGCCGCCGCGTGACCATAATGTAATATGCCACCATTACATCCACTTGCACAAATACAAGTATATGATACATGTCTTGCTCCACCATTATAATAACAATAATGAAGAAATATCGACTCCAATTGATATTCGGTCATGCCCGGTCTTACTGACTTCATTACTTCAATATGAGCTTCGCTACTGATTTTATTCGTATAACGAATCACATCTAATTCTTCTGATGTTTTGAACACACGTAATTCAGCCATATGGGAATGTAATAAGCTATCATTCACTTTAAACTTTTCAATTCCATTGAAATGTGTTTCGATTGATACCAGATTTGAATCACTGTTCACTCCTTTCAGTGTTAGCAGTACTTTGCGGTTCAAATCGGACAATATTTGAGACAACTACAAAATCAAATACAATTAGATATTAATGGAGAATTATCATGAAATAAGGGCTACAGTACTTGTTCAGTGTAATAAACAGCATCAACATTATATCGATTGATCAGATCATCTAATGTATATAATTTACCCATCCATATTGCATAGGATTCAGGTAATTTTGGTGCAAATAAATAGGATTTTTCGGTTACCAAATCAATGGCACCATAATAATCAGGTTCCAATACGCCGAATGTCCAATGAAAATATGATTCTTGCCTGAAAATTGGTTCAGTATCGGTATCATAATGATTTTGGGTTTTACCACCTTGCAATAGAATTATTGCGTCTTTCGGTACATTATCATCAGATTTCAATCGATCACATAAACGTTTACGATTAATGAAATGTAATTTTCTTGAAATTTCAAGTGTATGTGGTCCTAAATCGAAACTTTTGAGAAGAATAAATTCATGAATTAAATATTATTGTAAAAGAAAATTCAACAAATACCTTGAATGTTCCATTTCTTATAAAAAAAATTTAAAACTGAATTAATAAAAATAACAAAGTAAAAACTTGAAAACTGCTGTATCGATGGTTTGAAATAATGAAATAATAACAAAAACTGATGAAAAAATTTTTGAACTTATATATTCAACAAAGAAAGCTTTATTTATTGAACAATAAATGTAAATGATATTAGATGTACTGATAAATTATTGTCAAATTATCAAAGTTCAATTAAATATATTGTACGATGACACAAATTTTGAATGAAAAAGCTTTGTTTTTATTTTAAATGTTTTTTTTTATTTGCATTAACTCAATGAATGACGTAGATGAGATGATGTTTCGACGGCGCGCGAATTACATTCAAATTTTTATTAATCAAATTTCCATTATTTATTTTTTTGTCATGTCATTTTCAATTAAAATTTAATGATTGTTAATTTTTTTAATGAAAATTTTCTAATTATGAAAGAAGCTCATATGATAATTGATGAAAAATGATAACATTGAAACATTGAAAAAATGAACCAATTAATTTTCGACTTCTTTTTTTCCAAATCACATTTTGATATCGATGTCTAAATCTTTCAACATTTGTCGTGATTTAAGTAAATTGACTACAAAATAATTAGATGATAAATGAAAATATTAATTCAAATTTCATAGATAGAAAAAAAATCTCAAAATACATACATCTAACATGAAATGTTTCAATATTAAATGATTTAATCATTGCATCATTTAGAATGGTTTTTTCATTTTCAATTTCCAACGACAATAATCGTTCATTCATTTCTTTTAATTCTTGATTATCAAATTCAATATTATTAAATCGATGTTTAAAATTATTTAATTTCTTTTCATCCATCATTTTTAAGCCTTTTTTTGTACCAAATTCAAGATGCCAAAGGTCCAAGAAAAAATTTCAAAGAAATTCGAATTCGAATTTCGAAAAAAAATTTCGTACCAACTTTTATGAATGGATCAATGAGAAAAAAATGAGGAGAATTTGTTTATGTTTCTCGAAAAACAATTCATTTTTGTTCATTTCGCTGAAATGTATTGGAAATTTTTTATTACTAAAATCAAAGAAACAAAAAAAAATTAAATGAATGAATATTGTTAAACTTTCTCATGGTGGCCAATAATATAAACACACACTTACACACACATAAAACGGCAAAACAAATACAGACATATACAATTTGTGGCTGCAAATGCAGATGCAGACAAATTATTTTCTCAACATTTCTCAGGTGCCTGGAATGTTTTGTATAATTGATCAATTGATTTAAATTCTTTTCTTTGATTGGATTTGATAAATAATTTATTTGTATTGAAATCTGAACCCCAAAAAAATGAATGATCAAAATAATGAATCAAATAACAATAATGAAAATGATAATAATAATAATGATGATGATAATAAAGTTCAAAATACAGCTAAAACAATGAAAATTGATCATGATAATATAATGAATATTAATAATAATGAAGATGATGATGATGATGATGATGAGAATGAAGATGATGATGATGATGATGACGATGAAGAAGAAGAAGGTGGAGAAGATGATGATGATGAAACTGAATCAGGTGATTCTAGTGATGATAATGGTGAAGATGATACTGAAACTGAAAATGAAAATAATGATGATGATGAAAATGATAAATCTATGAAAGATGATGATATACAAATGCCATTATCACCAAATAGTACACCGACATGTTATATTTGTTTGAATATATTTGAAGGACAAGATATTGGTAGTCCAGATTCATGTGAATCGATACATTATTTCTGTTTAGAATGTATTGAAGAATGGAGCAAGGTATTTATTAGTCAAATTAATTGAATAAATTCCTAATTCTCGGTTCTTATTTTTACAAATAGCAAATAAACACATGTCCAGTGGATAGAAAATCGTTTTCATACATATCTGTAAGACGTACGATCAACGGCGAAATTGTTATGAAGGTATATTTCATTGCGATTCTCGAAAAATATTCACAATTTATATGATGACATAAAATTGCGCAAGTAGAATCAAATGTTTCCTTTGTAGAAATGTTTGAAATGATCCATCAATTAGTTTTCAATCTGACTAATTAAATTGGTCAAAATTTTTTCCATTCAATTTGTTGCAAATTTTTAAAATTTTCTTATTTATTTTCATGAATAGGTCCCAATCCTTAAAAAATCTGTATTGGAAATCGTAACTGTTGATAATGATGATGTTACATATTGTGAAATATGTGGCCGATGTGATCGAGAAGATCGATTATTACTATGTGATGGTTGTGATTTTGGTTATCATTGTGAATGTTTAGTACCACCATTAGAAACAATACCAGTTGATGAATGGTTTTGTCCCGACTGTTTTGAGCGATTGTTTGGTGATGATTTGAATGATTCAAACAACAACAATCAACATCGCTTAATTCAACAACAACGTAGAGTATTAGCGCGTACTGGTGCATTCGAACGTGTTCGTAATCGTATTATGGCAAGACGATCAATCAGAACACCTACAACATCATCAGCGGCTTCAACGAATCGGCGAACACCTGTGAGATGTAAAAGAAAGAAACGAAAGCGCAAAACAACTACGACAAAGAAACGAAAAACCACTTCGAATAAATCCAAAACTAAAACGAAAACAACCAGACGTAAAAAATATCGGAAACGTACGAAGAAATCTAAATTATCTATGAAGCGTTTGCCAGCAGCCGATCCACGTTCACGTTTAGCAAGTAGATTAGGTTTGATTTGTAAACCTAAGGCACCATTCGGCACACTTAATACAATAAAACCATTGAATCTATCGAATCGTTCAACATCTGAACAATATCGCCATTTCAGTGGTATTAATAATAGTCTTTCGATGTTTGGATATGGTTTAGAAATGAATCATTTAAGTTCCTATGGTGATGATGAAGAAGATGATGATTCATATAATAATATTGCTGTTGTTGATGGTTCTGTTGGCAGTGTAGGCCTGTTGACAACAACAACAAATATTAGACCTCGAAACATTTATGTAAATAATAAAAATAAAACAACATTCACAAATGCCGAAGTAGCATCCTCGTTACCATCATTCAATATTGATGTATTGAGTGAAATAATGAATTCACAAAAAATATTACATGCACCATCATCAGATTTATCGATTGCAAGGGATGGTAGAATATATTTGAATACAGAAACGACAGCGAATAATAATAATAATAATTCAATACGTAAATGTCCAAATAATCAATCGACAGCTGCATCATCATCCAATATTGACATGAAAATTTATAATAATAATACCAGCAATAATTCATCAAATAGACGTGCTTCTATATCAGTAGCTAATTCATATTCTTCATCCAATTCATCATCATCATCATCACCATTAGATATGAGTCATGATAATAATCATACTGAAGATATTAGTTTTATAAAACCTTCGCCAATAATTTCATTGAATAATTTGAGTGATAAAAATAATAGAAATAATAATAATGATGATGATGATGATGATGAAAATGATGATAAAAATATTGATGTAGAAATGTATAGCGATATTGAATCAATACAAGATGATACAAATATCAATAATAATACGAAAGAATTGGATAATAGCGCCGATAATAATAAAAATAATAATAATGAAAATCAATGTGAACAGCCAGCAAATGCAATCAAAAATGAATCGTCCAATAATTTGAATGGTATTTTATTTTTATTTTTATTTAAATCTTTCATTAATTTTTATTCATATTTTCACCACTCAGATGACTCAAATACATTTGATAAAACAAGTTTAATGGATATTAATGCTGCCGCAGGCAGTAATAATATTGATACCATTATTGCCAATGATAATTATAACAGTATTAATCATCATGATAATGATGTTGAAACCGAAAAAACGGTGAAAAATGTTAAACGTCGACCATCAATTAATGATTTGTTTGGTGGTGATTCAGATGATTCTGATGATTTTGATGATAATGATAATGATGCCAAACAAAAAGAAATGAATGAATTGACAAAATTAATACAACAACCGACCGGTATCAATGCACATTTTCCAATCAAGATGCCGTTAGTATTGAAAACAAATTTATTTAATGATAAAAATAATAAATCATCTAAAAATGGTAATGATGGTGATATAAAAAAATGGATTCCAATATATCCAGAAACATCTAAAAATGATTCTAATGGTGGATCCAAGTGGAAAGCGATTGGTGTTGATATTGATAAAAAAGATAATATTGAAATGAGTAAAAATAATGAATCAGAATCGATAAAACAATCGGAGCCAAAAAGAATAGAAATCAAAAAGGTAGAAAAATTTGAAAAAGGTGAAACGAGTAATAATAATGTTCGTGATAAAAGAGAAGAAATATCATCTAAATTGAAAGATTCATTCAAAAATGTCCAAATCCAAAATGAAGATATATTTGCCGATATTTTTGATGATTTAATACCAATAAAAAAACCGACTGTAGTTTCTAAGTTGAAAGACAATGAATCTAAACCGAAACCACAATCACCTTTATCGCCAATACAATCCACTTCGTCAGATAATGATAAAGCCAAAATACGAAAATGTAAACATGGAAGACCACTTACTCATAAGAATAAAGATATTTCTTCATCATCATCATCAATCGCATCTTCTTCAACCAATAAACGTCGTTTAGATGATAATGAAATGATAAAATCTAACAATAATCATAATAATAATCAAAAACGTGATCCTATAATATGGGATCGATTCCATGATGATAATAGAAAATTATCTCGAAATGAACATCAGCGACATCATCATAATGAAGATGATATACGGCTACGTAAAGATGATTACGAACATTCAAAATCAAAACATCATAAGCACCACCATCATCATCATCATCACCATCATCATAGACATCATCATCATAAACATAATCAATCTACGACGCATAATCAAAACACACAGCGACAGCAACAGCAGCAGCAGCAAGATAAACATGATTCAGTCACTAAATCATATCCTAAAATTGATTCAAAAGAAATTTATGAACAAGGTTTGTTTTTAAAATGCCAAATTTTTCAGGGAAAAATTAATTTTAATGTCATTCAATCATCCAACCAAAATACAGGTGACAAAATAATAATAAATGTCAATTTTAAAAAACAAGAAATGAATCCTGAAAATAGAGATAGTAGCAAAGAAAGCAATAACAATGAACCAAAGAAAATGAAAGAATCATCATCAAAACCATTGAATAAAAGCGAAACAATTGAGACAATTAGTCCAGAAAGACCTTCAAAAATTAGTTATGATGATTCACCATTGATATTTGATTCGCCATTAGATTTTAATATATTCGACGACGATGATAATGATGATGATGATATGAAATTTAGAGCATTATTATCAAAATCTCATACTAAAAACAATAATAAACCATTGAATTCCAGTGATGATCAAATCAAATCATCTTCAACGTCTACAACTGGTAATAATGAATACAAATTTTCACCAATAAGATCAAATTTCGAAACAAATGATAATGATTCTAATATGATTGTAAAAAATGATAAAATTACGAATTTCAATGACAGCTTTAATTCTGATAAAAATGATTATAATTCTTTCCTACCCACGCCAACACAAGATGAATCACAAACATCACAAATGTTAATAATGTCATCATCATCTTCATCAAATTTCAAAAATATATCATCAAAAAATGATCCGAAATTATCATCTTCCAGAATATCAACATTTAATGAATCTGATTCTTTAATAAAAAAAGATTCAAACGATTTTTATGATCCAGAATTACCACTACAATCACCAGATCATTCACTATTATCATCGTCATCATCTTCACCGATTGATCAATTTAAAAAAGTTGATACCATTTTCAAAAAAGAAGTAAGTTTTGTTGAAACAACATCATTGAAAAATACATTTTTGGTAAGCGCCGATATTAAATCGAATATTTTGAATGATTAAATTTTAATTATTTTCATTTTATTAAATAGTCGAAAGATTCTAATAAAACAGCAACCACTATTAGAAAGTTGGAATCATTCACCAATTTCTCGCAATTACTCGAGCATGCACAAACATTGAGAGATCAACAAAATCAAAACAAATCAAAATCAATGAAAATGATGACAACAACATCAACATCGAACAATAATAATAGCGACCAGGACATAATAGAAATCGTAGACATGGATGTCGCCTCACCGAATAGTTTATCACCTCAATCAATTAATGAGTGTTCATCAAGTACAGCCAATTTAACAACAGCAAATGCTGCAAATCCATCACCATTGGCAAATGTCAAAGAAATATGGGATCAAATAATCAAAACGGCATCTTCTAGATTGAATGAATCATCGAGTAAACATAACAATGAAAATACAAACAATACAATTAATAGTAAGAATAATAATAATAATAATAAGAAAATCCGATCAAATGGTGATAACAAACGTGCGAAACAATTGAAAAATGATTTTCTCGATGATGATGAACATCCAAAATCAGCTGTTGATATGGAAATAAAAGAAAAGGTATTTGAATGATTTGTTTTAATTCAAATTGAAATTCAAATTAATTCTTTCGACTTTTCTTAGTACATTAAAAAATTAAATCGTCAAGAACGTGTAATTGAAGAGGTAAAATTATCGTTGAAACCATATTATCAAAAAAAGAAAATCAATAAAGATGAATATAAAAATATATTACGTAAAGCTGTTCCAAAGGTTAGTCATATTAATGTTTTTATTTTGCAATTTTCATAATTTTAATTAATTTTCTTTTAATAAATCTATTTTTTTCAAATTAGATCTGTCATAGTAAAAGTGGTGAAATAAATCCAATAAAAATAAAAAAATTGGTCGAAGCATATGTTAAACATTTTAGACATCAGAGAAAATCTTGAATGATGAACCATAAACAACAACATCTGCAACCAAAAACAACCAAAATTCATTTATTCATTTGATCTATTGATTTCAATTTATTTTAATTCAAATTTAAATTTCTTTGTAAAATTTTTGTTCTCCATCAATTATCATCATCATCATCATTTATTTGAAAATAATGAATTTTTTCTTTTTTCTATTTTAAATATCATCAATAAATAAATACATCATCAATTGATTGATTATAGTTTGAAATTTTCATTTTGTTTTTAAATTCACATTCAAAAATGCGCATGCGCATCATTTTTTTTCTGTTCAATTTGACGATCATTGACAATTAACTCAACAAGTCAACACATACACAGAAAAAAATAGGAAAAAAATATAAAAAGTTCGAAAATCGAAAAACACGCGAGATTTGATTCGATTTTCTGGATTCATTTTTCATTTCATTTTAGTTCATTTTAGTTTATTTTTCATCTTCAGAAAATCATCAATTTAATATTTGTTTTTTGGTTTTAATTTTAATTTTGAATTTAATTTTTTTAAATTTATCAATTCACTTTATTCAACATACACAATGGAATCATCGATTGAAACAAATAATAACGATAATGATGGACAAATGAAATCCGGTCAACAATTTGAAGATAATGATCAACAAAAATCTAATGAAATTAATCTATTACAATCATTTATCGATAATCGTATTGATTTCGATAATTTAGATACTGTTTCGATTTGTGAATATTTATTTGAATATTGTTGTTTATCATCTGGCAGTATCGATATCAATAATTTTAATAATTCGATTGAATTATTTATTAAAAATTGTCATAAAAAATCAATCGAATTGAATCATTTCTTAGCATTGTTTGATTCATATTTATTCGTTCAAAAATATATTTCCCTGAATGCTTCATTTAATTTTGATATATTTTTGAAATTTTGTGAAATCTACTATCCAAATAAAATCGGTATGTCTGGACATGAATTCTGGTATTTTTTTTAATAATGATATTTGCTTTTATTTAAAAATAGGTATTGAAGATGTTGGTCGCATATTTTTTACCATTCCATGGAATCATAATTATGATTTTCAATTTGATTTCATTAAATTTTGCATCGAAAATGATAGAATTATTGCAATATTTGAATCATGTTCAGATTTAAATTTAAATAAAGAAATAGCTGAATGGAAAAAAAGTTTGAATGAACAACAGCAACATTCCAGTGATCTACTTTGTTGGAAATATAGCTCATTATATTGGATTTTAATAGAATTGTCTAAAAAAGGAAAATTGTATACAAAAATCGAAAATTTATTCATCGATAAACCAATAGAAAAGTGTCCAGATTTAGTGATCTATGCAATGATCATGCAGATGCAACAACAACAACAAAATGATGAACCTCTAAAACTTGTGAATGCATTGATGATTCGAGCAATTAAAAAAATTATTTATCCCGGTAACAATAATTCTACCTATCATAATAATTCAAATTTACTAATCCAAAAACTATGGTCAACAATGGTTCCGAGCGAAGCAACATCATTGACAATCTATCAAAAAATGATATTGAAATCACTGGTTGAACTTTACACTCAAGCAGTCACATTAGATGATCAAACAAACAAATTATTAAGAATCTTAGAAATAAGTCAAGATTTGAAGGCATTGAATTATTTATTGAATGAATCATCATATTTATTCGTTATTGATTTAGCATCCGTTGCATCACGCCGTGAATATCTAAAATTAGATAAATGGATTAATGATAGATTGCAAACAATTGGTGAATCTTTTGCTGATGCATGTAAATTCTATGTAAAACAGCGTTCTTCAATCAAATCAGAAGCCAATAAAAAATTGTCAACACCATCACATCGGGAAACATTGGGTATCATCACTTCATGTTTGGAAAATTATTATGCAAAAACTAAAGAAACATCATATACTAGAAATATGAAAGATGTATTCAAAATGTATTCAGAACTTGATACAATTAATAAAAATTATAACAGTGATGTTAATAATGAAGATACATGTAGAAATGATCCTTCAAAATTAATATCGAAAAATAGTCAATCATTGGAAGCAAATGTATTTGATAGTAAAGTGCAAAAAGTGGCTACAAATTTTTTGAAAACAATCATATTTCAATCCAATCTTGATCGATCAAAATTTAATATCATCATCAATCATTTGGAAGATATGAAATATTCGAATGATTTTGATAGTCAATTGAAATTTAATTGTATCATTCAAACATTATTGAAAGATTTGGATTTTTTAACACAGTATCAAAGCAATGAGTTGGTGAATATTGGTGAAATAATTGGTGGAATAATCAATCGTTCTTTGATTGATAATAATTTATTCTCACTCGTATTACAAAAACTTTATTACATCATAAATGCATCGAAAAAAGATCAAAAATTATTGATATTTGTTGATCGAGTAATGGAAACTTGTAAACAACGTTTACAAGAATATCCAACTTTATTTGAAAAATTATTATCAATCGATCAGAAAATGATTGCACGACAAAGGAAAGTTGTATCGAATGATGCACCACATCAACAGCCCAAACATGACAAAAATTCAATCAATATTCAGCCAAATTCAAACATCACTAAGCAACAGCAGCTATCAGAAAATCAAGAATTTTTGTTCAGAGAACGTTTGAATTTCATTTTCAATAATTTAGATCGAAAAAATTTGCCTTTGATCGCATCACAATTAATACAAGATTGTCAGGGAAATCCACGTAATTACCACTTATTGTCAGAATGTTTAACATGTCGTGCTATTAATGAAACGAATCACCATGAATTATTTTATGATCTCATCGATACTATTGATTTGGTCGAAATATTTGATGTTGTCACCAATAAATCATATGAAAAAATACGATATTATTTACCACGTATTGAAAAAAATAATGATCTCAAAAAGAAATTGAATTCAGCTGGAAAATGGATTGGAATGATAACATTGTCACGCAATAAACCTATTCTTTCAATACATTTAGATTTACATAGCTTATTGATTGAAGCTGAAATCAAAAATTTAACATTTCAAATTGTGCCTTTTGTTGTACAGATATTGAATGCTTGTAGTAAATCGAAAATTTTTCGTCCACCGAATCCATGGCTGATGACGTTGCTTCAGTTATTAATCCACATCTACACTAAACCTGATTCCAAACTAAAAATCAAATTTGAAATTGAAAAATTATATCAATCATTGGAATTGAAACTCGACGAACATATCAATAAATTCTCCAAAACTAATATTGATATTGAAAAAAAGAAAAATTTATTGAAATACTTCGAATATCTCGAACCATCAGTTTTGTCTCATAACACTGTTGAATCATCGACAGATAATATCGTTGCACAACAACAAATGATTAAATCCGATAATGAAACACAAATTAATGAAATCGAATTATTCAAAGAATTGTCTGATCAAATAATTATATCATCACAATTGAAAATTATTCAATATCATCCCGATTTGATTGTTATTTTCAAGAAATTAATCATCAACGCCATCCAAGAATGGTTGAAAAATCGTTCTGAAACACCTAGTCATTTGCTTAATGCAGTAGATATTATTATACGCAAAGATTTCGCATTTGAATCGGATGTTAGAAAAATACAAATGGCAGCCATTAATTTTACCCGTTATGTTATGGCCAGCTATATAATGATGTCATGTCATGAATCGCTATCGACAACCATCAGTGAAAAATTGTGTGATTATTTATTGAATGACCATAAATTAGATCGTGTACTTTGTGATAAAGAATTTATCGAAAATACAATCATTCAAATCGTGAATGAAAATTTAAATTCTTGCATCACATTTATCGAAAAATGTTTGACAAAAAAAGCAATCATTGAAATATGTGGCCGACTTAAATCAGATTTTGAAAATCGTTCAATGATATATGAAAATGCAAAAAATTTAATGGATTATGATTGCTCAAAATTAACAGCATTTTATAATACATTCGATACTGTAAAGCTCAAACAAATGCAACGAATTGCACGATCGAATAAAGATGTATCATCAGATGATCCACAAAATTTATGTGATAATAATGTTATTGTGAAAAAGCAAAAAGAATCAATCCAACCACCATTGAATAATAGCAACAGAAATAATGAACAAATGTTCAAAGTAATCACAATTTTAGAAAAATGGTTTAATTTTTTCCATAATGATCAAAAAAATGACGAAGAAATCCATAAAGCTATAATGCAAGTTGTAAGTTAATTACATGATTTTTTGTTCATTTATTCATTAGCATTTATTCTTTCATAGGATTTTTTTAAAGGTGAAGAATCATTGTTCACATTCCTGAAATTATCATTCAATATTTGTTACGAGCATTGTCAACAAGTCATCGCTTCACAATCATCTGAATCGGCTAACAATGCATCGAAAATACATATGAAATGCTTCAGTTATTTAGATTCATTCACATATCTATTTTTATTTCTGATCAAACATGAAAGTATACAATTCAAAATTAATGTTTTGAATCGTTTTTTAAGCGATTTTCGTGCAAAAGTACATGCTGATCACAATAAAAATGTGGGAAAATTCAATCCAATATGCTATTATCGTATAATGGTTTTATTGTTTCTTGAATTTAATAATGAAATATCCAGTTATGCCAACAGCAATAATAATAATAATTATTTGCACATCAAATCATGTTTGATGCAAATATTTTTCGATCTGCTTAAATCAATGTCACCATTATATTTACCAACATTCACATTTGCATGGTTAGAATTTATTTCACATCGTTCATTCATTGGCCATTGTTTGAATGGGCAAAATATCAATGGTATGTGGAATCATTATTATTTCTTAATACGTGATCTATTGGAATTTGAAAAATCGATCATTCAAATTAATTCAATTAAATCTGAATCGTTCAAACATCTACACAAGGTATTTATTTATATTGGCTAAAATTAATATTGAATTTCTAATTTATTCTCATAAACTATTTACAGGGTACAGTGAAATTATTTTTGCTGTTATTACATGATTTCCCAGACTTTTTAAGCCGTTTTTGTTTCCTTATTTGTGATTATTTGCTGAAAAATTCTTTTCAATTACATAATATAGTATTAAGTGCCTCACCACAATCTTATAATTTACCGAATCCATTATCATCGGCTATCAATTTGGATAATTTTCACAAAATTATTTTTAATTTTGATGGAAAGTTTGATGCTGATTTACCGTTTAAAAATGATGTCGAAGCATATTTGAATACTGGTCAATTTTTTTATTCGCACAAGATTCAATCATATTTTGAAATGACCAAACATATACCAACACAAATTGATTACATAAACAAACTATTATATTCAATAACTGAACATATAGTGAGAGAAAACCGTGATATTAATATGTTTAGTATTTGTAATGAACCATCAACGAAATTGATAAAATGCTTGATTGAAATGTTCGATTCGGAACGTCTTTATCATCTATTTTCATCAATGATTAATCATTTACGATTCCCAAATATCGATTGCAAATATTTCATCTGTCTATTGTTATATTTTTTTCGTGATTATATACAATTGAAGGAATTTATATTTCGTGTATTGATCGAACGATTAATTGCAATTGGACCACGACCATGGGGCTTATTCTATTTTGTTAAAGAGCTTACAAATAATCCTGAATATAATTTTAATAAATTCTTGAATAATTTCAATAGTCAAGGATTACCAGAGTAAGTATTTGTGATATAATGAATTACTATTGAATTTTCATTTAATCTTTATTTTTTTTTCATTTTTAGTTTCTGTGCTAAAATTAATTTATTAACTAAACAAAATAATTAATCATATAAATGCAATATAATAGTTAGTAAGTAATTACTTTCATATGAGCTATCTAGCGTAAAAAATATATCAACCGTTTTGGTTTTGTTCGTTCGTTATTTATTATTATTGTTGTTGCTCAAATTTAAAATAATTATAATAATCATCATAATTAAAGAATTTAATTGTAAAATTTTTAATAAATTTTAAGGTTTATTTTTTTCAAGAAGGAAAAATTTACAAATTTTCAATCATTTTTTCGATGTTACATTAGTGGTGTTATTATCTTTGTTAGCATCTTTTTCTTTGCTATTATCTTTATCTTTGTTTTGTGTTGTAGCAGCTGATGTCGTTGATGCTGTTGATTCTTTCTTTTCAGCATCACGATTAGATATTTTATTATTAATCAAGTTATGTAAAGCAATCACTGACCGTACTAAAGATGCTAAATAAACGACCAACATTTGATCATTGGTCTTGATGTAAGATGATTTTACAAAATTAGCATTATTAACATCGGGCAGTAAATTGAATATATCTTGTAACAGATAAATGATTGTATGATTGATTGGCAATTTATCGTTGAGAACAGAATCCAAATAATTTTTAATCATTTGTATTTGTACATTTAAACCTTTCAAACCAACCAATTGATTGGTCACCAGCTGTGATAATGAACCAAGTGTTGTATCTTTTATATCACGCAATAAATGTTCTACACCAACTTCTTCAGCTTCTTCGGCGCCAATTTCACTCAATAAATGTTCAAACGTTTTAGTTGTTGGCGTACCATCATCATGTACTTCTTCGACAGCAAAATATGCTTCAGTCGGTAGGCCAAGATCTTTCGGTTTAGCATCGATTATAACTAAAACCGAATTAGGACAATATTTACGAATCAATTCATTGATAGCAATATCATTTTGTTGTAATTTAGGCCCAGTATGATACCAGCCAACAATTCTTTCTTTAGCATTGACTTTTTTAAACATTGTATACATATTTTCCAGATAATCATGATCTAAAAACCAAACCGATCGATCACGTTCATCTTCATCAAACGGTACTGCCAGAAAAAATAAGAAATTATTAAAATAATTCGAAACATCAAAGAAAAATGACTTACCAGCAAAACTATTAGAAATATCAAGTATACCTTTGCCTTTTATCGAACCTAACAATATGCCGACAACACGTTTAAGATTACCAATTTTACCCATACGATTAAAATGATCAACAACCGATAATAATACCAATGGATGTACGACAACTTTTGTAAATGGTAATTCAACCATTGAACCAATTTTGGTTCGTGTTTTAACAACAACATTACTGTTTGATTCAATCAATACGCTTGATTCTTTTTCCATTTTTTTTAAATTGCAGATTCTTCTTCAAATTATTTGAAATTTATATAAAACAGCTTTGGAAATATGAATTTTTTGAAAAGTCAAATTGGCATTTACCACTGAATTATAGCCACAAAAACAATGAAATGTTGATCGAGAAAAATAGTCAAAATGCTGATTCATTTCAATCGGCTATTTTAACCCAAAACAGCTAAAGATTTTTAGAAAAATTTTTGAAATTTTTTTTTTCAAGATTTTTGAATTAATTCAATGATTTGAATTTATTTTACACAAAAACAAAATATGAGGGAAAAAAAGTGATAAATTAGCAATGATTGTGATTCAATTCAATTCAAATGATGAACAAACAGAGAGAAAAAAAATTTGAAGATCAAAGAATCGATTTTTTTTATGAAGAATTGAAAAATTCTTTTTCTAATGCTGCAGCCATTTCTTCATCAACCGATCCAATCGATTGATTTGATGATGATGATGATGATGAATCTTCAGATAAATCTAAATCATTTTCCATTCTTGAATTATCGTCATCATCATCATTATCTTCTTGATCAAATTCATCAGCACTCCTTTTACAACCACGTTTTTCATTTTCAGCTTTAAATCTATTGTTGCTATTTGCTTTGTTGTTAGTTGTATTATTTTTATTCCATCCTTTTGGATATTCATCATCATCATAACCATTATCATCATCATCATCATCGTCGTCATCATTGTCCATTCGATTATAATTTGATTTTTCATCAATTTCATTATCATCGTCATCATCATCACTACTTTCGCTACAAGCATCTTCCACTTCTTTACCCATATCATCGAGATCATTCATACTGAAATTTGATAATGGTGATAATTCAAGCATTGTTGCTGAATTTTCAGTGGATGTTGATGGTGAAGATTTTGATGATGGCTGAGATGATCGCGGCATGGGTCTATTGTTGTCTGCTGGAATACGAAATGATTCATAATGTACTTTTTTAATATCAGTTTTTTCATTGATATTGTAGACAGTATCTTTGGTAAGTAGATATAATTCTTCATCAACCCTTTCCCATCGATCAGCACATGCTATAAGCCAATCTGGTGTTACAATTTTGATATGTTTATATTTTAAACATTTATTCACTTTTACAGTTCCCCATTTAGCTGCAATCAAATGAGTTGTTCGTGGTGAACCATTTAAAATGATATCATTGGTGATGATAGCACCAAGTGATTCAGCTAAACGATAATAACGATTCGATTCAGGTGATGTATTCGTTGCTATTACTCCACTGAATACAATGTTAATTGAATGTAATACAGCTCTTCGAACGGTGGGTATTATTATTTTCAAATCAGGAATCAATATTTCTTCACCTTCACAACGATACTTTAATCTTTCATCATATTCTTCATAAAATTTTTTATGTATTTTAATCAAAATACTTTTCAAATATAATAAATAATCATCTTGATCATCTAATATGTTTTCATATTCTTTTCTTATTTCATCTTTTAATTCTTTAGATTTTTTAGACTCTTCATTTTCATCATCTTTACATTCTGTTTCATGAGGTTTGCTGTCATCATCTTTATCACTTTTATCATTTTCATTCAATTCTTTTTGTTCTTCCATTTCAATGTTATTATTATCAGATTCAGGTTTCATATTTGTTTTCAATTCCTTATCTTTATCTTCTTCAGATTTTGTTTTATTTTGATCATTAATTTCATCTTTAGAACCATCTGATGAATTATCATCAATTTTCTTGACTTTTTTAATATTTTCAAAACCAATATTAATTTTTTCCGGTGCATTGATGTCATCAGTTTTGAAGCAAATATATGGTTTCACTTGTACAACATTCGGTGAATAATTCCAAACATCTATACGATCATCAATAATGCATACCATTGAATCACCGCATGGAAATAATGATTTCATATTACCAGTTTTAGATCTTGGGTCAAAAAATTCGTCACGTGATAGAATACGATCTTTGGGGAAATATTTACATTTAGGATCAATCAAATGTGCAATATGATGCGCATAACGTCTAGCACCAAATGTACAAATATGTAATTCATAATATTTAGATATTTCATCTAAAAATTCATTCATATATGGTCGAAATTTTGTATGATACCATGGTGAATTTGTACCATACAATTGATAATGATAAATTTCATCACTCAAATCATTCGGTATATTTTGATTGGTTGAATGTACAATCGTTTGATCTAAATCGACTAATAAAACAAGTTTACGATATTTCAATAGCCGTTCTTCATCAGCACGTCCTAAATCTTCAGCAATTTCTTTCGTCACTCTTAATTCTGGTATCGAATGTACCATTGAAACATTAGTGTTGGCAACAATTTTACGTTGTTCATTCGTATCAAATTTACTAATATTCACACCACAAACAGCACATAAATCTTTCATCAAAGTTGGATGTTTACATAATTCATATTCAAATAGATTATCATTGAATTTGACAGTGTCTCCATTTTGTTTTAATAATTTTTTAACAATAATACCATTTTTAGTTATTTTATATTTTTGTTCAACATTTATTGTTTGCTGTTGATTATTATTTTGATTATTATTATTATTATCATTATTTTCATTATTATTTACATTGACACCATTTTCACGGTATGTAAACAATACGAATGGATTTTGATTGATAACGAAACCAGGTTTCACTTTCCATTTCAATAATATTATCGTAGATTTATTATCATATTTAAATAAATTACCATTATTATTATCATTATGAACATTTGATGACATTTCTTTTTTGATTATCATTTGGAATATACATTAAATTGAATGAAATTAAATGAATAATATGAACATGAAATGTTAATGCATCAGAATGAATTATTATTTGCAAAGATAGAAAAAATTTACAGATGATTTTATACAATAAATTTTCAGATAATAACAAATTAATTGATGCGAAAATAATTAATGAAAAAAACCAGATTTTTTTAACCAAAATTTTTTTTTTTCGACAACAAGTTTATACGTTGCAAGTGTTGCAATTTTTGAATTTTTTTTCAAATTTTTTTTTTTTTTGAATCACTGATCTACATGATTTGAATACTTAATTCAGTTCCATGGATTTCGTAATCCTGGGATATTTTTTTGAATAATTTTCAAAAATTTTACGCAAAATTTTACTCATTAAACATCCAGCCATAAAATGAATAACAACAGCAACAACCGAATTGTTTTATTGTTGATCAACATTTGTTGGTTCAGTTTTTTAACTGAATCAATATTTTCATTACAATTACAACATTATCAATCCAATCAACAGCATCAGCACCAACAGCATCAACAATCAGCATCAACATCGAAAAATCCATCAATATTAATCGAAGGTTGTATCGATGATGGTTGCTTGCAAACGTTGACAAAAAATTTCCGTTTAGTCAGTAAATGTTTTGAATCGTTACATGAACAATTATTAATCGATGACAGTGATTATAGTATTAAATTATGTTGTAACATTATCAAATATGAACGTTGTATATTTCCTTATATTATATTTTTATGCGGTATGAATTCATTGGATAAATTTGAAATGGAACTACGTTCATTGAATTCATTATGTTCATTGACAACATTACAATGGCATAAATGTGAACCGATTCCGCAAAATTCAACATTGGATGATAATCTCGAAAATGAATTACGTGAAAGCTGAAAAATCTGATGATTTTGAGAGAAATTGTGATCATCATTTTTGCCCAATCAATCAATGGACCGTCCTAATTATCCGATCTTCCACTGAAATATGCATTTGAATTCTATGGGCGTCATCACATATTCCATGGGTATATTTTGACACACATTTCAATATTATCATTTGAGATCCCGGAATTATTTGAAGATTTTTTTGAAAATTGTTACCATGGCAACTTTTAAAAATCTAATTATTATATTTTTCTCACTTTTTACCTGAATTTTCTCTAATTATTGAATATTTGATTGATTTTAGCTTAAAAAAAATTCCATTCAAATTATTTTAAAAATTGAATACCCTTTAAAGACCTGATAAAATGGCATTTCATACCCTTTCACTGATTATAATGATTATTTTAGCCAATAATCTATCAATATTTTCCATGAAAAATTTTATACATCCTAATCAATGTTTAAATGGTAAAAATAAAAGTTATTTCAATACATTGACAATGAAATGTGAAATGTGTTTAAATATTTTAAACTATTCATGT
Organism: Psoroptes ovis; assembly: GCA_002943765.1. Classification (NCBI taxonomy): domain Eukaryota; kingdom Metazoa; phylum Arthropoda; class Arachnida; order Sarcoptiformes; family Psoroptidae; genus Psoroptes; species Psoroptes ovis. The sequence goes on along the minus strand of PQWQ01000028.1, from coordinate 225,408 downwards.
TCATGCACCGATAACAATAGCAGCAGCAATGAAGAAAATTATGAAGTATTATTATTGAATGATCAATTAAGATGTATATCGATCTGTTCACAATGTCCTCGCAATGATTGTCACATATCATTTTATCTGCATAATAATAACAATAACAATAATCATTCAGATGAATGTAATTGTCCAAAATTGACACATAAAATTGAAAATGGAATTTGTTTGCCAAAAAATCAATTGATTTCTGCGGAAAAATTGCGATCATATTCAACGATTGAAACAATAAATGATGATTTTATTTCGCAATTCATTTATGATTCAATACGTCCTGCAAGTAAGTTTTGAACAAATCTTTAGTTTTGAATGAAATTTCAAACAAATCTCGCCCTGATTAGTTTATAATTGTCATCAACAATATAATCAGAGTGCATGCCAATATTTAATCAATCTATGTACCGTAGCGTACATTGGTAAGATGCAAAATATAATCGTCAATGATTACGATATATGTAATGAATTGGAAAATATTGAACAAATAATGAATTTCGATATAAACATCGATAAGCCAACGGAAACGAATCAAGCTCATAATTCAAATAGTCATTATTATTATCATACAAATGATGTAATCAATTTAATACAATTTCGTTTAAATTTAAATGGATCATTGAATAAATATCAATCAATATATTTGAATGAATTATTTTATTGTCATAATCAAGTGTTTAATCATAAATATTTATTATTTGGTTTACATTATGCTAAGAAATGTCGATGGAATAGTAAAAACATGAAAGAATTTTTCGACAGCTTCCAAGATCAGAAAGATTATTTCTATCAATTATTCATATTATCATCTGATAATCGATTGCGTCCAATTATATTCAATTATAATGATAATGATGATGATCAGCAATTTGTTGTAAAAAATTTAAATCGTTTCTTCTTATCTAATTCCAAGATATTTGAATCAAAATTCATTGTTTATGCTAAAAATGTTGAATTAAATGTTATTATTGATGATCATGAATCAAATGTAAAAACATTACACATTGAAATCCAAATTGATTATGATAGATTATCGATTCATGATGATCAAGATAATATTCAAACAGAATTCATTGTTAATTATCGAATAAATAATGAAAATGATTCAATCATTGATTTCAATATATTTTTAATAACATTTTCATTATTATTATCAATAATATGGTCATCATTTCGCACATGGACATCGATGAATCGTTGTAATGATATTGATTATGATCGAATAAGAATCATTAATACATCATTTATATTTCTGAATTATATTATTATATCGTTTTCAAATATTGTAGCATTCATGTTATTCGTGTTTATTTTAAATCGTATACTATTATATAAATTCCAATCAGTGAAACGTACATTGTTGTTCAACATTGAAACACAGCTACAATTTTATTACTATTTTTGCATTATATTCGTGTGTAAACTTATTGAAATAATCAAACGATTATATGAAATTACATCGTTTACCCTATTTTTTATTGATTGGGAAAATCCTAAACAACAACTTCAAAATGATTCAGATAGCACAAACAACAAACGTAAAATATCGCCAAGATTATCAGATAATATAAGCAAAGATTCTACAAGAAAAATGAAAAATGGTTCATTGAATAATAATAATGTAATTATATGGCGTAATATATTGATCATAAATGAATGGTTAAAATTATCAACTAAACGTCGTTTGAATATTGAATTACATTTAATATTATTGTCGCTAATATTAAATATGGAAATGTTTAAAAAATTTTACAAATCATCACCACAATCACATTTAAATTCATTGCAAAATGATCAAGAATATTTGAATGAAATTCAAGATTCATTTTTAATACGTATAATAACCACGATATCGATATATTTACTTTTGATTTTGATTCAATATTTTTATGTAAAAATATTCAAAGAAAATTTCATTTATAATCAATTCAATGAATTTATTGATCTTTGTTCAATTTGTAATGTAAGTATCATTTCAAATCATTTTCGTTATCATTTAATTTTCAATTTTTGATCTATCCAATAACAAAGATAAGTGTATTCTGCTTGCATTACAAAAAATATGGCTACTACATACATGGTATATCACCACATGGACATAGCGATGTGAACATGTTGGAAATGTATCGTCAATTAGATATGGAAGAATATGATCTTTGCTCGAAACGTGGCCTATCACCAAATACTGATAATCAAATATTTGAAATCTACTTGCCGATCATAATATATGATAATTTGAATGAATATTATTCAAATCTGCATCAACCAATACATCAACAGCAAATAAAATCAAAAGAAAAATTACAAATTAATTCAGATAAATCCAGATTAGTATCAACATATGTTCAAATTAATAATTATCTGATAAATTTCATTGCACACATGTTGGATAAAGCTGATTATCGTATACAAGATAAAACATCAATGGAATCAATGTTTGATTATGAATCGGCATCTGTTTCACAGGGGATTGGTTATTTTTACAATGGTATTTATATTCTATTAAATTCTAAGGAAATTAATTTTGATTTTCTTCCAAATCACAGACAGCAATTATCAATTTGAAAATGTATTATTTTTCGGCATCGAAACATCAACATTAATCATATTTGAATTAATCATTTTCATTATGATTGATTTTTTCACCGAAAATTTTTTTATTGATTCACTCTTAACTTATTTGATATCGATTGTAAGTAATTCAATGTCTTTGATTTCACCCTCATTTATTTATTAGAAATTTCTCTTTTTATTATAGTTTATACAAAATTTATATAAAAAATTTTATCGTAAAAATTTAATTGAAAAAACATTGATTGATGAACGTTTTGTATTTTAAACGTAACAAAACAAATTATTTATTCATTCATTACGCCATTGATCTAATTGAAAACGCAACAATGATTCTTGTTTCGATTTAATATCATTCAACATACGCACATCGAATTGATTAGCTTTTTCACGTAAACTAAGTAAAAAATTACGATCATATCGTATTATTGATGATGATTTATTATTATTATGACCATTATTATTATTTGATGGTCTCGATGTTTTCGCGATCTTATTTTCATTATTTAAAAAATCAATAAAATTATGTTCAAGTAAAAATTGTTCCAATTTTTTCCCAGCATATGGATCAGATATTTTGATTTGTAAATTATTATCATTATTATTGTTTACATTTTTCAATGTGAATTGATAAGTGTTTTTATTTTCACTCAACGAATCGTTGAGATTATTGTTGCTAATATTCATTGTTGATGAATTTTGAAATGAATTATTTGAATATGAAGAAGTGTATTGATCATATTGATGATGATTCTGTATGTAGCTCTTTTTACTTCTATCAAATTCATTATCATTTGTTATTGGATCAGCTAATATTAATGATAATGATTTCGATAATCTATCATTATTCGTTTTCAATGATGATTGATGTTGATGATGATGATGAGGATCATGATCAAAAGGTATCGGTGATACATTTTTTTTAATTGTAGTATCGATTAAATTTTTAGCTTTTTCAATATTATCAACATTATAGCCAGATATGATCAAAGTACGATCTTTAGCGTTTGGTGATACTTTTTGAAATGAAATAATTGTATCGCTAATCTCTTCAATCATATGTATACGACGTCCTTTGATGCCCATTATTTTGCCTGAATCACTATTATTGATAATGATTTCATCTTTATAAACACCTTTTGCATTCATTTTCAACATTTTTGTTGAATTATTTTTTCTATCATTCAGCGCAACAAAATCTTTAGTCATATTGTTATAGATATCTGAATGTGATTTTGATTGTCTTATGTTTGATTGTCGATTATTATTGCTATTATTATTATTATCATCTTGATTAGCTTGTAATCTATCAATTTTTTTCATATAATATTCTTCAATATTAGATTTAATTTTCCATTTACTTGCACGTATTTCGATCAAGCGTAATATTAATAAATTGATAGATTCGGGTAAATATTTCAGATAATTGCGCAATATATTGCGGAATAATGTAAAATACATATTTATTTGTTCTCGATAATTGATATTTTCATCTAATTGTTTACCATTTTCTAATATAAATTTTAATATCATAACTAAATTACTGAATAATTCTTTATCAAATTTTTCATTCGTAATACATGAATCTAAATAATCGTATTTTGTTATTAGTAGATCAGCTATTGAATGGAGAAAGAATAAGCTTAGAATACAATCATTATTACAATATTTTTTGAAATTTACCTAAATTTTCATCTGATAATGAAAACATATCGATATCATCAATATTACTGCTTGAACGTCGATCTTGTTGATGTTCATCCATTTTGATACAATTAATTGCAATCAATGGTGATTACAAAACACAAATCACTGACAAAGAATAAATGAATAAAGAAAAAAATAATAAACAAAAACTCGAGAAAAATATTCTGGCAGTGATTCGTTTGAAAATAAACGAAAGAACTTAGAAAAAAAAATATGACCTCATAATAGATGCTAAATATAGAAACCTACGAATTGATCAAAAATTCTATTATTCATCACGGGTGCATAATCTCAATTTTAAATGGATTAAACTAATGAAAAAAATTAAATTCAAAATCTTTAAGCCAGGAAACATGACGAATTGTTTTAATATTTTTGAAAGGGTTTTTTCAATTTTTCTAAATTTTTTCAAATTCAAATTTCGCGCGTTTGACAAAATTGCGAGTCGTTTTTTGTGAATTTCTCATTTTTAAAATGCAACAAAACATAAAAACATTCGATTTAAAGTTTGAGCGTCGTCATCAAAAAACTAATTGAAAAAGGGGAAGGTTTTTTTCGCTTTAATGTTTACAACGATCATTGTTTGTTTTTAATTGTTTTTATTTATCATTTATTATCCATTGATCATATTGAAATTTATTTATTTAATTATTTAATTGCATCATTTGTCTAATTTCACATCCTTCTGTCATTGTACATATATTATTAATCGTTTTTTTTAAATTTTTTAAACATATAAATTATTGTGGTATTTTCGAACAATTTTTTCCTTGTATCTTTCTGCATAATATTGGAGAAAATATTTGTTGAATTTTTCTTTAAAATTCAAAAATGTCTTATTCAATGAGAAACGGTACCACCATTCAAGATGATATTGATGATAGTACATTTTTAAATCATCCACAACAAGGTTCAAAAGGTTATTTATTATCCGGTAATGATGCATCATCACCATCATCATCATTGGCTGATAAACGTTTACAATTATTGGAAGAACGACGTCGTATCGAAGAACAAACATTACAATCGACGAAAAATTCATTAGGATTAATATATGAAACGGAAAAAATTGGCATTAGTACAGCTGAAGAATTATTACATCAACATGAACAATTGGATAATGTGAATGAAAAATTAGATTCAATCAATTCAATAATGCGTGTATCACAAAAACATATATCATCAATGAAAAGTATGTTTGGTGGTTTGAAGAATATGTTTTCGAAGAATTCGGATGCAAAAAATGCACAACAGCAGCCGGCTGCAGTGAAAAAAATTTCAACATCAACAAGTGATAATAAATTACAGCAAACATTAGAAAATATGTCAAAAAATACATCAATCATTAATGATAATCGTGTTAGTTTTAATTATAATGACAATGAAAATAAATCAAATATGCCTGATAAATCAAAAAATTTATCATCATATGAATTACGTTCACAAGAAATTGATCAACAATTGGATAATAATTTAATCGAAATGGGTATGGGCATAAGTCGTCTAAAAGAATTGGCATTAGGTTTAGGCAATGAAATTGATAGTCAAAATAAATTATTGGATACGATTGCAACCAAGTCGGAGAAGGCACAAGATACTGTTACAAATCAAAATAGACAAATGAATCGTATATTGAAAGGTTAAATCGAATAATCGAAAATAATTCCACCAATTCATCACAGAATGAAATTAATACGATAAAAAAAATTTACAAATTCATATTTTCAAATTATAATTCCTAATTATTTACATAACTGTTTTTATTTAAATTTGAACAGAAAAATATCAAATTAATAAATTTTATGACTCCATTATTTCATAAAGCTTTTACAGCTTTATTCGTGAGAACATCCGATGATTGAATTATTTCATTTCAATTTGAAATCGAGTAATAAATGAGGTTTTTTTTTGTTTGTTTGTTTGAAATATGAATTCATTAGACCTAGTATTATTAACATGGATGTATTGCATAAGACATATTCCGTTACTGATAATGATTATGAATAAATTCAACCAATTGATTCGAGTTTTAATCGGAATCAATTGATGATTGATAATGGGAAAATATTCAAGGTGCGCAATGTAGCTATTGGGCATTTGGCGATTGTATGTACTTTTCCGATGTGTATGTATGTATGTATTGAATGTTTTTATAAAATAATTTGAAATTTAAACTTGAATCGATCAGTTTTGATTGATTATTCATTGATTTTTATTTTCATATAATTTGTTGTCTGTTTTTTTGAAATTTCAAATTAAAGAAACAAACAAACGAATAAAATAATTAACATTGAAAATTTTCGATTCAATGTACTCACACTCTATACTTGTTCATCTATCATTCACATTTGCATAGCCATTTGAAGATTTTAATATTTGATTTTAATTTTTTACATTTCCTATCGAAAAAATTTCATTAAAAAAACTTATCTATTTATTCAATCTGAAAATGAGTACCAAAGATTTTATACTAAAACCGTAAGATTTTTGCCATGATTCGCCGTATTATCTGTGAGATAATCAAGGTTTTGAATTATTATTTTTGTTTTTTTAATCCCAAAAAATAGTGTCCATCAATCAAAAGTATCACTGTTTAGTTCGGCCAGTGGTTATACGAATTATCGTGGTTTACTTAACCTGTGTTATACCATTTTATTTTTATCAAATTTTCGTGTTGCACTTGAAAATCTTCTAAAATATGGTATATTATATGATCCATTAACAATAATCAGTGATTATTTTACAATCGAAATATTACAATCAACATTTATATTGTTATTCATATTGAATTTATTCATATTATTGGCTTTTGTTATTGAATCATATTTGATTAATAATTCGATACAATATTCAGCATTATTCAATTTGATTGCATCATATTTAATGATATTATTATTGATTCCACCAATCATATTCAATTTATATCATGAAAAATTTAATCCAATCGTTAATTCTATTTGTTGTTTATGGTATACGATTGTATTTTTAAAATTAATATCATATCATATGACAAATTATCGTTATCGTAATTATAATAATAATGAAGATAATTGTTCCAAAATTAATGATGATAATAACAATGAAAATTTAAATTCCGATTTAAAAAATGGAAATGAAACAAATCCACTGGAAAGTAACATTGATAATGTTAAAAATGATGAAAAAATGATCAATTATCCAGATAATATAACATTGAAAGATCTTTATTATTTCATGCTTGCACCAACATTATGTTATGAATTGAATTTTCCCCGTACGACCGGTATACGTAAAATATTTTTACTAAAACGTTTGTTAGAAATTGTAAGTTGTTGAGATTATAGATTCGAATATTTCAAAATTTATAAATAATTTTCAAAAACAGCTATTTCTAGCACAAGTTGAAATCGCTCTCATCCAACAATGGATGGTGCCGGCCATACAAAATTCATTGGAACCATTCATTCAAATGTCATACACGACAATGTTGGAAAGATTATTGAAATTGGCCGTAAGTATTCAATTTTTTCAGTTTAATTTTGATGGATTTCAATGAGAATTTCATAACGAATCAAAATAGGTACCAAATCATTTATGTTGGCTAATATTTTTCTATGTCATATATCATTCATATTTAAATTTTTTCGGTGAATTATTACGATTTGCTGATCGTGAATTCTACAAAGATTGGTGGAATTCTGATTCGATTGAATATTTTTGGCGTGCATGGAATACACCGACACATCGTTGGTGTGTTCGTCATCTTTATTTACCAATGATTGTCACCTATAAACTATCAACAATGAAAGCATCGATAATTGTATTCTTGGTGTCGGCATTTTTCCATGAATATCTTGTGTCAGTACCGTTGAATATGTTTCGTATATGGGCATTTACCGGTATGATATTTCAAATACCATTAGCATATTTTGTACAACTTTTACCGAAAAAAGTAGCCAACTATGCAATGTGGTTATCATTGATAATTGGTCAACCACTTTGTATACTCATGTATTATCATGACTATTATGTTATTAATGTCATTAATAATAGCAATAATTGAAAATGAATGAATGAATGAATGATATTGAATTATACAAAATTATATAATTTTGTTCAAAGAGAAAGAAAAAATACAAAAATTTTCAAAACAAAAACAATTTATTTCCAATCATAACTTGTCATTCACTCATTCATTAATTCATTTAATGAATATTTCATTGTTGTTGTTGTTGTTGTTGTTGCGATGTTGATGCAGAATTTTTATCATCCGAATTTTCCATCACCAATCTCTTATTTTCCATATCATATTTGAATATTTTTTCCTTCGGTTTATACAGTAAAACATTTGACCAAGCATTGCTGGCCAAAGAGTTTGATGTTGATGATATACTTTTGATGTCAATTTCAGCACCAACACTACCTTTACCTATGCCTAAATCATTAGGATTAATAATTGTTGATGTTATATGTTTAATGAATATTCCTTTTTCATCAGTCACCAGTTTATATGTTGATTGTGGATCTAATTCAAAATTACTCCAACTACTCATTACAAAACCTTTATCAGGATCATATTTAATTGCTCTACCATCCGGTGCTTGTCTTATAGCTAATTTTTTACCATCAATTTCTTTTGTTTCTTGTCCACCGAAATTCACTTGTAATGGTATAACATTATCGCCTAGATCATCACTAGGTTTTTTCACACCATCATCATTTGTTGGTTTTAATAAATTTTGTAATATAATATCATCTGCAATGACAGCTGGTAACCCCTTTATACATTGTTTTGTATCTTGTTTAATATGTGCATCAGCTGTATCAATCGATTTTGTTTCTGTCCATGGATTATTTTTCAAATTTTGTTCATTATTTTGTTGTTCCATTATCAATTATTGCTGTTGACTTGAATTTCTCAAAAATTTAAAATTTCAAATAATCAATAACAAAATTCAAAATAAAAATAGTCAAATATAATTTTGTAAATGCATTCATTTTGCACTGGTTTTTATTTGCATAATTGAAAAGTAAAATAAAGGAGCAAATTTAATCAAATTATAAACACAGAATAAATGGGATTTTAATTTACAAGTCCACCACCAGCAAATTCTAAACGTTTTGGTGGTTCAACAAAATCTAACCAATCGGATGGATGAGTGGGCAATAATCCCATTGATTTACATTTATATAATGCTAATGCAATACCGGTAAGATTGCCAATTATGTAGATGAATTTTTGCATTATTGCTTGATTACCTTCAATCAATTTGAATGCTATTGATCAATGAATGAATTATAATTAATAATTTCACATTCATATTAATAATAATCATATATTTACTTTTATTAAAACTAAATATAGCTTTGATTGGTCCCAGAAACAACATACCTACCATCATAATAGGTAAGATTGAAATAGAATTGCCAGCCATATACATGATGAATAAATTCATAGGAATCTGTTTCAATGGTCCAAGCGCAATATCCCATGATTTTTTCACCACCAAATTTGTATCAACTTCTCGGCTACCTTCATTTTGTATATAACTATGATTTGAATTATAGCCAGGTGGTGAATGCAGCTCTGAACGTTCATTTTTATTGCTTCTGAGAATTTAATAGAGATGAGGCACTTGTAATCAGAATATCATTTAAATCAATGTACTTACTTGGTAAAATTAAGTGACCAACGATGTTTTTGTTTATTCATTTTTTGCTTCAAAATTAATTAATCAAAAGTTTAATTTCCAAATTTTTATGACAAATCAAAATAAATAAAAATTATTGCTAAAACCACTTAAACGACAAAACGGAGTGAAAATAGTCGAAAAGATTTGTCGCATGTTTTTTTCGTGATTTAAATTTTAATCAAATTAATTTCAAGTTTCAATCAAAAATGGACGAAAAAAATAATCAAATAATCGATGAAACGAATAAATTATTAAACACCTTCAAAGATACATTAGTCGATTGTGTATTGACATCAAAACAATTATTAGATCGCATCAACAATAATGAATTTCAATCAACAAATGGTAATACATTGTTTGATCTTAAAAATCAAACATTTTTAAATTATCTAATTGATTTAACTGATATCGTTAAATGTCGTTTAAAATATGATGATAATAATGATGCGGTACGTGAAAGAATAATCGAAAAACGTATTGTGTTGGAAAAAATACAGCCATTAGAAGATAAACTTAAATATCAAGTCGATAATTTAATGAAAATATTGAATACGAATCGAATAACAAATCAAAGTATTGGAAAGCAAACGACTGATGATAATAATCCATTGAATGCTCGACCGAATTTTTCATTCGATATTAATGATGATGATAATGAACAAATGGACGAACAACAAGATTCCAATGATGAAACGATCGATGACAAAGAAAAAGTTGAGCAACAACAGTTAAAGCAATCATTGAAAAAGAATCAAGTTTATGTACCGCCAAGATTAGCACAAATGAAATTTGAAGATGAACAAGAACGTAAAGTTAAAAATCTTGAACGCGCAAAAAAACGTGCAATTAATTCATCGATTATGAATGAATTACGTAAAGAGTTTGATGATACACCTGAAGAAGAATATATCAATAATCTGATGAATCGTAAATCTGGTATTGGTAAATTTTTAAATCAAAAGAAAAAATATGAAGAAGAAAATTTCATCAGGCTGAATTTGACTAAGAAACAAAAAGCACAGGCTAGAAAATTAGCGACTATCAACACTATTGGTGATGATATAACAAGAATGGATGATATATCTTTTCTTAATATCAACAATTCCAATGACTATATTCGACCTAAAAATAAGAAATCTAAGAAAAAGTTTAATCAAAGTAATAAGAAGAAAAGAATGAAAAGACACTGAAAACGATTTATTTTTTAAAATATTCTTTATTTACTAATGATCTTAATAAAGTAAGTAATATATTATAAATTACATGATGTTTACAAAATTATGAACTAATTACAAATGAGTATTACTAATTACAGAGCTATTTTATATCATATCACAGATGTTCTTAATTTACTTCTTCGACAATTGGTCCATCATTATTTTGTGAGTTGAATCCAGGATATGTGTCTCTGCCGCATGTATTATTACCAGGTTGTTGCTGCTGCTGTTGATAGATTTTCATCATAATCGGTCGGCAAGCAGCTTCCAATTCTTTTTGTCGATGTTCAAATTCTTCTTTATCGGCCAATTGATTCGAATCCAACCATCGAATTGTTTCGTCGACTTTGTTCAATACTGTCTTTCTATCACCTTCGGAAAGTTTGGCTTTGATGTTTTCTTCTTCCATCGTAGATTTCAATTGGAATGCATATGCTTCCAATTGATTTTTAGCCGAAATTCGTTCTCTTTGTCGTTCGTCTTCGTCACGATATTGTTCAGCTTCTTGTACCATTTTCTCGATGTCAGCTTTAGACAATCGTCCTTTGTCATTTGTGATGGTAATTTTGTTTTGACGACCAGTACTCTTGTCGACAGCAGAGACATTCAGGATACCGTTAGCATCAACATCAAATGTTACTTCAATCTGTGGTACGCCTCTAGGTGCCGGTGGAATGCCAGACAAGTCAAATGTACCGAGACGATTGTTGTCCTTAGTCATCGCCCGTTCACCTTCGAAGACTTGGATGGTGACAGCTGGTTGATTGTCTGAATATGTACTGAATACTTGAGTCTGTTTGGTTGGAATGGTGGTGTTTCGTTTAATCAAGGTGGTCATCACTCCGCCGGCAGTTTCAATGCCCAATGACAACGGGGCAACATCAAGTAATAACAAATCTTTGACATTACTTGATGTGTCACCTGTCAAAATAGCTGCTTGCACTGCCGCACCATATGCAACTGCTTCGTCTGGATTGATGGATTTGTTCAGCTCTTTGCCATTGAAGAAGTCGGATAATAATTTCTGGATTCGCGGAATTCGTGTTGAACCACCGACCAATACGATCTCATCGATCTTAGATTTGTCCAATTTAGCATCACGTAAAGCTTTTTCGACCGGTTCTAATGTTGATCGGAACAAGTCTGAACAAAGTTCTTCAAATCTGGCTCGAGTGATTGTTGAATAGAAATCGATACCTTCGTGTAAGGAATCGATTTCTATTGATGTTTGAGTCGATGATGATAATGTTCGTTTAGCACGTTCACAAGCTGTTCTTAATCGTCGTAATGCTCGTTTGTTCGACATGATGTCTTTGCCGTATTTTCGTTTGAATTCTTGGACAAAATGGTTGACTAGTCGATTATCAAAGTCTTCACCACCAAGGTGAGTATCGCCTGCTGTAGATTTCACTTCGAATATTCCTTTGTCGATGGTCAGCACAGAAACATCAAAGGTACCACCGCCAAGATCAAAGATGAGAACATTCTTTTCATCACCACATTTCTTGTCCAAACCATATGCGATAGCTGCTGCAGTTGGTTCGTTGATAATCCTCAATACATTCAATCCAGCGATAACACCTGCATCTTTGGTCGCTTGTCTTTGAGAATCGTTGAAATAAGCTGGAACAGTGATGACAGCATCAGTGACTTTTTGACCAAGGTATGCTTCGGCTGTTTCTTTCATTTTGGTCAATACCATTGCAGATATTTCTTCAGGCCAGAATCGTTTTTGTTCTCCTCTGAACTCGACACTGATTTTGGGTTTTCCGGACTCGTTGACAACTTTGAACGGCCAATGTTTCATGTCTGATTGAACTGATTTGTCATCATATCTGCGACCAATAAGACGTTTTGCATCAAAGATAGTATTAGCTGGGTTCATCGAAACTTGATTCTTAGCAGCATCACCAATCAATCGTTCTGTATCGGTAAAGGCAACATAACTTGGTGTTGTTCGGTTGCCTTGATCGTTTGCGATGATCTCAACGGAACCATTCTGGAATACACCAACACAGGAATATGTGGTACCCAAATCAATACCAATAGCTGGAGCTTTTGTTGTTCTTGATGGCATTTTCGTTGAAATAATTGAGTAAATTATAATTTAACACTTCACAATAAGAAAAAATCGTAGAAATTTGAGAGAAAATTTGTAAAGTTAAAATCGCGTTTTTTTGAGTTAGTTTTAATTCGTTTTACTTTTTCGAATCTGTATGAGTTGCTATAGTCGAGCTCGCGGGGTTTATATACTCGCGGACGATCTGAGCTATTTCTACCCAGATCTTTCTGTTCAAATCGAGAAGCAAAAAGATTTGGCTAGTTTGTTGTAGTGGTTACTACAATAGTCAAGAATGTTCGAGATATTTCTTTCTAACACATTTCAGTACAAATTTATTTTTAAACACATGCTTTTTCTAGATTTTTGTCGAATTTTCGCGAATGTTCGGCACTGAAGTTTACCATATGATTTGATTGCACAATGCTTTGAATGAATTATGTCCAAATCTATCAAACTCAATAGAATTATATTCAATTTTTTATTGTCCAACAAAAGTTATCATTCAACAAATCATAAAAATGTTGTATCACCATTAAGATCTTTGAAACAAAAATCATTAAATGACAATTATTCATCAGAATTTGTTGATTATAAACATGTTCATACACGTGGTGGTAAAGGTGGTGATGGAATGATTTGTTTTCTGCAATTATGGTGTAATGCACAAGCTGGTCCAAGTGGTGGTGACGGTGGTAATGGTGGCCATATCATATTCGAAGCGAATAAAAATATTCGTTCATTAAATCGAATAAAATCTAAATATACTGGTGAACCGGGTGAAAATGGTATGAGCAAAGATATGACCGGAAAAAATGCCAATCACACAATTATTCCAGTACCAGTTGGTACATTGGTTAAAAATGCTCATACTGGTCAAATTGTGGCTGATTTATATTGTGATCAAATGAAATTTTTAGCTGCCAAAGGTGGAAGCGGTGGAAAGGGTAATCATTATTTTTTGAGCAATAAAAATCGTCATCCGTATGTTGCTGAGATCGGTGCTCAAGGTGAATATAATCAATGGATCTTGGAAATGAAAATACTAGCTGACGCTGGTCTTGTCGGATTCCCAAATGCTGGCAAATCAACATTATTGAATGCATTATCACGTGCAAGACCTAAAGTTGCAAGTTATCCATTCACAACATTAAAACCATCAATCGGTATCATTCAATATGATGATATGGAGCAATTATCTATTGCTGATTTACCTGGCATCATTAATGATGCACATCTAAACAAAGGTTTAGGTTTAAATTTTCTTAAACATATTGAACGCTGTAAATGTTTATTTTTCGTTATCGATATATCGTGTGATGATCCTTTTGAACAATTCCAAACATTATGGACCGAAATCGAACATTATAACAGAGAATTATTGACGGAAAAAAAGTTGACAATCATTGTGAACAAAATCGACGTCATACCCGATAAGAATGAATTGAATGAAAAATTGAAATCCTTCAAAGAAAAATTAATGGAAAACGAATGCTATTCACAGTTGAAAATCGTGACAATATCAGCAAAATATGGTCATAATTTAAAAGAATTATTACTACATTTTAGAGAATTGTATGATTCTCAAAAAATCAATCAAAATTATGATAATAATCATGAAGATGATTGGTAATAGTTTGTAAATAAATTGTTGAAAAAAAAAATTAATCTGCCGCCATCTGGTGAAAAGAAAATTATTTTATTCACAATTATGTCTTTTGTTTTGTTTATTTATTTATTTATGGTGTTTGATGCATGCCTTTCATTTGCCGCCGAATAATTACAATTTTTAATTAGTAAAAAATAAACAAAAATAAAAATGTTGATTATTATCTGAGAAAATTCTTGTGTTTTTCTTAATTCAAACGAAAATATAATGAAATAATGTATGCCATTTGTAAAACAATACATCCAACAACACAAGTAGAACATTCTACTTGTTGTCATTTTTATAATTATAATGAAACAAATTTAATCACAGCTGGTCTAAATCAATTGAAAATTTATCGTTTAATTAATGTACCAACCAAAGATGTTAATAATGATATGATATCTAAATATTATTCGAAAAATGATCATCAAAATAATGATAATTTAAATGGTAATATTAACAATGATAATAATCAAAATGAAGATGATAATGAATATTGTATAAATGATGATGATGATCATGATGATTATACTGTAAAATTAGAATGTAAACAAACATTTACATTGAATGCAAATATTGAATCATTACATTCGGTATCATTTCTATCATCGAATCGTGATTGTTTATTATTATCATTTAATGATGCAAAATTATCGATTGTTGAATATGATCCACAAACACATGATTTGAAAACACTATCAATGCATTATTTTGAAAATGATGATTTTAAATCAGGTTTTTCCGCTAATATACGATCACCAGTGGTACGTGTTGATCCAGATAATCGTTGTGCAGCAATGTTAATTTATAATAAAAATATAATCATAATACCATTTCGTAATGATATTCTGGATGATGATAGTAATCAAGATTCATTATTTTTATCAAGTTTATCCAATACCCACCACCATAATAATGCTAATCTTAGTCCAAATAAAATAAATAATCAAACAATTACCACCAATTTAAATACAAAAAAATCACCAATATTACCTTCTTATAAATTAACATTGAATCAAGAACAATATGGTTGTAATATAACGAATATAATCGATATACAATTTCTACACAATTATTATGAACCAACATTAATGATACTGTATGAACCAGTACAAACATGGCCAGGTAGAATTGCTGTACGACAAGATACAGTATCAATGATAACCCTATCTCTAGACATACATCAACATGTTCATCCACATATATGGTCAATGAATAATTTACCGTTTAATACGTTTGCAGCATTACCAATACCTAGACCCATTGGTGGTGTATTGATATTTGCAACAAATTCATTAATACATTTAAATCAAGGTTCACCACCATATGGTATATCGTTGAATGGTTTCAACAATAGTAATACATCTTTTCCATTGAAAACACAAGATGATGTTATCATATCATTGGATTGTTGTCAAGCTGAATTCATATCGGATAATAAAATATTGTTAAGCTTAAAAGATGGTGAATTATATGTCCTCAAATTTTTCAATGACATGACTAGAAGTGTACGAACATTTAATTTCATACATATTGCAACCTCGGTTATATCGACAACATTAATTAAATGTAGTTCAAATTTGAGTGAAAATATTCATTATTTTTTCATTGGTTCACGATTAAGCCATTCATTATTGATAAAATATTGTGAAAATAGTAATGATAATATCAATAATAATGATTATATGATGAAAAATAATCAGAGAAAACTCATTAATGGAAATGATCATAATAATAATGGTTTCTCATTACTTAATATACCTGAATTCAATGAAGAAATTCAAACTGAAGATGAATATCTGTATGGTGATGATGATGATTGGTATTATAATAATCTACAACAACAACAACAACAACGAATGATTATAGATAATGATAATGTCATAAAAAATGAAGATGATTGCGATTCGAATGAACAACAAAACAAAATTAATGGTTCAAATATTGATCTCAATGGTATTGTTGATAAAAATGATGATGATAATTCAAATGATGTAAATACTAACAATATTGATGGTTATAGTTCAAATAATTTAAGAAAATTAAATTTATTTCAAATCAATAATAAATTAAAAGGACAAAAAAACTTGTCGTTCAAATTAAAATTATGTGATATATTATATAATATTGCTCCATGTGGTAATGTTTGTCTTGGCGAACCAAATATGATTATTGATCATAATATTGTTGATTCACAACAAAAACAAAATGATAATTTAAATGTAGAGCTGGTGACCACATCAGGTTATTTTCAAAACGGTGGATTAACAGTATTACAGCGTTCCATTCAGCCACAAATTGAAACAAGTTTTAAATTGCCTGGTTGTTTTGATTGTTGGACAGCCTACGATTCGAATATGTATTATTCGGAAGATAAAGAAACGATGACACATAAATATTTGATCATATCACAAGAAGATTCAACATTAGTGTTTCAAATTGGACAAGAAATTAATGAATTAGATCAAAGTGGTTTCATTACGCAAAGCTCAACAATTTATGCCGGTAATATTGGTGATAATAAATATATTTTGCAAGTATGTGCAAGAAGTGTTCGATTATTGGACGGAATTCGTGAGCTGCAACATTTCCCGATCGACATTGGCTCACCATTATGTCATGTATCGATTGCTGATCCATATGCAGTATTAATGTCAGAGAAAGGAGTGATCATCATGTTAAGATTGAAAATTGATTTAGCAAAAAATACAGCACGTTTAGTGGTCATAAAACCAGATTTGACCACTGCTAGATCACGTATTGTTACTCAATGTATTTACAAAGATGTAAGCGGAATATTCACTACGAAAACAAAATCAAATGAGCCGAATAGAAATTTGAAAAAAACAACAGCACTGAATCCGCAATCGAATAATAAACCAATAAATTCTGCACCACCTTTAGCATCAGCACTATCAACATTGTCATCAGCTGCGACAATCGATGAAGAAGATGAATTATTATACGGTAATTCAATGGCTAGTTTTTTGAATAATCAAAAAAATAACGAACACCAACAACAATCACAAATGAATGATAAGAATATCAACAACGCTGATGAAGATAATAATGATCAACAAGCAATCAATATACCAATAATAATGAAACACGATCCAACATATTGGCTATTTATTGTACGAGAAAATGGTGTATTGGAAATATACAGTTTACCTGAATTCAAATTAGCTTATTTAATTAAAAATTTTCCTCTCGGCTTACGGGTGTTGGTCGATAGTGTTCAAGCCACTGATCATTCATATCAAAATAATATTTTCGATAATTCAACTATGCCGATAACGAATGAAATATTTGTTTATGGTTTAGGACTGCAACATTCACATCCATATTTATTTGCACGGTTTGATGATGATTTTTTTATTTATGAAATATATTCATTCAACGATACACAAGTGGATAATCATTTGAAGATTCGTTTTAAAAAAATTTCGATGAATTATAATGAACAACAATTTGTAAAATTGCCAAAATTTTATGATGAACATCAAGATGAAAACACAATGAAATTATTACATCGTAATCGTCAATGGTTGAGGTCGTTTAAAAACATAAATAGTTATTCAGGAGTATTTCTTTGCGGACCGAATCCATGTTGGTTTTTCATGACATATCGTGGTGAGCTACGAACTCATTTTATGGATTGTGATGGCGCCATTACATCGTTTGCAATGTTTAACAACATTAATTGTCCAAATGGTTATATTTATTTCAATGAAAATAATGAGCTGAGATTTTCGACATTGGCAAACAATTATGAATTAGATTCATATTGGCCATATAAATTTATACCGATAAATCGTACTGTACATTATGTAAATTATCATTTAGAAAGTAAAACATATGCTATTGTTACCAGTTATTTGATTGATATTACTAAAATTGTAAGAATTGGTGGTGAAGAAAAAGATTATGATTTTATTGAATCTGATTCACGTTACATTCATTGTAAAACTGAACAATTTGAATTGGAATTATTATCACCGACCAATTGGACAATAATACCAGATTCATTGATAAAATTTGATGAATGGGAACATATTACCGCGCTGAAAACAGTTATGCTTGCATCCGAAGGAACAACAACTGGTTTGAAAGGTTATATTGCTATCAGTACTAATTATAGTTATGGTGAAGATGTTACAAATCGTGGTCGTATATGGATATTGGATGTAATTGAAGTAGTACCAGAACCAGGGAAACCATTGACCAAGAATAAAATTAAAATTGTTTATTGTAAAGAACAAAAAGGCCCTGTGACAGCGATATGTCAAGTATGTGGCTACCTGTTGTCGGCTATTGGACAAAAAATTTATATTTGGCAATTGAAAGAATCACAATTGAATGGTATTGCATTCATCGACACTCAAATCTATGTACATGCAGCGCTATCAATCAAAAATCTGATATTAGTTTGTGATGTTTATAAATCAATATCATTGCTGCGATATCAAGAAGAAACACGTACACTATCATTGGTTAGTCGTGATCATCGTTCATTACAAGTTTATTCATGTGAATATTTAATCGATAATAGTCAAATGTGTTTTGTCGTATCGGATGCCCAGAAAAATTTAATCCTTTATTCATATCAACCAGATCAATTAGAATCGATCGGTGGCACACGATTAATACGTCGTGGTGATTTTCATTTAGGTTCAAATGTTAATTCATTTTTTCGAATACGTTGTCGTTTACTGCAATTTAAAAATATTGATAATCGTCTGCGACAAACTTTATTACGGCGACATATTACTATGTTTGTTACATTAGATGGCTGTATTGGATATCTGTTACCGATCTCGGAAAAAACATATAGAAGGCTATTGATGTTACAAAATCTATTGACAACCAACATGCAACATATTGCCGGATTGAATCCGAAAGCATTTCGTTTGATTAAAATACGTAAAATGGACCTGATGAATCCAAGTAAAAATATTTTGGATGGTGATTTATTATTTAAATATATTCATCTGTCATTAAATGAAAAATATGAAATAGCCAAGAAAATCGGTACAACATCAAAACAGGTAATGATGAATATATGAATTTGTTCCAATTTACATTACTGATAATTGAAATTTTTCCTTTATTTCACAGATTATTGATGATCTTCAAGAAATTCATTCGATTACATCACATTTTTAGTTTCATATTATCATAAATCACAAATAAAATTCATTTTTGGTTTGGCTTTCGAACGATTATAGCTAGACATCATTATATTATAGCCATTAATTTTGTATAATTTATCATTGTGTTTGAATGCAAATATTGTTCCATGTTTGGGTATTTCTAAAAATTCAAAATAAACCTATTTTTGATATTTCATTTGATCATCATGAAAAATCTTACCTAATAATTTATTGTGTTCATTGAGGATGCGAAACATATTTTTTGATTCTTGTATCATAAAGCCTTTGGTGCCAATAATTGATGGATTTTTCGATTTACATACAATCAAATATGATCCATGTAAATCTATCCGGGCTAATTTTATTTCATCTGATTTGGTTTTAATTTCATCCAACAGTATCGATTCAAAATATGAATGCCATAACTTGTTTATTTGTATGAATTTTTTATAATCTAATTGTTCAGTATTTAAATTGAATAATGCTTTACGTTGTTTTGAGTTTAAAAGCTTCTTTTTATTACATTTTCTTGATTTATTTTGCTCAATTTGTTCATACAGTGAGTATGTTTTATATTTAAAATCAATTTCATCATTATTTTTGTTATTATTATTGTTTTTCGGCAACCAATCGTCGATCACTTCTTCAGGTTTTTTCTTACTAATACCCGGTTCTAAATTGATTAGATGACCAATTTGACAAATTTCTTTCGGTAATGATGTGTATGGTGATTCTGCAATAAATCATAAAAATAATTAGCTTAATGTATGGTGAATTTAAATGTTGGTAAGACGACTTACCAGAGTTTGACATTTTGTCATGAAAATTTTTCAAAAAAAATGACAACAAAATCACATGTCCATTCGGCAACTATTTACACTGGTTGGCTATTTCAACTTGTTCAAGTCATGAAGTTTTACCATCAAGCATGAGATATTAATCAATTTGTTTTGAATTTGATTTTTAATAATTCATCCCAATTAATCCCATCTTCTTTATTTTGAAATATGCATTCAAAAATAATACAAGCTGATCATAAAGATTTAATTCATGATATAGCATATGATTATTATGGCCGCCGTTTAGCCACATGTTCATCTGATCAAAGTGTTAAAGTAATGTCATTTTATATGTGTTTTATTTCATGTATTTTCTTTATTTTTTGTTGTCATCCAAATTAGGTATGGGACATTGATGATAAAGGTCAATGGACATGTACATCATCATGGAAAACACATGCCGGATCAGTGTGGAAAGTAACATGGGCACATCCTGAATTTGGACAAATACTTGCCACTTGTTCATTTGATAGAACTGCCATTGTTTGGGAAGAGATGGGTATGCCATTTTCCATGTTTTTATTCGCTCATGTTTACATTGATATTTCCATTATAAAGTAGCCGATAATAATACAAGTGAGAAGAGTCAATCAGTTTGGATAAAACGCCATAGTTTTGTCGATAGTCGTACATCTGTGACTGATGTTAAATTTGCGCCAAAACATTTCGGATTGATGTTATCAACATGTTCACTTGACGGTATTATTCGAATTTATGAAGCACCTGATGTTATGAATATAACACAATGGTCTATTCAATATGAAATTAATTGTAATAAAGCTTGTAGCTCAATATCATGGAATCCATCGCTATTTCGGCAAAATTTCCCTATGATTGCCGTCGGTTGTGATGATAGTAATGCACAAGGTGCAAAAATATTATTTTATGAATTCAATGATCAAGCACGTGATTGGCAACAAATCGTTGATAAAACATTCAAAGATTTCAATGAATTAGTACATGATATTGCTTTTGCACCGAATGTAGGTCGATCATATGATTTACTAGGTGCAGCCACGACTAAAGATGTAAAAATAATATCAATAAGATTAATCGAAAATGAAAAAGATTCAATCGACACAGCATCCATGTCATCGGCATCGATTTCACAGCAAACAACAGCAAGTGTTGCCAATAACTCAATGACAAACAATACTAATAATGCCATAGCAATAGGTAACAAACGACGCTATATAATCAAAGTAATAGCATCATTTGATGATCATGGTTCACAAGTATGGAGAGTATCATGGAATATCACCGGAACATTGATGGCATCATCAGGTGATGATGGAGCTGTACGACTTTGGAAAGGTAATGATCATCTTATGTCATTCGCCTTATAGTTATTTTATAATCTTTTATATTTTCCAGCAAATTGTTTCGAAAAATGGCAAAACGTCGGCATATTGAAAGCAGATCAAAATACGATCAATCCACAATCGATGATGATGCGTAATAATAGTTATAATTATTATTTAAATAATGATGATCGTCAAACAATGATGATGATGATGGATCATCATCAACATCAACAACAACAGCAACAACAACAACAAGGAGCCAAATTTGCATTCTCACAATAATGGACACTCCAATTAACATGTATTTTTACTCTTTATTCTTTATTTTACGATCAAAAAAATAAAAATAATTTTGATTTTCAAAATGGAAATGAATATACTTTGGTTCAAACAGTAATAATAATAATAATAATTTCAATGGAAATGAATATGATTTGTTTTACATTAATAAATGGTATTAATTGGTTTCAAATGGTCAAACAATTTGATGGAAAACAATTCATTATCATCTAAAATAAATGTCTTTGTGTGTGAATCACGAAACAAACAAAACAAAAAAATATATGCTGTTTTTGTCTAATATTATTAGATTAATTAGAATTTTTTTTTTTGATTATCTATAGCCTTTTGTTTATTATTTGAATTTTTTAGCCAATCAATGGAAGATTAATGTATCGATTGTTTTATAATGTTTGATGATGATGATTATGATGAGATCACATGAGGATTTTTATTATTGTTGTTGTTGCTGTTGCTGCATTAATGATTCATTATTATTGTTGTTATCCATGGTCAATAATAAATCATTAGTATTATCATTTAAATTTATATCGAATGTTTGTCCATTTGTAATTGAATTGACATTGTTATTATTGTTATTATTATTATTATTATTATTATGTGATGATGCATGTGCAATAAATAAATCTTTTAAAAAATTCAATTCTTTTGACAATATTTTAACTTTTGTTTGTAAACGCTGATTTTCATCCACTAATTCATTCACACGTTTTTGTGTTTCTTGTGTACGTTGTTTTGATTTAGTTCTTGATTTTTTCACCGCAATATTATTACGTTGTCTTCTTAGCTTGTATTCATCCGAATTTTTATCCAATGTACGACGATTAACACGACCAAATTGTCTTGATGTTGTTTGCTGTTGTTGTTGATCATCATCCGTCATCAAATCAATACTATTACTATTATCCGATGATGTCGGATCTAATATCAATTCTTTTTTGACATTTAATCTTTTTTTATTTATTGGACTCATTATTTTGAATTAAATCAATTTATTTCGAATTGAATAAAAATTAATCAACGATAATTAATCATAAATTGTCACTTGAAATTTTTTTGATTTGTATTTTGACAAAATACAAAAATTGTATACGACCAAGTATGATGAAATTTTCAATATCGAATATTTTGTTGTTGAAATATTGTGCAATCATCATAAAAAAAAAATGTTCAACATTGCTCACATTGCGTATCATTACATATACATATATATATGTACTTATATTCATTCATACACATACATACATGCATGCATATATTTGTATATGCAATTTTAATATATTGCAATTTTAGCATTGAATTTGCGCAATGACGTAGTAATACGTTTTATTGAAACAGCAATTTTGAAAATACATTTGACGTATAAATACGTCTATTTTACCCCTAGGTTTGGATGAATGCCAGCGTTCAATGGCAGGAACGCGTTCATATTAAAATCTGAAAGCTCCGGCTTTTTTTTGAAGTCAATAGCAATTTCGACACGCATACGGACATTTAATTTCTCAACTACATTTGTTTATATATAAATATGTACATGTGTATGCGGCATATACATTTTAAAAAAATAGCATTAGATTTTTTCGATTTTTTCAAAAATTTCCGAAGACTATCGAAAAAATCTAAAGCTATACATCGACAAAATTTTTGAAAAAATCTGAAAAATCTTAACCTATAGTCTTTGGAATCTTTTGAAAAAATCGGAAAAATCTTAGGCTATAGCCTTTGTAAATTTTTGAAAAAATCTGAAAAATCTCAAGCTATAGTCTTTGGAATCTTTTGAAAAAATCGAAAAAATCTTAGGCTTTAGTACGTAGAATTTTATGAAAATTTCGGAAAAATCTAAGGCCTTTGGAAATTTTTCAAAACTTAGAAAAAATTACCAATCTATAGCCTGACAGAAATTTTCAAAAAAAAATCAAAGGATATAGACTGGCAACTGCTATACATCGCCATCGCTAAAGATGGCAGTCTATAGCCTTTGATTTTTTGAAAAAAAATTGCCAGTCTATTGCCTTTGCTTTTTTTGAAAAAAGATGGCAGTCTATAGCCTTTGATTTTTCTGAAAAAAGATGGCAATGTATAGCCTGTGCTTTTTCTTGAAAAATTGCCAGTCTATTGCCTTTGATTTTTTGAAAAAATTGCCAGTCTATTGCCTTTGCTTTTTTTGAAAAAAGATGGCAATGTATAGCCTTTGATTTTTTGGAAAAAAGATGGCAGTCTATAGCCTTTGCTTTTTCTTGAAAAAATTGCCAGTCTATTGCCTTTGCTTTTTCTGAAAAAAGATGGCAGTCTATAGCCTTTGATTTTTTAAAAAAAATTGCCAGTCTATAGCCTTTGCTTTTTCTTGAAAAAATTGCCAGTCTATTGCCTTTGCTTTTTTGAAAAAAGATGGCAATGTATAGTCTTTGATATTTTGGAAAAAAGATGGCAGTCTATAGCATTTGATTTTTCTGAAAAAATTGCCAGTCTATTGCCTTTGCTTTTTTTGAAAAAATTGCCAGTCTATTGCCTTTGCTTTTTTTGAAAAAAGATGGCAGTCTATAGCATTTGATTTTTTGAAAAAAATTGCCAGTCTATTGCCTTTGCTTTTTTTGAAAAAAGATGGCAATGTATAGCCTGTGCTTTTTCTTGAAAAAATTGCCAGTCTATAGCCTTTGCTTTTTCTGAAAAAAGATGGCAATGTATAGCCTGTGCTTTTTCTTGAAAAATTGCCAGTCTATTGCCTTTGCTTTTTCTGAAAAAAGATGGCAATGTATAGCCTGTGCTTTTTCTTGAAAAAATTGCCAGTCTATTGCCTTTGCTTTTTCTTGAAAAAATTGCCAGTCTATTGCCTTTGCTTTTTCTGAAAAAAGATGGCAGTCTATAGCCTTTGATTTTTTTGAAAAAAGATGGCAATGTATAGTCTTTGATATTTTGAAAAAAATTGCCAGTCTATTGCCTTTGCTTTTTTTGAAAAAAGATGGCAATGTATAGCCTGTGCTTTTTCTTGAAAAAATTGCCAGTCTATTGCCTTTGCTTTTTCTTGAAAAAATTGCCAGTCTATTGCCTTTGCTTTTTCTGAAAAAAGATGGCAATGTATAGTCTTTGATATTTTGAAAAAAATTGCCAGTCTATTGCCTTTGCTTTTTTTGAAAAAAGATGGCAATGTATAGCCTGTGCTTTTTCTTGAAAAAATTGCCAGTCTATAGCCTTTGCTTTTTCTGAAAAAAGATGGCAATGTATAGCCTGTGCTTTTTCTTGAAAAATTGCCAGTCTATTGCCTTTGCTTTTTCTGAAAAAAGATGGCAATGTATAGCCTTTGATATTTTGGAAAAAAGATGGCAGTCTATAGCCTTTGATTTTTTGAAAAAAATTGCCAGTCTATTGCCTTTGCTTTTTCTGAAAAAAGATGGCAGTCTATAGCCTTTGATTTTTTTGAAAAAAGATGGCAATGTATAGTCTTTGATATTTTGGAAAAAAGATGGCAGTCTATTGCCTTTGCTTTTTCTGAAAAAAGATGGCAATGTATAGCCTGTGCTTTTTCTTGAAAAATTGCCAGTCTATTGCCTTTGCTTTTTCTGAAAAAAGATGGCAATGTATAGCCTTTGCTTTTTCTTGAAAAAATTGCCAGTCTATAGCCTTTGCTTTTTCTTGAAAAAATTGCCAGTCTATTGCCTTCGCTTTTTTTGAAAAAAGATGGCAGTCTATAGCCTTTGATTTTTTGAAAAAAATTGCCAGTCTATTGCCTTTGCTTTTTTTGAAAAAAGATGGCAATGTATAGCCTTTGCTTTTTTTGAAAAAATTGCCAGTCTATTGCCTTTGCTTTTTCTGAAAAAATTGCCAGTCTATTGCCTTTGCTTTTTCTGAAAAAATTGGCAGTCTATTGCCTTTGCTTTTTTTGAAAAAAGATGGCAGTCTAAAGCGTTTGCTTTTCATGAAAAAAATTGCCAGTGTATAGTCTTTGATTTTTTGAAAAAAAGATGGCAGTCTATAGCCATTGCTTTTTTGAAAAAAATTTTGAATAAAATTTTAATTTTTTATTTGTAATTGATAATTAAATGATTTTCACTTAAAAAAACAAACAAATTATATTTTATCAATATCATCACCAACACAAAATTGTAATGGCATATTTCGTATAGTTGTTGTTTGATTACAATTATCTTTGAACATCATACAACGATTCAAATAGATTTGTCTATTTGAACCACAAACTGGATCATAAATCGGTATACAATATGATGGACATTTAGATGCTGTAGCGCATTGATTCATATCGACTTTTTCTATTCCATTGCTTTTCAATTTTGAAATCAAAAACAAATTAATATGTGAAAATATATTGATTAATGGTAATCATGATGATCAAACTTACTCGCAATTTTGCATTCTCAAATAACATTCATTCAAATATATTTGTCCATCGCTACCACAAACTGGTTTATATAATTCTAAACAATTGTCCGGACATTGATCTTGTCTAGACTCTGGTTTCAAAGAAAATGAAACGAATGAATAAAAGAAAAAAAAATCAATTACAAATCAATTGTTTTCACCAAAATATATATTTACTTCGTGCATTATTTCCTAAACAAAATAATATTGGACGTTCTTGTATCAATTTTCTACAAAAGAAAACAATAAATCATTAATTAATTTATGGATAATTCATTATCAGTGAAAAATACATGCCCACAATTACGTTTATGCATCACACATTTATTCGGATAAATTTTATTATCATCTAAAAGATATGATGGAATATTGTTAAAATAATTAAGATTAAGGTGTGTTTCACTTTCTAATAAAATAATTATGATGATCGATTTACCTGCACAAATCGGATCCTGTATATCTAAACAATCAGCCGGACATAATGGATGAAGACCACGACATTCTTCCCAATCGGTTATTTGTAAACTGGTTAAAGTATTTTATCGAAAACAAGTAATGAATTAATCAATTTTTTTTTTTAATGAAAATGGCTTTATATGAAATTACCTGCAATTAGATTGTTGATTCATCAGACATTCATTATTGAATACTGTACCATTCGATGAACAAACAGGTGAATATTGTTCTTGTTCATATTTTGTACAATTTGTTGAACAATTTTCAGCTGAATTTTGCAATGTATCTATTTTAAATTTGGAAAAAAAATAAAAATTAAACATCTTAAAGTCTTAAATAACCACACTTACCGACTGAATATTGAGCAGAATAAATCATAAAAATAAAAATGAAGCCCTGTTGAAGAAGCTTGGCCATTTTTTTTCCAAAGAAAAAACAAATTGAAATACTTGATTTTTATATCAAAAAAAAATTATTCACTTTATTATTATTATTATTATTATCAATTCAAAAGACAATTGAAATTCAAAAATTTAAAAATAAAATAAAAAACAAAAGAAAATTTTTCGAACAAAATATAAATGTTGTAAACATTGACAAATGGGATTATCAAAAATTGATAATCATCAATTTATAATGTTTATAAAATGGTGATTTTGTTGTTTTTGGGGTAGAAAATAGAATAAAATAATAAAAATGTATGTAAATCTCGATTCTTGTAAATTCAATAGGCTTTCAATTCTCAATTCAATTCAAAATAATGAAAAGAAGAGAAGAAGAATGCAATAGGGTAGGTTACGCGTTGTTCTTCTCACAGGTGTAATCATCATTGATGATTAGGATGGTGATTTCTTATTGTTTTCTTTTTTACATATCAATAATAATAATGGAAAAAAAATATTTAGAAAAATGAATATAAAAATTGAAAATGCATAGGAAATTGTACATTTTTTTTTTTTGGTGGCCATTTTATATAGTATTTAATAAGCTTATGTGAATACGTTTTTGGTCATTCTTTGATTTTTGCTGTGTTTTTCGATGAAATTTTTTCATAGATTATCATTATAATGTTGATGCTGCTGCTGCTGATGATGATGATGATGATGATGTCGTTGAAGGTCATTTGTATGATTGGTATGAACATGTTGATGATCATCATCATCATCATGATGATTTCGATGATGATGATGATGGTTACTTTTGCTGTTGCTGCTTGACGATAACAATTTCTGTTGTAAACTAGTCTGTAACAGTTGGTGGTTTGGATGATTATGGTTGTTGTTGTTGTTGTTATTATTATTAATATTAATATTTCGATTTTGTGACCATAATAATAATAATTCATCAAATTTTGAACATTTCGATTCATATCTATTAAATTTGTAGCCAAATGAACAAATTGGCTCCGAACATGAACCATTTTGAACACAATTCGAACTTTTTGATGATAATTTTCTTTTACCATCTTGTATTTGTAAACAATATTTATATGATAATAAATTATCATCATCCCAATCATCGTTATCATCATTATTATTATAATTAATGCTGAAATTACGAACACAATCACAAATACATCTTTGATCAGTGCTACGAAATCTTTGTACGAATGGTTCTGGACATTTTATTACATGTTTACATTTATCATGATTATGATTTGGTTGATTATAATGATGATTATTATTATTAATATAATGATTATGTCGATGATGATGCTGTGGTGGTGGTTGTTGTTGTTGTTGCTGTTGATGATGATGTTTTTTATTAATCTGATTAGGATTGGGACTTTTTAATCGTAATGGTGGACGTATTTGAACACTTCTTGGCATATAATTAATTGTTTTACATTCACATTGTGTATGATTTAAAAATGTTAAACGTTCAATACCGACAACATTACCGCCAGTGATTGAATTTTTATCAGGCAATATTACATGGAAATATAATTCAATTAATTCGGTTTTACTTGGTCCACATCGATGTGTTCTAAGAAAATGAATGTTTGAAAAATAAATTTGAGCGATTCTAAAAGATGTAAGATGTACTTACACATCTTCACAACAACCACTTTCATCATCACATCTATGTACCACGGTGCATCTTACAATGAGAATAAGAATTTAAAAACAAGTCTAATCAATTACAATTATTGAAACCTTACCTTGGTACATATTGTTTTGATGGTGATTTATGATAATCTAATACATGTATTAATTTAGCACGTGGCAATGAACATGAATATTTTGAACGAATAAAAAATAGATGACTATTGGCTAAATTTACTTCAGTAAAATTCCATTTTTTTTGAAATATAAAATCATTATCATCATCATCAATATTGTTATTATCATTATTCATTGATAGTAAATCAATTTTAGATTTAAGAGTCGTTGCTGATGGTGTTGTCGTTGTTGTTGTGGTAGTTGAAAATGTTGGTGATGTTATTAAATCAATATTTTTATTACGTTGAAAATTACGATCATTATTATATTGATCATAATCATCGATCATTATTTTATTTTCATTATCATTGTTCTCGTTGAACATGATTGAATTTTTTATTAATGATATTCTATTAAGATTATTATTATTATTATATTGATCAAATTGATGATTTGATTGACGATGATTATGATGATTGTGATGATGATGATTATAAAAACTTTGATTATATAACAATAATGATAATGAACAATGATCAATTAATAAAAATAATGATAATAATAATATTATAAATGATGAAAATTTATTTTGAATAAATAATTTATAATTATTTAAATTATATGCCAAAATTTTGGCATTATATGATAATATTGATGATTTCATGGATAATTTTTTTTTTTAAATTTATTTATTGAAATTAAAAAAAAAAATCAAAATCAAAATCAAATCAATAATGAACATCGAAAATCGAAAATGATTTATGATTGAATTGATTATTATTATTATTATTATTATATTTATATTTATAGATGATATTCATCATGTTTGATGGTAAAATTTTGGTAATCATAATCGAATTGAAATCGACCTGATTATTGATTGTACACTGTAAAATGAAATGAAATCGAAATTGATCGGAAATATAAACACATTCAAAATATTAGCTTTTGCAATTAGCATTTGAACTAATTTTCAAATTTTGTAATTTGTACACTTTGACTCCTAGTACATATGAAATACTAAATCAACTGCATCTTCATCATTGAAATTCTGTTCTCTTCATTTTGATTTGATTTGATTGATGTGAATAAATAAGCTTTCAATCCTCATGTTTTTATTTTCATTTTTATGATTTCTTCACACGCTTTTTTCGAATAATCATTTATTTATATTTAAAAACACATTGAAGAATTTTGAATTTATAAATAAAAAAAATAAATGAATGAACGAATAAAAAACATTTGCACTTTGCATATATTTATAAAACTTTGAAATCAAATAAAATTGAACATGAATGAATATTACATTTCAATATTTTGGCATCCAACAATAAGTAAAATTTGAAATTTGTTTATTTATATGTGTTAAATACACGCAGACATGGAAAAAATTATATGTAATAACAAGGTTGAATGATGATGATGATGATGATGATATGATGTTGTCGCATGATGTTCGCAAATATTCAAATATTTAAATTCTTTTTTTTTTCGAACAAAAACGACGACGATCGACGAATGAAGTGAAGAGTTTCAATGTTGTAAATTAAAACATCAAAAAATTGATCAATATTCGGTTTTTTTCATTTTATTTTTTGTTCATGAAATATCAATCGTGAAAAATCATCGGCTTCTGATTTTTCGAAGGGCCACAAATGGCAACCAGATCAAACGAACAATGAACTGTAAATGAATATTTGAAAAATGAATAAATTCATTTTGAAATATTTCAATTGAACATATGAAATGTATTTAAAAAATGAATTGTTTTTTTTTTTTTTTGTTTAACTGTGTGGTTTTAAGGGGCCATTATTCTCTATCAATTTCTCTATATTTCTCACACTTTATTAATTATAATTTCTATTATTTTTGTTCAACTTTTTGACCAATTGTCATTTTCAAACACAATGAAAAAAAATTGATGATGATCATTTTACCGTAGCAAACACACACACACACACACATAGACAATGAAAAATGAACGGAAAAAAAACAGTTCATTTGTTCATTTTCTATGAGAAAATTGAATGATGGAATCTTCAATCATGCGAATCTTTCACTTATGATGATCGAATCAATCAATCATTTCAGTTTGGATGGTTGGATGGTTCGGTTGATCAATTGTTGGTTTTAATGATCTTCTCTCTCTCTCTCTCTCTCTCTCTGTGTGAATCATTGGCCGGTTACTGTATGCAGTGTTATGCTGTGTATGCAGCACTATCACCGTAGCCGCCGACATCACCACCACCTTCGTGCAGATGAAACAGGTGAAAGTTAATGATAATAATAACTGTCAAATAATACTGATCGATTAAGTTTGAAATAATGATCAAATGATCGAAAAATTTTTTATAATTAACTTTGAACTTTGGTCACTTTGTGAAAAATGAATGAATCGATTCAAATTTTTCATATGATGATGATTATAATTATGATGTGAACACATATGCAGCAGTGATGAACATGAGGTTTAAATGTTTGAAAAAATTGTTTGTGGTTTTATTTTATTACAATTTTTTTTTCTGTGGTGCAGTTTGAATGTGAATGTTCTTGTGTGTTTGTTGTTTGTATGTGTGTGTGTGGTTTGTAACTTTGATGTGTATGTATGTATGTTTAACGAGGCTTGAACGTGTTCACGAGGCTATCTTTACAACCATAAATGAATGAATGATTATGGCAAAAGGATGACTGGCGATTTTTGGTCGAGGTTGGTCGATCGACTTGTATGAAATTTTTTAAATTAACCCAGGTTCCGCCACACACATGCAACATACACCGTAAAGATATATGAATTATCGTTTTTTGTTTGTGTTGTGTGTGTGTGTGTGTCATTTATGGCCAAAACAACCAGAACAACAGCGAAAACATCATTAAAATCAGAAAATTCATGTTATAAATCATGTTTTAAAGTCATAAATTTTTTTTTTTGAACATAGAAATCCAATTTTTTTTTTCAAATTGAATCAAGTATTCAAGTCTTAACCAGTTATAATCTTGTTGTTGTTCATAACATGTATTCACGTATTTCGAATCATAACTAAGAATATGAAATGTTGTTTCATGAAAATGAATACTTTTAGACCTAATTTGTCACAAGGACAATTCATTGTTTCATACAATATGTATGTATGTTGGTTGAATTCAGTTCAGCCAAGCGCAACAGATGGTCAATCAATAATAATAATAATGAAATGGCCACCAAACAACAAAAAGCCAGACATCCAAATGATGTTTATGTGATTATTTATTTGTTTGGTTCGTCGGATTGTTTTTAAAAATTCAAAGAGTTTTTTTTTCGTGGCATTTTTTCGCTTTGTTTTGCTTACATTTCATTTCTTCATTTTGAATTTGCAAATTTTAAATATTTTCATGTTTTTTCCATTTCACAACTCGAAAACACCAACCATCATCAATAAAAAAGACATCTGGAAATGTAAAAAAAAATAAAAAAATTTAAGAGGATTATAACAAGTTGAATTTGTTGTTGTTGTTGATGTCGTACAAAATGTGTAAAAATCAGAATTAAATTCAAATGAAAAAGGAAAAAATATTCACAAATAAAAATAGAAAAAATTTCTTCAAAAATATTAGATTGTCCGGAAAATTCTGGCCGATTTTCATGAGCTATTCTATTGAGTAAGTTGCATGAACTTTTCGGACAGCCTAATATTTTTAAAGAAATTTTATCTAAAAATATATGGATGATATAATAGATTCTCTTAGTTTTTCTCATTTTTGATCAAATCTTGAATGAATTCTTCTTTGTTTCCTTCTTTGATGACATTTGAATAGACGAATTTGAGAAAATAAAATTCATACATACAATTTTTAAAATAAAACTTTTTGTTTCGGAATTAGGAATAATAATTATCACATTTTTTTTGTCTATGTACACATAAATTTTGACAGCTCATTCTGTTAACAGATTTTCTTGATTTAATTTTTCCATTTCTATTTGATTATGATAACAATCATCATCATCATCAGCATCATAGTTATTATCATCATTAACAATTGTTGTCAATGTTGTTGAATTTAGTCGATTATCATTGCTATACACGAAAGAATGATTACGATTGCTATTTTTTTGATTGTAAAAATGATTATTATAGTAATTCATTAATTTCCTTTGTATATTATTACGAATCTATTGAAAATAATTAGATAAACATGGAAATAAATGAAAATTCTAAAATTAAAAACATCGTTCATTACCTCTTTGTTGAAAAAACAAAATACTGTGGTTACGATTGATCCTTGTAAAGCTTCGATAATAATCTTTACATAGTATAATATAAATTGATATGTTTCACATGATTCAAATGGATCAAATGGTTTAATATAGAAAATATAGTGGATACCAAATACTGGTACTAATAACAGTGATTTGAAGACGTTTGTACGCAATGTTTTTGCATTGATTGATGTAGAATTATATGCCAAATTACGAAATAATTTATACATCATACATATCAGTAATATTGTATTTATCTGCCAAACAAAGACAATCAATTGAAAAATTTATGAATTCTCGATGAATAATGAACTTACAATTATAAATATGATGATAGGCATGTTATAAATCAATTCCCAATAGCCCATTGATTTTGTCCAACAACTTTTATCGAATTGATCGAATGAATGTATTACTGCATAGGTTACGATGATCATAATTGGTAATATCCAGCCCAATAGATAAAATTTCATCATTCGTATTTTATTTCTAGGCAATGGATGTACAACAATTTGCCATAATATGATTCCTTCTTGTAACATCCAACAATAATTGGACAAACGTGCGAATTTCATCAATAGCATCAATATTCGACACCAAATAGGACTTTTGAAAAATGAAAAAAACAAATGAATAGAAAAAAGAATTCTCAAGGATTGACTTACTTCTTATCAATCATTGAATTAAAATTATAATGCTGATATTTGATGAATATGGATACGAATAATGAGAATACTGCTGTCAATATCAATGATATGAAAAAATTCAAATGAATTTCTCTCAATTTTCTATGCTGTTTCGCTGAGAAAAAATACATCAACATCGCACCAATCGTCGTTAGTATTAATGATATAATATAGATGAAAATTTGTATGCGAACAAATTTTAATTTCAATGTTGCTCCAGGCGTTGAACATGATAGATAATCGGTGTATTCTTCCCAATCATAGATCCATTTTTGTGATGTTTCATTGAATAAATACGGTTTATAAATTTTTGACCATGTACTGTTATGCAAACATTCTTTTCTGGCCAATTCATTACGACATTCAGTTGGTTTAGTTTCCAATGTGAAATATGTCATTGTTGGACATGTTTGACGATTGATTGTACCGGGTTTTGCTGAATTCCAGCACATGAAACCATCCCATTTTGCTGGACAATCATCATTATTATTATTGCTTTCATTAATGTTTGAATGACTAGTAATATTGATATCATTTTCATGATTTTTCAACATTTTTTCACAACATTGTCGTGATTGTTCGCAACAATCAAGCAAAAGGTCCTGCAAAAAAAATATGCATTAAATATGATTAGAAAGAGTTATAAACATACTAATAATAATTACCATGTAAAAATCTGAGCGCAATTCATTTCGTATATAATTATTAGGCAATAATAATTGTTCATATTTAAATTCATGACAATCAATTGGATCAAAACAAATTAATACATTAATTGTATCACTATAATTATAAAATACTTTCAATTCATTTACATATGTAAAATTTAACCATGGTCCGCTGTTGCCGGCCATATACCATAAACATTGTGCACACATATTATCCCGAAAACGTTCAATATTGAGGAAATTATAATTTAAATTACTTTCACATGGAAATTTTTTCATTTTCAATGATTGGAATGTTGATGATGTAGTAGTCATTAAGGAAAAATTTAATGAAAATATTAATGATAATAATAATGAAATCGA
Source organism: Psoroptes ovis (assembly GCA_002943765.1). Taxonomy (NCBI): domain Eukaryota; kingdom Metazoa; phylum Arthropoda; class Arachnida; order Sarcoptiformes; family Psoroptidae; genus Psoroptes; species Psoroptes ovis. Next base: position 189,956 of record PQWQ01000028.1, on the reverse strand, counting down.
TATCATTATTTTATTCATTGATTAATTATAAACACAAGTGCAATACATTCTTGAATTTTTCACATCATTATCATTCATGATTATAATAATGAAAACGAAATGAAAAAATTGATTTATGTATGAATAAACAGTTTGGACAAATAATAAAAAAACCAATGTAAATTTAAAATCTAATCACAAATTTTAAACATCATAAAATTTTAAACAACACACCTTTATAATGAGCAATATTTTTTTAATGATGAATAACCATTTGTATCTATTAACAAATAAAAGAATTATATTGCAATATTGATAAAATAGAAACAGATAATATTTATGATATTCACCTTAAGAAAGTTTTAATGTTTCGACAGATGATCATCATTAAATCAAAGCATTGATGATTGTCATAACATTTTTTTTCCAGATATTTTAAAGATTTATTATCAATGTTTTTCAATGCCCAATGCATGCTATTAATCCACATTCGATAACGATATCCGGATAGATTTATCTATTTATTTTTCATGTTTCTTAATGATAAATGATTTAATAAATTAATGAAATGATTTAAGGATAAAATTTAAGATTTCAAAAAAAAGATTCATTTTCGAATATTTCATTTGACTTATCTAATTTCAAAAACAGATGGCGCTTGTGACTGCTTTACCGTGAAAATATCTTTTAAAAAATCTAAATTATGCTCAGATAGCGCCGGACTTATTTGAAAAGCAATTGAAAACTAGACGTACTAATACGTCAATAATTTTTAGAATTACATACGTAATTTTACGTCAAAAAACAATTCAGCTTCACTGCAATCAAAATATTTGTTTTGGTTTTTTTTTCTGATGCCTTTGGCTTCATTCATTTTCATTGATGTAATTTGTCATCAATTTTATCTAATCGAAAGGATTATATCATTGATTTTGATAAAGTGAATTGATTTCGAAAGAAAGAAATAAAATAAAAAAAATGAAAAATGCATTCAAAGTTGTTGTTTTAGGCTCATCTAAAACTGGTAAAACGACGATAATCGAAGAAGCAATTTATGGTAATCATTATCGTTTACAGAAACCATATGAGCCAACAATTGAAGATATTTATTGTGCAATGATTGAATATGATAAAAATTGTCGTGAAAAATTATTCATTTATGATTATGCCGGTATGGATACATTGAATTTGGATGCACTAAAAATGTATCTGTCATTTTGTGATGTATGTATTTCAATGATGATCATTTGAATCAATATGAACAACTGGTTGATATCAATTTATTATAATTTTTGAAAAAATAGGCATTCGTAATAGTGTTTGCCATTAATGATAAAGAATCATTCATGATGGCTGCACAAATTAAAAAAAGTATTGAAAAATTAAAAGATAAAAAAGAGGTAAGTTTTTTTCAAGGGCTATAATTACATTCAAAATATTAATGATAATCTATTTTTTCACACATATATAAGATACCGATGGTAATGATAGCAAATAAAATGGATAAACTGAATGAATCTGTAATCAATATTGATGATATACATAAATGGATATCACAAGAAAAAATTAAATTCATCGAAACAAAAGCAACGGATCGTAAAACACTATCCGAATGTTTTATTTATTTAACATCAAGATTAACATTTCTGTCGAAATCATCATTTTCACGTAAATCTAAAACGGGTAGTTTACAATTGGAATTGTGAAAAAATTATTGATTATTTTTGTTGTTGTATTCACATACATACATATAATATTTATTGACTATTTTCAAATTTCAAAACATTGAATTTTTCAAAAATGACAAGTATTTATATTTGAGATTTGATTTGATTTGAAACAAAAAAAAAAAAAAAAAAAAAACAGTATTCATTTATTTTTATTTATCAAAAATAAAAACAAAGATTTAAATTATTTAAAATAATAATTTAAAAAAATTATCAGAATGGCATATTAATCATGATCTAAGTTAAATAAGTATGATAATTGAAAATAAAAAAATACTTGAATAATTGAATAAAATTATTAAAAATAAAGGATTGTGAATTAATTTGAAAATACAAATAAACAAATAAAAATTAAAAAAAAAAATATTAATAAAAAAATAAATGATTCAATAAGTATGAATGAAATTGAAACATGATGTTGTTAAAGTTTATATGATGATGATGATGATGATTAATGATCATACAACGAATCTGATCAAAACAAAAATCATCAATGTCATCGTTTTATAAAAGCCATAATAGTGAAAAAAATTAATAACCACCATAACCACCGTGATCATCACCACCATAACCGCCACCACCATAGCCACCATGATGATAAACTGGATATGGTACATAATGGGTTTTTTTCGATTTTTTACAATCATTATTCATTACCAATATGTCACCTTTTTTTTTGCCACCACCTTTATAGATTAATTGTGGACCACATCCATGATGACCACCAATAATGATTGTATCTTCATTTTTACCACCTTTATCACCGAAAGCGATATCGAAATGTGCAATAATAAACAATGCAATGATGGCTGCGAATGAAAATAATTTTGAATAATACATTTTTCGGTGGATATTTTTTACAAGACAACTTTGAAACTTCAAACTTTGAAATTCACAATTGAAAAACAATGGAAATGATTGAAAATATTACAAAAAATTTTCAAAACACAATATGATCACTGGTTGAATGTTGTTGTTGTTGTTGTTTTGATATGAATTTGATTTTGGTGTCCAGGCATATTTATATACCTTTGAAAAGTTTCTGAAGAAAACAAAACAAAAAAAAAAACAAATTCCATTTGTAAATTGATAATTGATAATTGAGAATACAATTGGATGAACGATAAGAGACGCCGAAAACAAAAAAAAACGAAAAACAAAATGAGATAAATCAAAATGATTTTACAAGAGAAAATTAAAATGATTTTCATTTATTTTTCTTCGTTGAAATCATTATTATATCATTAATTTATCATAATGAATAAATGAATGAACAAATAAACGAATAAATAAATTGATACAGTTGAATGAATTTATCAAATTATATCATTTCACATGAATGAAAAAAAAAATGAACAATTTGAAACATTAGACCCGATTGAATTTTTGTATCGATTGAATACGAGTAAATAATTATATTGTCATATTTGACAATATAAATGACAATAAATTCAAATGTAAAACGATCACATATAATTGTCATGTAAATAATTGTTTGACCACTAAAATATTTGTTTGTTCAATTTGTTCTGTCTTGTATTTTTCACATAACATTAACTGAATGTTTCAAACCGGTACATTTGTATGGAACCATTGTAACATTTTTTCATTTGTAACCATTATGGTCTTATCTCATGTACTTAAGACATATATCAATCAGGTAATATGTTTATATGTTGATTTTTTCGAAATAATCAATTATTTGAATGAAATAACGAATTAATTGTTATTGCCCGTAATATCAGTGAACCGCAAAAAACAAAAAGCAGCGAGCAAGCAAGCAAGTTTATTTCCCGTTTAATTATATTGATTTGATGTGTTTCATATGTTTCTTTCGGTACATGTGAACAACAAATGGTAAAACAGACCAAACTATAGCAAAAAAGCCAATCATTACCATATGTAATATTGTGATATTCAATTAATTACAAATCAAAGATAATTATTGTTAATGGCAACAAAATAATGTTATTGTCGATGTTGTTTCCCCAATCAATCGGGTTGTAAATTAATTACGGGTGTTTAGTTGAACAAACTTGATCCATTGTTTGTTGTCTTTGTTTTATTTGAATAAACTTCATTTTGTTCGTAATGGAAAATCAATCAAAAATTGAAAAATTCAGGTCAAAATGAATAGCGATTTGGTTTTCCATTTCACTGAAGGGCGAATATTAATCATCGAGAAAAAGCAAAGACATTTTGGTTCCGCATTTTGTGCTGATATGATGAAGTTAAGTCTTCGATGAATAGTAAAGGATGATGATGATCATATTGGCCAATGCCTTTGGCTTATATCTGTTGATTTGAATCATTGACAAATTAAGAATTTTTTTTTTCTCAAAGAAAATTTTCCGAAACAAACTTACATTGAATTGAAAATGGATAAACCAAGAAGACCACCGCCCATCTTTTCATGATACCAAGTTTTAGATATTCAAGAATGAATTATCAACGAACCAAGAAAACAAAAACACATGTGTTTCTTATCATTAAATGATTGTCGATGAAGATGATGATATAGAAATTTATAAACAAAAAATATGTCTAAGACACTGAACTCTCTGTGTGTGTCTGTGTTTTTCATTTTGCAAACACTTATAAGTCGTTTTTGATTGTTTTATAAATTTTTTTGAATTAAAAAATTAAAATGATGAAAGTTCAAACATTTTTGATTGTTATTTTGATGCTTAGAACACATGTGATCAAGGTATTTGAATGCTTCAATTTGCTGTAATGACAATTAATCACCATTTTTTTTTTCATTCCCATAAGGCATATGAAATTGATGTAACAGATAAGGTGAAATTTACCATTTCAATAGAAAATGATAAAACTGATTCGATTGAAATTGGACTGTTTGGTAAAGTTGTACCGAATACTGTTGAAAATTTCGTTCAATTATCAAAGGGTTATGACGGTAAATCATATAATGGTACCAAATTTCATCGTGTCATATCGAATTTTATGATACAAGGTGGTGATGTTTTACATTTGAATGGTAGCGGTTCATTTTCAATTTATGGTGAATATTTTGATGATGAAAATTTTGTATTGAATCATGGTCAACCAGGATTGATTAGTATGGCGAATGCCGGTAAAAATACGAATGGTTGTCAATTTTTCATTACATTAGTACCGACACCATGGTTAGATGGACATCATACAGTGTTTGGTAAAGTGTTGAACGGTATGGATTTTGTTTATCGTATCGGTAGTTTACCAACCGATTCTAATGATCAACCAAAACAAATGGTACAAATCGTAGATGTCGAACATGAACAGGTTGATATGCAAACAACACTTGAATAAATTGTAAATTTTTTTTATTTTGAATTTTTTTTTCAATAAAAAAATATATAATTGTAACTTAATATATAAACAATCATTTTCTATTATTAATTTGATAATTTTATAATAATAAATTGCCTAATAATAATTTGAAAATAAATAAACTCTTGTTCGCTTTTCTCGATATTATAATTTATAAGAGCATAGATGTGTGCGTGTTCATCTTGGTTTTGAAACAATTTTAGGTTTATAACAATCACACACGTTAATTATTATAAGATTGTTCAACAAGGATGATATAAAATTCTCTGTGTTTATGAAGATAAAGAATTTTTCGTTTGTGTTCGATTAACCAATTCTAAATCAGCTTCTTTGATTACACGCTTCGTGCTGCCAGTTAATTCATCAACACTTTTGGCTGTTTTATGAGCAAATTCATGTACTTCATCATTTATTTTACCGATCACCATTTCCATAGCTTGTCGACCCTTTTTCATTGATAAAAATAATGAATGAATCAAATCATCTTTGAGATAAATTGAAATGAAAAATCTTACTTTTGCTGCATTTTTCATAATATCTTTGTGTACAAAATCTTCTAGATAACTACTTAATGGTATACCATGTACTTCAACAACAGTTTCTTGTGTCATTAATGTTTTTGTTGGATTGGACGGATGTGGTTTATATGTTAATTGTTCGATTATTGAAAGCTCATCACAAAATGAAATCTATTTTGAATAATGTGGAATTGAAATATTTAGAAAAATTGAATCAATTTGAATTGAAAAATATTTACATTTTTTGATTTCAATGTGAAACACTTTGTTTTCGGATCTAATTCCGAATATTCACTTGCATATGTTTTACTTCTGCCGAACAATTTTTCAGCCCAACTAGGCAAACACCATTTACAACTGATCAATCTATGTGTACGCATCACAGATGTGTTTGGACAAACATTACGATCAAGTATATCGATACCGACAATACTTGGATTCAGTGGATTAGGATATTTACGCCATACAGCCTGTACGACTGTATCCCATTGGTGACTGATTGAATAAATGAAAAATTTTAGACAAAAATTCAGAATATCAAAGAGAGTAAACTTACTCAAACGTATGTTCACTTGTCCAAATACGCATTATGCTATTTTGTATTCAGCGAATTTTATAAAGATGAATAATTCAAAGAAATTTGATCAATACTTTAAAATTCAGGATTAATTCTTTGAATTGTATCAATACTAATAAGGAACTATTGAAAAATTTGTGTAATAAGCATGCAATCAATATTTTTTTTGGCAATATTTGCTAATTTATTGAATGAAATTCAATGAATTGATTAATCGATTTCTTAATTTATCGATGATCACAAGGTTAATTTTCCTCAGAGTAAAAACCTAATCTACTCTTGTGATGATAAATTGTTAGCTCAAAGTAATTAAACGAAAACGGATTAAATATTTAATTAAAACATACAAGTACACTTGTGACCTTAATATCAGTAAAAAACATTGAAAATCAAAATGCAATTATGCAATGTGTGCCAGCCAGCATAACATTGGCATGAGTGCAAATACTATCGAACAAGTAGATTTTTTTCGATGAACGAAACTATCGATTTTTGAAAAAACAAAAAATTTCGCAATCAAAAATTCTGTTGATTATGTCAATAATTAATTAATCAAGATTTAATTCATTTTAATTCATTGAAAAATGATTGAATTAATGGCCTATTCGATTGATATCGGTTTACCATTGTTCATACGTAAATCATCAACAATTAATAATGATAATAATAATAATAGCAGCAGTGCAGCTAATGATTTTCAATTAAATTTTGCAACAATTTTTTATGGTTTAAATCATTTTTCAAGATTAAATGATTGTCTGCTGAATTATGCAAGAACAAATGCGAATAAATATCAAATCAAATGGAAATCAAAAGGAAAATTATTGCTTATATTGCTTGGTCATCGAGAATTTCTACTAAACGAAATGCATATTGATAATTTTCTCGAACTTATCATCAAAGCTATTGAATTGTTATCCGGTGAAAATGTATTTTATTTGGATGATTTTGATAAACAAAAACGTGAACTTAAATATTCATTCAATTTATTGGATTATTTACTCAATAATTTTAGTTCCGATGAAAACAATGATGATGATGCAAATAGTATTGAAAAAATTTCTATAATCGAAAGATCAATTAATTATCAACCAATTATTTTGGATCGTAAAAAATTATCAAATATAACCAATTATAAATTAAATCAATTGAAAACAATAATGAATCGTGAAGAAATGATTATGTATTGGTCAATATATTTGAATGACAGATTAATATTGAAAACAAACAGCGATACTTTGGAGAATTGTGATGAAAATTTTAAAATAAATTCATTATTAATGAATTTTCTAACATTAATCAAAAATAATGAAAAATCTACCGAAAACTACACATTATTCTTATCGATAAATAATTCAATTCGACCAGTAACAATGTCAATCATACGACTAACGAATAATCTGAAAATTTCATTCCTTATTAATTATGAAAATAGTAATCTAAGCAATTTGATCGATGAAATAATGTCAACCGCAATAATCAATGATAATGATGACTTTACAGAATTATTATATTTCAATCAAGGCATTAACATTGATCGTGATATGAAAATATTAACATTTATTATGTTTAATCATCATAAACAGCTTTACTATATTCATAATGAATCAACATTAAGGAAATATATGAATGAATTGATTATATTTTGTTGTGATGAAAATGATCATCGTTCAGATGATCATCAATCATTTATTCAAATAAATGATTTATTGATATGTAAATTGAACAACACGAATTATTCATTTTATACGATTCATTCAATTGATGATGATGATGACCGTCAATTTTCACCGTCAAGTTTTATAAAATCAATCAAATATTTGGCAAATAATTTATTCAAGTCCATAATTTGGTGAAATTGAAACGTTCGACACTAGATGCCATATATCGTCTGCCAAATGCAAACTGTTGAATGTTTGAATGTAATTTTGAAAATCTGAAAACATGTTAAATGTCGGTAAAAATTGAATTTCCATTGAAATTTGTTCAAAAAAAAAATAAAATTTTATCAATTATTCACCTGGCAGGTGTACGAAATCTTGTGATTTTACGATGATTTGATAGAAAATGATTGAAATTTGTAATTAATGGTGTGTGTGTGTGTGTGTCGATTTAAAGTACTAATCAAATTTGGCAGAAGAAAATACTAAAAAAAAATTTGCGTGTTCAAAAATGGCTAAAATGTAGAAAATGCTGCTGACATTTGTGAATCATCTCCATCATGAAGTTATTTCTATCATTTGGACATTGTAACAATTTATGAAATCTTAGAAGCCTCATCAAAGCCCTCTTCGAAATCAAATTGAAAATGAATTTAATCAGAAAATTTCTCCAAAATTGCAATTACAATACACGTGTTTTGTTCGATTGAAGATGAATTGAATTACATGAATTGTAATTATCATTCCGATTATCATTCCTGCATTGTTTTTTGACAAGTTATATAACTTGACTAATCAGTTTTTCCAGATGAATAAACATCATTATCAAATAATCAAATTCGAATAAAGTAAATGTTAAAAAATGTAAATTTTCCATATGTTCATCATAGTGACTGTGATCATCTTCATTTTTAATATTTGAATAAATATAATAATTTATATTTTACAATAATAATAATAATAAAAATAACAATGAACGGTAAATATGAAGTGCCGTTGTGTTTGAATTATTTATTATTATCATCATTTAATGGATTGTCCATATGTTTTCATGATAATTACACCAATAAAGTGAACAAGCAAGCAACATGTTGATCTAAGGTCTGAGGTTATTAGGTTGTATTAGATGTTAGTAACTACCATGGTTACCATCATGATCCTCATCATCATGGATCAAAGATCATTATTATCAGGTCCATAGTGATGGTAATGATGATGAAACCTGTTTGATCATGCGTTTATGAAAATTATTCACACTTTTTTTCATTGAATTGAAACACAGATGAAAGGTCCAACGAAAATCAAAAGGTCCATATGTTGAGCAAGCTGGAAAAAATATAAAGATTTATAGACCTTTCGATCGATGGATGACCCGAGAAAAAATTATCGAATTCCAAGTTCGAATCAAAAATAATCATTCGGAAAAGGATGGTATGGTTTAGTGTTGGGGTAAATTGTAAATAAAAGTAATCAAAAAAAAATTTGCCACAAAAAACGATCATTAATCCGATCTGATGAATTGAATGACCTGTGATCGGATGATTGACCGATTCGGCGAACCCATCGAAACTTGGGCATTTCAAATCATCGACAAATGAAAAGGTTTCAAATTGAATGAATTGAAAAAAAACTGTTGATAAACGCGTGTCAACTGACATGGCATGGTGTGTGCATGTGTACAATTGATGGATATCATGGAAATGTGGATCATGTTTACAAAGGTTCATTGATCATGGATCGAAAAATGGTTCCTGTTGTTTATTATGCCATTATTTTGATTCAATAAATACACACGAAAATCCATAATGTACACAACACACAAATGATGACAATACGTACAGAAACGCGTGTTTGTCATTATAAAATTTGAATCAACGGAAAAAACGGAACATTTCCACAGTTTTCCAACTCTGAAAGGTTGACTAAGGGTGCAACGATAACAACAACAAATCACCATTACCAGTTATGCGAACAAATGGGGGAGGCAAACAAATATTGGATTGGGGCCTATGATCAGCACCAACGACAATAACAACAATCGACGAATAACAGCCGGCAGGTGCGGTCCAAATTTTATAAGGATAAAGCTTCAAAGCTTTGGTCGTTTGTGTGCTGATGATGGCACGCGACTTTTGGTAATTGTTTTTCTTTAATTTCCAATACACATTCATTGATGTGGACGACATGTAAAAAGCAAGCGTAAAACACAGACATTGCTTGGCAAGCAAATCAATGAACGAGCAAGCTTTTATGGAAAACATTTGCTTAGTTAAGTTTAATTGTGTTGTATTTCTTATATTCATATTCATGTATAAATTCATTATAATTCAACATTGCACGCGTTTTCATTCAATTATTCACCTTTCACTCGTGTTTCACTACGTGTTTTGGGATCAAGTTTTGCACCTTTGTTTGAATTTAAATAAACCAGAGAGGCCAGATAGACCAGCTGAAACGATAATCGACCAAATGATCCATCGATTCATTGATTATCCATCGATCGACAGCAGGTTTTATTTGATTTTTAGTTTTCAATGAATTACAACAGACTTTTCACTTTCAATCGAATATAATCAACAGCAAAAGGAACCGTCCAAAGGTCTTTGGTCTTTGGGTTATGAAAATGATAATTTTTTGAGAATGAATTCCACAAGAAATTTGATAATAATAAATCAATGGTATAACCAATGAAACAAGAAAGGAAAAAAGTCAAAGAACTAAGCAATTATCAGCTTTGAAAGAATGTCATTTAAAGAAGATTTTTGGGTGATTTAAGAAGATCATTTCTGGTGTATCTATTTACATTGGCATTTTAAATGAATGACATTTTGAAATGCGAAAAAAATTCTGGAATATGTTCGATATGGTCTTCCGAAACAGTGATCACCGACCAATGAGCAGACCATTAATGGTCGATTCGCATATGAATAGTCTTTGGTGGATGTTCTCGATGTTGAAGATTTCCAAAAATTGTTTCATCGAAATCGAAAAAAAAAATCAAAAAATAAAATAAATCGTGACCGAGGCACGCGTCCATCGTTTCTTTTCTCCAATTCATTTTATTCAAAATTTTCGTCTAAAAACATCTGCCTTTGACACGTGCAATATGTTTGACCTCACCATACTGAAAGGTCATTTGAAAAAATGGTGACCTGAAAACATTTTTTTCCATAAGGAAATTGCTGAACGAATGAATGATTGAATGAATGACCCAATGTGTTTTAAAACATTTATTTTAAAACAAAAAAAACCAGAAAAAAAGTTCATATATCTTTTGATGACCATATTTTGAACCTCGCATAGACTCAACATACAGATACATTTAAATATTCAAAAGTCAAAATAACTTAAGGGTTTTTTGTTACAATTTTTCACTTATTTCAATTTATTTTCATTTCAAATCAAATCAAACGACAGTGTATTTCATCCGAATGACTTTTATCTATCAATGACAAACGGCAATGGTCACTTGTTCCATGGCCATATGTATCCGGTCTTGCAAGGGTCGGCAACAACGATGATGATGTGTAACGAGTCTGTGTAACATTTGAATGGTTTCTTATTTCAATCATTTCAATGAAACATTTCAAGTTTAATTTAAATAAATGAATTTGAGTTAATATAACGGAAAAAGTCTTGGTTCATCTTGATGCCATGGACAATATGCCACAACAACGATAATTCAACGATGATTCGCAGATAATTCGAGCAACAACAGCTACGAATACTGAAGAAATCTCATAGAATTTCATGAAGTTTCAAATTCAAAAATTCGCGAAATTTAAATGTATTTCAGCAGATTGATTCGATCTGGTTGAATGAATCAATGAATTAAAATGTATATGATCAACGACGGCTTACAACAACATCATCACAGTCGAATACGAGCTTTTGGCTATTTTTGAAAATTTCCATTTCAGAGTGCATTATGCATGTGCACGTACTACGCACATCGTTCACACGCAACAACTCAATACATATTGAAATGCAACGAATAAATAACGATTGTGAGTTTGTTTGAATGATTTCATGCATCGAATATGTATACTATTCGGGGTATACACGTGTTTCAATTCATTCGGTACGCGGCAATAAATGAATGGATGAATTGTATTTTGATTATTATTCGTTGGTTCATTCAAATTCTAACGGTTTCTAACGGTTTTTTTCAACTCAAATACATCAACCATATTCAAACATAGTTGGAATTGAAAATATTCACACGATCGACAATGTTTTTCGAATGGTAATAATTTGGATTTGGATTGATTTTCCCACCAAAATTTCAGAGTGAAAAATGATGGGATTTTTTTTTTGTTTGGGCAATTTTACACTGGTTGTTTGGTCGCAACAATTATTTAGATTAGGTATAAATCGGCTATGTTTTTTGGGGCATAATTCGGTACCGAACAATTCACCGAGATTCGGTGCCTGTTGAATTATTAGTGCTCTGAAAATGATTGAATTGAATTGAATGAATTGAATCCTATAGCCCTAAAAATAAAAAATTCACATGCAAACCACTTTGTTTGATTGACTGGTATCAGGCTGGTGCCTTATTTGTTTCAAAATTACTGGTGGAAATTTACAACCATTACAAAATGGTTCCCACAATTCATCAACGAAAAAAATGAATTTTCACACCAAAATCGAAAGCATTGAGAACCATATGGACATTTTTCCATTTGGAAATAACAGAAAAAAACTGATTATCCAAATGATGATGATGATCATCTTGTATCAAATTATTAAACAAGCAAATGGACAATACATGTGTAAATCCAATTAATTCAAATCAATTTCAAATGATAAATGAATGAATGAATAATTATTATTGCAAAATCACCTGGTGATTTACATTCATTTATTTTGAAAATAATATCGCAGATATCTATGAGTGTGTATGTTTCACTTTCAATTTTTGTGTATTTCACATTTTGAATTTCGCAAATTTTACTGCTCCATTCAATTCAATGATTGGAACAAATGGAGATCAATGTTCTTCTTCATTGTAAATGCATTGATCATTCATATTTAAACATTTAATTTTGTTGTATATCACATAAGGACTCTTGCATACTGCTTATGATGGTCTCTGACTTTGCATGGCCTGACTTGTAAGGTCTGCTGTGAAAAAACCAGGGCAGGTTTCACAAATTTATTTGCATTTCATTTAGTTTCAATTTTGGCACCGTTCACCTGGCCAAATTCACATAATAAGAGTAATAAGAATACGAATAATCGACGAAATTAAATCAATAAATTCAACAAAATATAAGCAATAATAATAATAAATAATATTGTACAAATAGAAACGCGTGCTGCAAAAAAATTGCAAAATTCAAATCAGCACGTGCCCATAATCATTATTTTTAGTTGAAAAAAAGGAAACAAAACACATGGCTTTTCCAAACACATATTCATTCGTTAAAATATCAGTTCAAATCAATGATCGAATACGTGGCAAAATACGTATTGCTCTTAGGATAATGTGCTCAACAACGAATATCCTCCGGATACCTGTAGACTTGTGGATTTGATATCAGAAGAAAAATATTGAATATTGAACATATGGAACCTAAAATTTTGGTTCATTTGTTCCATGTCAGACTTATGGAACAAAGAATGAAAAACACAAGGTGTTTTTATGTTTGATTTTTAATATTTTTGGATTGGGTAAATACATTCATGTGTGTACCTTTATCAATTGTAATAATAATAATAATCATAACTCTTCGACAAGGTTGAAAATTCATTGATTCGAAATTCAATTTCACTTCAATTGAATGAATTTCAGCCAAAAGACAGATTGAACATTGAATGCAAAACAATCAGCCAAACAATCGAGCAGGTATTTGGCAGTACGTAGCTGGTTTCATTTAAAACTGTTTATTCGACCCTAGACAGTTGTTTTTTTTTCATAGTTTCACCCTGAAGACTTTGGGCCACATGGCACATGGCAAGTGTCTTAAAATTAAAGGCAAAAATTTTTTTTCGCTAGTCGGTACGTGTTTTTGGCACGCGTTTGTTAAAAAAAAAGAAAAAAAACAGCAGCTGCTTCGAAATTTTTTTTTCAAAAATAACCATAGTTTTGGTTGCTGCAGATATCTGCTCGTACATACACACAAAGTAATCATTTGGTGATGGTTGTTGACCGAAGCCAGCCAAAATAGCTGGCTGATTTGATAGACTTGATTGGTGGCACGAGCTGGCTCAGCCAGCCAAGCTAGCGTTACACACATGTGATTTTTTTTTTTTTTTTGAAAAATTCAAAGAAAAATCTTTGAGTTATTAAAGGAACAAACCATTAAGGTTTATGATCGAACGCTGAGTATGTATCTGCTGAAGTAAATATTTTCTTCATTTCGTCTTGATTTTCCTTCTTGACCAAGCAATCTGTTGCTATCAAGCTTCGTCTTCTTCGTTGTGAAAAGTGATCTTCCGTTAAAGTGAATATTTTTAACGAAATTTCGAATGAAAATCTAAGAAAATGCTCTAATTTACGAAAAAACACACAGAGAGAACCATCTCGATATAATGATGATGATGATGACGATATAATAAGACCAATTGTCATGAGTGAAAAGACAATTTTCTTTAAAGTGAAATAATAAACTTGAGCAATTTCTTTCACATGTTTTCTTTGTACATATTTTCAATGAATGAATCTGTTTGATGATGGTCAATGGTTGGAATGGCGATTGCCATTCGATGATCATCATTAAATGGCCATTTCTTTGGATCGGTCAGCCAAGAGGGATAATCAAATGTTTTTCGAAGAATTATTTCATACCACCTGTCACACTTCTAAGCAAAGTAATCAAGCATACACAGACACCAAGAGAGTGAAACACTGGCTTGAAATTAGCTTGGTCAAAATCAGCAAGAAAAAAAACTTGTCGATAAAAAAAAATCTGCCAAGTTTTTTTTTGTTGTTTTTGGTGATGATAATGATTAGCACGGGGCATCTGAGAATAACACCAGAGAAGTTGCCACTAATATTTACACTTGCTATGGCTTAAATTCAATGAAAACTGATGAAAAACAATGAAAAATGAGTGAAATTCAATCAAGATTTGTTTTGTTAACCCAAAGGAAGAATGAAATCAATGAAATGAAATAATTATAACACTATTCAATTGATTAAATGAATTTCACCTCAAAAACATTAAACGGAAATTTCATTGTTCATATCGAATAGATTCGGCAAATGATTGCAGTCGATAATTGATTTTTTTTAATATAAATAATTAATTAATTATTTACACGCAAATTATTTGCTAATTATCATTTTTCAATAGAAGTCAATGCTTTATTCATTTGTTGTTTTCAATCAATTATTGAATTCATTATCATCGACAATCAAACAATCAAACATCCGAACATCCTTACGATCATTATAATATTATCAATAGAAGCGAATGATGATTGGGTGTATATCATCAATTATGATTATCATTATTTGTATTAACCAATGGTCATTTCTTAATGATCATTTTTTTTCAAAATTATTTTTAAATTATTTTCTTTGGTAAATTTTGTTTGAAAAATTTTCGTTTGTTTGTTTGTTTCACTAAACATCTTCATGTAATCATTCAAATCATACATCCACTGTTTTTAAATCAGGAAAAAAAATTGTCAAATTAATGATTTCTAAATACAATAATAATGATAATGAAATGAAAATAAATATTTAAAAAAAACCACCTGTTGAATAATGATAATAAATTGCCCATCATTCCATCTAATCATCATCATCATCATACATTGAATGATGATTCAATTCAATTCAATTAGATTATCATTAAGATTTTATTATCATCATCATTTCAACATTATTATCATTTCAATTATTCTACATTATTATCATTCGTTGACATATAAATATATTATCATTTGTTTTATTTATCTGTGTTTCATTCAATTCAATTCAATTTACTTGTAACAATGTCGAAGAATAAGAAGCAGAAGAAATCTGATGGCTTTGATTGTCTTCTGATTTCTTATAATTTGATTTCTTACAATTTGATGCTACGAAGAAACAATTCGCGAGCATCGAAGACACTACGCAATGCAGCATCAAATGCTGCAATGTCTTCAAAAACCTCTAAGTAATTCAAGAAAGAAAAAAGGTCAATAACTCGTACAAGAAAGACATACGAGTGAATGTATTATTTACCTCATAACACGATGTATTCATCCATTCAGTGTATTTCATTGAAAATTGAACCAAAAATCAAGAACAAAAATCATCAAAGAAATTATGTCCGATTCATGGCGACCATTAGGAGGATATTTTATTCATCATATTATGTACATTAGTTCCTTGGAAAAACAATAACATCGAAACAACAGCCAAACAAATCAAACCAATGACCATAAGTATATTATTATGTAAAATTTTTTGACCAAAGACTATTGAATTGTCTTGTTCGATTTAGTCGGTCAATAAACTGAATCGGTATCAAACTTCTTACTGGTTGGTGAGTGATGAGAGAAGAAATGAATTCAGGAAAAATTCATTTTCATATTTTGACCATAAGTGAAATTAAATGCATCAAATGTGAAATGGAATGTAAACCAATTGATGGTGTATTTGAACCTGATATCCTTAAAATCATTGAATAACAAGTAAAATCAGAGAAATATTTTCCTTTTCAAGCGAAAAATTTCAACCAAAAAATTTCAAAGTAAATCCTTTGACCTTGTTCAACCTTGGCCATTATTGTATTGAATGGATTGGAAACAGGTGAAAATAATGCAAGTAAAGCAAAAATGAAAATTTCCAGTTAAAATTTTTATTTGAATGAATTCAATTATATTCACCGACCAATCCTAAGCAAAGGTAAGTAATAAGGTGAAATCGTATAAAGCACACAAAGTGCGTAAAGGTTTTCCTCGGTTTGTGTTTCTGAATTCAGCCAAACAACCGAAAATTCCCTTGAATTTCACAGGCTATGTCCTTCAAAAACCAAACAAATGAATCACTCGTAGCAAATCTTTGAAACCATTTAAAACCAGGCATATAACCTGCGCTTCATATGTTCAAATGGCTTTATTGTTAATATAAATATTTCATTGTTAATCAAATGACAAGTTTTTTCACCTTTGATTTTCGAAGAAAATAAAGCAGAAGAAAAAAAAGGGAAATGGATCCGGTGATGGTTCATAGCTTGGCTTGGTCAATACACACTGGTTGATTTATATGTGCGAGCATTAAGAGTGAAATAAAAAGCAAAATGTAGATCATTGAATTTTGTGTATATTTGGTTGTAGACCTTTTGGAAAAGGTGAATTTTCAAAGGTATGAAGAAGGTTAAAGAAAATATACGTACAAAAATGGAAGAATGAATAAATCTAGAGCAGGTGTGTACCTTTGTCGTTCGTTTCTTTCTTTCATTTATTTAAATGTGAACTAATTGAGGTAGCAATATGGTATTGAAATATTTTATAAAATTTCAAATTTAGTGACATTTTTAAAATCGAAGCTTCCTAAGCAAACACTGTGCTGTTGCAGGAACACTAGTGCACCAACAATATTATTTCGGGTGTACTATGAACGATGATGATCGGAGACCGAACCTTGTTTTATTTTTGGATCAATTATTATTGAGCTTTGAAAGACTGGAAGACCTCGAAGACCATACCATATATAAGACCATTTTGACATATATCGAAATATTATGGAGACAATTCGACAAAATTGAACAAAATGTGTAAGAATAGAAGATTGAAAATCTTAACAAAAGAAAATTTTGAAATCATTGAATTCAAAAATGTTGAACCTGAAACCTTTGAATTGAGATTTCTTCAAAATGCTTATACAGGTTTATATCAAATGAATGTTTGACAAAAATCAATGTGACAATCATCATAGCAAATAATCAAATGGTGGTGACCTGTGTTTTCATGTCGAGGATATTTAAATGAATGCATTCATACAACGAATACACCATATTGTTCAACGATGATGATGATCGTCGTCGTTTCTCCTTCCTTTTCTTGGTATTCGTCTTCGAACGTCATTCAAATTCAACATTCAACGACGTTCGATGTTTGCACTGGTCGTCGATTGAGTGAAGGTATAGTTTGTCCTTTTACCTTTGAAACACCAGCAGCAGCAACAGCAGAAAATATTCAAATTTCCTTCAAAAATATAATCATCGATCATTGATCATTGATTTTACAATTGAAAAATTTTGAAATTTAAATTTTTTTTCCGCTTTCATTGTTTGCATTGATTTCTATTTTTATTGAAAGTTTATACATTTCTCACACACAAAAAAAACACCAGCATTTACCTCATACACACAGGCATAGACCTCATAATCATTCAGCCACCTTATACACCTTGCCCATTTGGTCCACACTGGTTCATTGTTAGATTGATTTATATTGGACAAACAACTTGTTTCATCCGGATTATGGATGGGTCAACATGGTTCTTACTTCTTGATTCGACCCCAAAAAACGGAAATTATGACCGAATGGACAATACTTTTGCCCATGGCCATTCGACAAAGAAAATACAATTTCTTGTTTGTTTATTCACGTATTTAAATTTTAAAATGTCAATAACCTAAATAAAATTGATCAATGATTCAATTCGATTTTTCCTTTATTTTGTGGTGGAAGAAACAATAACCTTGCAAAACTAAAAGCTTAGACCCTTACAGTGTGTTATATGGTTTAGTTTTTTGGCCACAATGCTGCAACAACACAACAAAATAAGACACAAATGGCCTAACTATAGCCTCAAATATTGAATAATTTCAAATCGAAATAAAGAAATAAAGAAGAACAAAATTAGATTTTGAAAGTTCGTGAGTTTGTTCTTCCTGTGTCCATCATCATCATCATCATCATCAGGTATATACCTGATGATGAACACAATGAACATGATAAGAGACCGTATGTGGTTTCTATTTCTGTCTCAATTCAAATGTATTAATATGTGATTATCAATATTACAATATTAAATGATTGTCGTTTTATTAAATCGGAAATGATTTTCTCTATTGGATTACACATACAGAGACTTATTTTGAAAATTATAACATTTTGGGTGATGATTGTCGATTGATGATGTTGATGATCATCAATTGTTGCTCATAATCATTATTATCAATGAATGATGATGATGATGAGCAACAATTGTTAATTGTTGATTTTCAATGAGTAGAAAATAAACACGAAAATTGAACCAAATTTCACTTCAATCATTTCACGTTTGATATATTCATCACATTCGTTCATCATTGGTCGTTGTTTACCTGTTTCTACTTAGAAATGATCAGAGCAACAATTCAAAGAATAAAGTTGCAAAAAAAAAAAAAAAACGGATTTGGGTTTGGTCATTCGGTCTTAAATTGTAGAAATTGGTGCAGATTTGAGTCAAAGGAAATTGCCATTCGGCCAATTTCAAATATATTAATCATCGTAAACACATAAAACATATGCATAAATACACATATAATTCATTTCTCATTTACAAAGACTCAAAGATGCAACGAAATACTTTCATTTAAAACCAAAATAAAATACATTTGAATCATTGACAAGTAAAGAAAGGTGCACCAGATCTATGATTATACCAGATACCTGGTGCAATGTTGGTTTGTACCAAATTTATTTTCGAGCACCAGATATACACCAGATACCAGATTGACATTGTTCAACATTGGTCTTGTTGTTCAACAATGTTCAAAGCAACGATAAAGAGACATAAATTCCAATCTCAATTGTTCCAAAAAATGTGGAAGAAAATTCGAAATTAATTTCAGGTAGCAATGCAAAGAAATATCATAAGAAAACACAGAAGAAAAAAAAACATTAAATTTCCATTGAAATCTTCAGTTGAAATTTTCAATTTGTTATCAAAATCAACCTTAAAATGCACTTTGAATCATTGAAATCTTTGAAAATCTTTGAATCTTCAATAATAAAACACCGAATGGAATGTGAAATGGCAGGTATTCGGGTATTATTATTTGTATTATTACCATTATAATTCGAAGAAAAGGTGACAGATTTTTGTTTTTGGCCCCGAAAATATTTGAAATTTTTCTTGATTATTTCAAATTTGAAATCATTAAAATCATTACAGCACATCTGACACATCATAAATTCAATACCATCAAACAATCACCTTGTGATTGTAATAAATGATGGTAACGTTGATGATTATGATTATGATCGACCGACTGAAGAAATGGAATGTCAAATGGCAAGTGTTTTTTATTGTCGTCGGTCGGTTGAATAGTTGGTTGGTTCCATTTGAACCATTGCATAGAAACCGAACCATTCCAAGACAAATATAATCACCATAATATTTTCGACCTTTTTTCACTTGAATTTCTCGGTAACCTTCGAGGTGTTTCGTCGAACAATGGATGGGACAATGGTTTTGAATCGAATATTTTTCGTACAGAAGCACAAAGATCTCAAATACGGTAGCCATTGAATTTGTGAGCCTTAACCTGGTACCATAACAAGATCAGAAGACCAGCGAAGAAGATCGAAATAAAAGAAATCAGCAGGAGAGTTTTGTTCCTTCATCTTGGCCATCTTATATGGTTGATATGATTATATTTCAACAAAATTTTCAAAATTTTGAATTATCACCAACGATGATCACCGTTGATGATCATTGATCAGTATTCTCAAACAACAACAGGTTAAAGATGGTGAATTATTATTGTGATTATTCATTTACCATTGTTCATAACGACCTTTGGGACAATTTAAAAATAGGATCGGTGTGTCTGCATATTTGAATTTATCAAAATTAAATTTCACATAAATTTATGGGTCAATATTTTGGGACATTTTTGTCGACCTTCTTTATTTGTATGTATAAATCAATGATGTTACCATAATAAAGATGATGATCAATCTTTGTGTGTACATTGAAACATTGAATAATCGTCAATCGGATACAATTGATTCGAATTTAAGATTGAATTTGAATTTAAATCAAATACCAGTGAATATTATGACCTTTAAACGACTTTAAATGTCATCAGAAAATTTTTATTGATCTTTTTTTCTTGGTTATTTATTTTTGTTCAAAGGACAATATCATTCAAAGGTCATACCTTTTATCAACCTCATAACCTCATAAATAGGTATCGAATCTTCATCATCATCAAAAATCATTCGGAAAACTTTTGAATCTATGAATATATTTGAATCAATCATCATCATCATTCATAAACTACTTGACAAAATGGATGATTATTGACAAACATTATTATTATTCATATATCCTCAAAGCAACGAAATACCCATCAATGATGTTTCACCTTCACATAACTTTAACCTTTATTGTTGACATAATATCACACAAACAAATGAAAAAAAAGGTATTCAATCATTTTGAAATTGTTATTTGAATAAATACAACTCATCTTTCTCGCATTCAAATATATCTCTGTATTCAAATATTTCAATATCGACCATTTGTTTATTCAATATTCACACATTTCACGTTAATTTAGCTTCTTGGCTTTTATTATTCATATTATAATTCATATATTTACCCATTATTAATTTGCATTTGCATCTCTTGACTTTTGCATTGAAAATTCATTGACAAAAAAATTCATTGAAATAACCGATCATCATCATCATCGTTCAACATCATCAATCAGTAATCAAACATATGGTATCTTCTCCATTTATTGTTTTGAATCAATGACGACAATGATGATGATGATGATGATCGAACCATTTTGAAGCCCTTCAAGCCCATATTTTTGTCAAAATTTTTTGAAAATTTGAATATTGCACATATTTTCATCATTTATTCATTCACTCATTCATTCATTCACATTTAATCAAGTCAAATTCAAAACAAAAATATCGAGCCAAATTTTTGATTAGTATAACAATGGTTGGTGAAGATAATGGGAGAAATTCCATCATCATCAATGAATTCCATTGTAATGATAATCAATCGAAGAAAATAATAATGGATTGAAATGATTTGATTTGAAATTTTAAATTTCAAATGAAACGTAGAGAAAGAAAGAAAAATCAAATCAATCAAATCAAATCAATCATTCAAAAATTCGATTATTATGATCATTATGATTATGTGATTGTGTGATTATTATTATTATTATTAAAATTTCAATCATTAAAAAACATTTGACATTTATTTGACACTAATTTGACGTTTATTATTATTATTATCATCTATGAATAATTTAATAGAAAGCAAACATAGATAGATGATCATGACCGAATGACATTCAACATTGACCTTTGAATTGATCGATCTTAAGGCATCTCACAAGCATCCCTTAAGCGTGGTAAGAAACAGTGGCTGGGCTGATTAGGGTGATCAAAGGGCTCAAGATTCAAATGGAATTCGACTGGACAAATAAATTCAGTCGTATTGGAATTGGGATTAACGAGCTCAAGGGTGCAGTTATCACCAAATGATCAAGATTCAAATGTGTTTAATCAATCGGAGATTGACAAATTGATCAATATTTCTGATCCAATATTTCCAGAGAAACAGAGCAAAAGATGTTTTACACTTTAAAGTCCTTTGAAAATGCCTTGAGCAATGAATTCAATGATCAATATTATAAGAAATAATGTTCATCAGAACAAATAAAATATCGAACAAACATAAGACTAAGACCATTCGCCATATGGTTATTTCATTTTTGGGAAAATTCAAAAAATAACATCTCGAAAATGACCAAATGATCGAATGATGATGAACCATCCCATCCATTTTCGAATCCCACCCATCCGATTGCATCCGAATGTGTAATATTTTCATTTTCAAAATTTGAAAAAATTAAATTCAAAAAAATATTAAAACATCACACACTCACACCACATTATCACCTGCATGTTACATTCAATCGTATATGTTTTGAATACATTGAACATTGAACATTGAATTGATATGCGTTGATGATGATGATAAGGCGGTGCCCTAGCATTGCTGCGCTAGCTATTTTCGGTACATTTATCGTTTACGTTTGTGTGGTTGTTGTTGTTGTCGTTGTATTTACGCTAGTTTTTCTTCATTCATTCATTCACATACACAAACACACGTATTTGTTTGTGTCCCATGGGTCCAATAAATTGGACAACATTTCGATGAATTTTGATTCATTCAAAATTTTTAGATTTTTAGAACAAGTTCAAGAGTATTTTTGCTGTTGTTTCTGGACTTTGAATGCGCAACAAGCTTCACCAAACAACATATCTCCTGTTGATCATTCGTATTTGAATTTCTTTGAAAAATTTTGAGAAAAAACTTTGAAAAATTTTCATTTTCAAAATGCCTAAAGCATTTTTATTAAAGAAAAAATTATCATCAACAACAACATTGACAATGTTCGGTGGTACATCATCATCGATACGATCACCGAAATCATTATATTCACCAACATCATCATCAACTACATCATCATTATCATCACCAAATTATTCCGTATATTCATTATCACCGCGAAATGATCAAGAAAATCAAACAAATATGATGACATTGAATGATAATCAAGGTAATTTATTTTTTAAAAGACATATTTAATAATTTTCACATCATAATTGACAATTTGAATTTATTTAATGAAATTTTTGTTGAATTTTCTCATTTCTAAAATAAATTAGGACTAGATTTAAGCATTAAAAGTCTATTAAAAGAATCGAACAATAGTACAAATTTGACTAATCATCAAAATAATAATAATATTAATGGTATTACATCATCGACAATAATACCATCATCAAATCCGCTTATACCATCATCAACATTCGTATCAAGTTATCCATATCCAGCAAAATTTGCAAAAATTGCCGATTTTTTATGTCGAACAAATTTAAATGAACAAAAATCAAGTCAATTATCGAATAATCAACAACTTCAACAACAACAACCGGTGCCTTTAATTGCTAATAATCGATTAAATAATAATAATAATGATGATAATATGATTATTGATTATAGTATAATCAATAGCCATAATAAAAATAATGAAAAATTGGTGAAAAATCCGATTAATTATTCAAAACTACATCATAATGAACAACAACAACGAATACAACCATACAGTATTAATTGGAGTGAACATTTTTCCGTAAATAAAATAATTGTATCACCAAATAGTCAACGTTTGAATACGAATGGCTCATTATCTGGTGATGATTCTAGCCTTCACTCATCAACATCATCAACATTATCATCTGAAAATGATTTAGATATGAAAATTGATTCGAATATTAATGATGATAATGGTAAATCAATATCGAAAAAATCATCATCATCAAGCAATGAACGTTATCATTGTAATGATTGTAATAAAAGCTATTCAACACATAATGGCCTATTGAAACATCAAGAATTTCTATGTTCAAGTCAAATAAAAAAATCATTTAGTTGTAAACATTGTGAAAAAGTTTATGTATCGTTAGGTGCATTGAAAATGCATATTCGTACACATACGCTGCCATGTAAATGTAAATTATGTGGTAAAGCATTTTCACGTCCATGGCTATTACAAGGTAATTATCATCTTTGAATTTACTTTGATTAAATGGATTTGATAGACTTGATTATTAATTATTATTTCATTCTTTTCTTATAAATTCATTAGGACATATTCGTACACATACGGGTGAAAAACCGTTCGCATGTCAATATTGTAACCGAGCATTTGCTGATCGTTCAAATTTACGTGCTCACTTGCAAACACATTCAATGATAAAAAAATATAGCTGCAAAACGTGTTCGCGAACATTTTCACGAATGTCATTACTGTTGAAACATGAAGATAATGGTTGTTCGAATAATTCAAATAACATTAATCGATCAAAACAATCAACCACAGCATCATCGGTGGCAACAGCAGCAACGCCAGCAGCAACAAATATGATTATGGTACCGATTCAAGTTTAAAACCTTATAAATACAGCACACACCACACATAACCCTTTGAAAACAAAAATACTTAAATGCTCCTAGTCTTGTAAATAATATAAATCTTAATTAATCTCACACATTCAATAATCATTTATTAATTAAACCAAATAATTAATTGACAATAATAATGGATGAGTACTATTCAAATGATATGATTCAAAATAATCAATGCAACCAAATCAGT
Source organism: Psoroptes ovis (assembly GCA_002943765.1). Taxonomy (NCBI): domain Eukaryota; kingdom Metazoa; phylum Arthropoda; class Arachnida; order Sarcoptiformes; family Psoroptidae; genus Psoroptes; species Psoroptes ovis. Next base: position 165,032 of record PQWQ01000028.1, on the reverse strand, counting down.
CTTTTCATTTTCACAATACAATATTTTCAATGATAATCACTTATTATGTTATAAATACACATTGATTTTATGATAATTCAACACCTTTAAACCCTTTCATACACCTTCATAGACACCTCACACATATACATTTCACCACATTGAAATTTTTTGATTGATTTAATCATGATTCTCAACATATTTTCCACCATTTCAATATTCATTTTAATTGACCGTGAATGTCATCGGTGTGCCATATATATTAAATTATACAGAAATAATAAATAAATTTTATTTCGTTTCTCGACCATTTAAATTTGTATTTGTTTGTTTTGTTTCTGTTGTGTACAAGTTTTGTATTCAAGGTTATTCTATGGGTCATGGGTAGTTTTTGATGAAGAAAATGCGAAAGAAAAAATTGAAAAACCAAATTGTAAAGCACCTGTACACTCATGACCATGGTTCACAACATGGTCCTTGTATTGATACTATACTTGTATCAATTTCAATTTTACGGTCACGAATTATGATTTTGATTAGTTGATGATCAAGGTCCAAAGAAATTATTCTATTTCACCATTAATTAATTATAATCAATGATTCTAATAAGCTCAAGGATTTCGGATGACAAAATATAATTCTTAATTCGCTAATCCATATCAAATTAATTATATTTGAAGATTTCTTGGTGAATTTCAAGATTTCTACGGTGAAATTCATTCGAAAAAGTGTCAAATAATTGAAACTGAATTACTAGCAACAAACTACGAGTATTTTCAAATTATTTCTTTTTGGTTTTTCTGGATATTTACTGTTGTTGGTTGGTTGATTGTCGATTGTGTGATTTGCTTTTGTCGTTTCTTTGTTGTTGTTGTCGATTTACAAATGCACCTGTCGAACACAATAAGCACACACTACATACAAATACGAGACCATCAATTGACGACGATTGACGACCGATCGTCGACAGGACAGATGGTCCCTAAAAAAAAAAAAATTTCGGTGAAAAAAAAAAGAAAAAAAATGGCTAGTCCCTGACCAGCTTGCAACAACAAGGAGCGAAAATGGTGCAGAGCCGGACATTTATTGTGCATAGAGACCTGTGTATGTGTGTGCTGATAATTATAAATATATTCAAACATTCAAATATTCATTCATTCATGTATTTCATTATTCCTCTTTATCATACTTTAAGTTTTACTTTTTAAAATGTTCGACAAACCATAACTAAACAGTGTATTTATCTGCTCATTCTTTGCTTTCTACAATTTTCAACACACACAAAATACCTTGAGGCCAAAAATTTTTGTCGATAAAAAAATTTGTGCATTGAAATATGCATTGAATTTCATTCAAACAAATTAACAAAAATTCAAATTCCTTCAGTCTTCGAACCATTCTTTAGTTGTGTGCTTGGATGATCAATGAATAATCAAATCGAGCTATTGGAACAAGCAACAGGTCATACTGAGAAAAATTGAGAAATATTGCAAACATCGAAAGTTATAACTCTTTAGACTAAATTTAGACCAAATCCTGATCTGATTTAGACCTGATTTTCAATGAAATTTAGATCAAAATTGATCATAATTGGAGCAAAAATGAATAATCGATCGACCGATCGATCCATTGATTGATTGATTAATCGATTATATATTTGAAACTAATCAATTTGAATTTATCACTTCAATTTGATTGATGTGTATTTGGGTTCTTGCATTGGTAGCAAAACCAAACAAACAAATACATCAACAGCCAGACAAAACAGCTCGAGTGGTTTACGATTATTTTGTTTTCAATTTTTAAAATATTTATTCAATTATTCAAATTCATAATCGGAAAAAAATTTCACAAAACTGGATTAATACAACATAGAAAAATATCGACAAAATTTTTAAAAAACAGATTTACAACAATAACATCAACAACAACGACTAAATAACAATAATAACCGTAACTAACTAAGTATACCCGAACATTTTGGTACATTTTTTGGTACGATAATAATAATGATTCAAAAGCATTGATTTAAATACATAATCGAAATCATGGAAAAAAATTATCACACATTTTCATTGAATTATCATTATCATCATTGAGAAAACACACCAATATGACAAATCACATATATTCAAATGAATAATGGTTCAAAAGATAAAATTGAATTGGATATTTCATATCGAAAACACACAATCAATATACTATGATCAATACATCAATTCATATTCGAAATAATAATAATAATTCATTGAATTTGATTTTTACTTCTTTGTTCCATGATTATTAATCAAAAATTATTATTTCAATTTTTTGTCATTAAATTGATTATCATCATCATTGAATATTATTACTTGTAAAAAAATTATTTTTTGACACCCAAAAAAAAAAGAAAATCATTGAACAATGTATGAACAATAATAAATCTTGAGAAAATTTTTACACGTTTATTTTTGAATTTGAACAATTTTTAAAAATTCAAAAAATTTTCATAATCAAAAACCTAATCAAGCATCAAATAATTCAACGAAATTTCACGAGTTTTTGTGATCGTTTGGTTGTTTGTCATCGATTTACATGGCCAAAAAACAAGCGAAATGAAAGAAAAAAAAAAACTAGTTCAAAGCTTTTCGGTGTTAGTTGGTAAGTCCAGTCATCCAATCATATTTGGGTACATTATTGTACAATATTTGAACATCGAATCGAATCGGTACATTGAAACAAGGACATTGATCGATCGATTTTGATCGATTTTTTTGCTGCTTTTCTGTTGTTGATCAAGTACCATTAATTTATTTTAAGGTACAAACACATGGATCAGAACAAAAAGTGAAAAATTAATTGAATCAATGGATTTGAATATTGACAAAATTGATTATTTTCTGAAATTCGGAAGTTTGATCCGGGATTTTTCACCAGAAAAATCAAGAAATTCAAATTTTGAACAAATTAATTTCAAAATTTGAATCAATTTTTGAATCAATTGCATTCAATTGTCACCCTACATTTAAAATTTTGAATCAGTTTAGTCGTATCGAGGGAAGAAAAACATTGATTAATCAATATGTACAATGTACAAAAAGCAAAATATCAAGCCTTCAAATTAAATTTCTAAAAAAAATTCAAATGAATAATAAAATCAAATGAATAATCAAATATCAATGATAATAATATGTGTACATTTGAAAAATTATTGAAATATTATTTTTCAATTGAAACATTTTTCCAATGAAATTTTAAATTTTTCATTACATTTAATTTGAACAAAACGACGAGAAAAAATTTAAACAAATTTGAATATTTAAAATTTTAAAATTTCAAATATCCGAATACAAATGAACATTTTTGAATGTAAAATGTTGGAAAAATAACAACAATTTACATCAAGTTTTCCTCGGACAAAAATTGAATAGAAACATCACTATTGGTTGGTTTTCAATTTTTTTTACTGGAAAATGAATGGAACCATGTGCACAAATAGCATTGCAGTTTCAAACGAAACAATATCATTACGATGCTCATTAATGTCAATAAAGGAAAATGAATGTGTCAAATTAAAAATGTTTGGAAAGAAAAATACACCAGAAATTCAAAGGCGATTCAAGGACAAGGTTCATTTGTGTCAAATAAATTTCATTTCAAATATTTTCTTGGTCGAAATTTGCTTGCTACTGAAAATCATTTAAATTCATCATGATCACTCGACTATTTTCTATTCGATATTCTTGGAAATAATGAATGTTTAATGTGGATGAATCAACAAAGGATAATTTGCCCGAAAAATTCATACAAAAAATAAATAAATTTCTTGTTTAAATTGATTATCGAGTATTGTTTCATTTCGAATTCAACATGACACGTACAAGTTACACGTATTCAATTTATATTCAATGCAAATACAACAGATTGTATCAAATATTTTTTTTATTTCAAAAAATTATCAATTATGCTTAATCAAAAAGTATATTTACATAAAAATATTATTAATTATGTAGACATGAAACAACAAGAAGTAAAGATCTGTTGTTTGATAACCTTTTGATGACATTGAATTGACACACATATATTTAATTCAATGGGTAAATAAAATGAATGAATAAATTCAAACAAGTAAACATCGAAAAACATGTTGTTTTCTGGTTATTTTTGTGTCCTATTCAATTCATTTATACATCGATTCATTTGTACATTTTCAATGTCATTTACATTGTTTCACTCTCACATATTTGAATTCATTTAAATATGTAATTTTTATTATTTTACATATCTTTAAATATCATTAAACATATTAAAAAAAAAAATTTCAACTCACAGTAATTTGTTATTTCATAGACAAATCGGAGAAAAATGTGTAAAAATTTTCAAAAGGTAAATGTTTGTTTAACTCTTTTGTTCAGTCACTTTCTATTCAAGTTTTATTCGAAGAAAAAATTATGGAAATCTACGGCCATATTAATCAATAAGATCATTATTGATTAATGGCCATAATCATTTGTAATCATTTCATTAGGATCAAAAATGGTAAAAATTTACCGAATCAATTTTTCATTGACTTATATTTGTGCTATTATTTTTACGGTAACACTTTTTTATTTCGGATAAATTTTTGAATCGAACAATGACACAGTAACACTTTCATTTTTTAATATTTTATTATTAAGCAAATATCGATATTAATATGACAATAATTTGTATTTAATAATAATAATAATGAAATGAAAGTAATAGTAAAATAATGAAAATGATAATTTATCATCATTTGAAGGTTAAACCTTTGCTTAAACATAAAATAACATAACATAACTATGACCTAACATAGGCTGCACCCCTTTGATATCGATTGAATTGATTTCAGATTGAATTTTGATTCAAATACAAGAGAAAAAAAAATGTATAAATTATCATTACCATCGATATGTATGAATTCAATAAGGGTTAAAAAAATCTATTATATAATCCATGTTTGAAATATTAAAACTAATATTATTATTATTATTATGTAATGATCATTTTCAATTGATAATAATAATCGTAATAATAATAACAATCATTTATCATTAATCAAAAATTCAAAAAATATTATTTTTATATGAAAAAATCGAATTTGTATTTTAGAATGAGATTCATTTCATTTTTTGAATATGAATCAATGTTTTTCTTCTTTCAATGGAATTGAATTCATATTCAAATTAGTTTCATAGAACAAATAATAATGTGTTCATAATAGTCAATGACAATTCATCAACAGTTTGTATTAATACCGTTTTTCACATGATATTATTCAATGCATAATGTATAATGTAATGGACCTTTGCTGTAATTTCTTCAAATGATTTTTTTTATGTACTCCTGTTGTTGTATTTTTGTTTGGTAGATTTTGTTTATTTTTTTTTCATTTTTCAATCAGAAAGTATAACAATGTATTTTCTATGGCGATACGTTCTTTATAATGCATTTTCTATGAGACTACGTCCTCCGGCAATTTTTCAATGACAGAGCAATTCAAAGTATTTGCAGTAGAATTGAATGTATTTTTTATGGAAGCTAATGTATTTTCTATGGAAATAAAAGTTTTTCAAACTAGAAAAAACCTTGTAAAACATGCAAATAAATAGCGATCCGATTATTTTTTTAAATGAATGTGATTTACCTAAAATTCAAAATTTATTTTTATTGACATTCATGGAACAACAAAACAACATATTGGAACAATTACATCATCCTTTTTCATTAATTTTCATTATAATTCGGATAAATAATAATAATAATATAAGTATACAACAACAATCAAATAAAATTACAAATAATCAAAATACGAAATTAATCGGTTAATAATGATTTTGATTATTTCTTATGAATTTCAATGAATTAAATGTATTATTATTATTATGTATATTTTTAAAGGTATTTTTCATTGTGAATGACTTTCAAAATTTTTCTGTTCCAATTTCTTAGATCGAAATGAAATCGATTCATTGGTATCAATGGTTCAAAACAAATGATTTCGTGTGCTGCTGCTGATGATGATGATGATGATGATGTTCAAGTTATTTGTTCGAATAAGTCAACAATTCAAAGAAAAGAATGAGATTTAACCTTTAAAAATTTGACCTTTGAAATGATGGCGTAAGAAAAAAACTCGATCAAAAATAAATGAATATCAATAATCGATTTACCGTTTCAAATATACTTATGTGTAAGTCACACACACCGAACTCTAATACCCGAAATACAAACAAAGTTGAGTAAATAAACGTGTACCGAAAATCATGAAATTCAAATGATTTCAAATTCGATTACTTGGTCGATATTTGTATCATGAACACACATGGTTCGATGGCATATTTGGGATGTTTTGCTCCAATTTTTTTCTGAAATTTTTCTAGGTTAATTCAATTTTAATATTTTTGGATTTGATCGATTGTATCATCATCGATATCATTTTGAATTTTTGTTTGTGTGTATGTATTCAATCAATTCAAAGAACAAAGAATGACAAATGAAAAATGAAGATAGTTGAGTAAATATTGAATTCGAATAAATAAAATCAAATGACAAATGATCTTCAAATTTTGAAACGAAAGTGTCTTTGAAAAAATGAGTTAATATTTTGCAATGATAAATCGATAGTCATTTAAGCATTCATATTTGGCTCAAATTTTTTTGAAGCATTTTGAAAAAGCATTCAATGGTATTCGATGCTAAAATTATTGATGAAAAACTCAATTCATCGTTGAATTCAGACAGATAAATAGCTTAGAGTTGTAATATCACTGAAATTACAACAATGAGAATACGTTTTCCGGCAATTTTCAATGTGAATAACATTATTATAATGTATTTTGTAAATGGCCATAGGCCATCACAATTCATTTTCAATGGGGAGCTAATGCATTTTCTATGGAGACACGTCCTCCGGCATTTTTCAGGCCAGGGGCATATCTCCATAGAAAATACATTATCTCTCATAGAAAATTGCCAATAATCAACTGATGATGAAACGATTTCACATACATTGATTGCGCATCTTATGCCCATCATCATCATCATCATCATCATCGATTTTTATGCCATTATTTTGGCCGAAAGAAAAAAATTGATTACTTTTTATTGTCATCAAAAAACGAAAGAAAAAAAATTTGTCCGTACTCGGGAATTAAAATTTTTATTATTATTATTATTATCGTACGGATATCGGTTAATGTTGCGAACAAAAATTTCCTTCTCTCTCGCAATCGCTTTTCTCCCTACGACAATCAATTTTTTTTATCACACAATTGCACATGTGAATAGATCAATAAATAAATGGTGAAATTTCCCATCGAAACAAAAAAAAAAAAAACTGGTAAAATTTCATTTATTTTTATTGTCATCTATGAAATTGTGAAATGAAATAAATTTTAACAAACAGATTCAAACAAACTAACAGATAATTCATTAATTTCACGCGTCAAATCATCTTTTGTCGTTGCTGTTGTTGTTTGTTATGGTATGTGTAAAAATAATGTATTGATATATTCATTTTTGTTAAGAAATATAATCATTATTTCTTTCAAGCTCTCTGCATCATATCGTATGTGCACCATCGAAAAATAAAGCTAAAAAAAATGATTTGTCGAATCTAGTCTAGTTTCTCGGGTCGAATTTAGTCATTTCGACGATATATGTTTCATTCGATCAAACTAACCAAAAGATATTTGGTGCATCATGATTTGATACATTTTCATTTGAGAAAAAGCGAAAAAATAAAATTTAAATCAAATGGGTGGCCAACGCTTACAGCGTTCAGATTTATTACATTTATTTCAAAAATAATGAAATGAATATAAATTAAAATCGCTTGTTATATGTGCGAGAGATTATTATTCATTTACAATGAATGATGTTAGCATTCATTGAATGGTCAATCAATTATTATTATTATTATTATCGTTGTGGTTGTTGTTGTTGTTGCTGTTATTGCTTAGATAACAATAACAATAGCCAAAATAATGAACAATATGGCAATAAACATCATTGAATATCGATGTAAATTTTGAATTAGAGACAATAAATTTTCATTTATTCATTCACAAACTAACTACTGTATTTGTGTGCTCAGATTTTCGGTTAATTTTAAATCTATTTAAGATTCACACATCATTATCAAACAACAATAATAATCTAAATGATAATAATTGTATTTTAATGTGATTTATATACTTTTTAATTTAAAATTTTTAAAAAATAAAAATAACTGTAACTGCATTGCCATTAACTGTAACTGAATTATCATTATTTTCTTTGGGGTCATAAGATGGTCAGAAATGGATAATAAATATCATTCGAATAATAACTTTGAATGCATCGTAATAAAATAATTTGATTATTTTCTTTTATATTTTTTGTTGTTCAGTTATCAAAACAAATCAACAAACAAATTAAAAATACCTATTAAGGAAATCATAAATCGTGTTATGCACACAGGGATCATTATTGGAAATATTAAATGGATCAAATTATGGACCAAATCATGGACTAAATAAGGTTTTTCGGACGAACATTATAAGGTATTTTAAGACATTTTCGGTACCCGAAAATAAGGAAATAAAAAATGTCCGTTGAAATTCGGTCATTTTCACAGTTTCCATGCATCATTTCAGTTGATTTGATTTTTGTCACATGAACATAAACATAATAATAATTAGTCGAAACAAATCAGGTAAATAAAATTAGAAATTCAAAGATTGTAAACCTTAGATAATGGAATTAACGATTATCATCGAACTAAACAATGAAGAAATCTACCAAAAAAAAAATGAAGAAAAGTAGATTATAGATGACCTGATGATGACGTTTATGGGTACCGTATGGTGGTATTCGAGGTTATACATGTTATGAAGGTTATGTTTGTTTGTTGTGTACGTATTTTGCTTCCAAAAAGGTTATGATCAACACAATATTTGATGTGTGATCCATATAAAAAAAAATGAAGAAAAAAAATTAGTTCCAGAAATTTGATCAATCTTATTAAGATGATGATGATCGTAATCAATGATAATAATGATTTACAAATTGTGGACATATCGGCACATGTGTGTGTGCGTGTATGTTTTTGTATAATTCATGATTCAAAAATTCAATTCAAAGCATCTGTTTGAATCAAATAAAAATTCTTTTGGCTTTTCATTTATTTGGATTTATATTTGATTCATACCAATCCACAAAATTAAACATTGATCCCCTTTTCTCTCTGTACGTTATCAATCGAATTGATCATCTCAGATATGATCGAAATCGATCATCATAACCAATAATCAAAACTAATAATCCCAATCAATCAAATCATCAAAATCAAAAATAATCAAATCAGATCATTATCTTTTTGATTCGATGTTATGCTTACTTGCTCATATTGTGTGATGTATTGCGAAAAACACAAATTTCAATCAACAATTGTTTTTTGAAAAAAAAACCAAAGACTTTGAATTTGAAATTCCCTTTGAATTTTTTATTAATGTCATTTCGTTCAATCAATCAATCAAAAACAAAATCGATCAAATCAAATGTTATACGACGACGACAAATGGCTGAAAGAAAAAACTGAATCAAAATTGATTTTTTTTTTTTTACCACAAAAAGGGATTTTTTTTTTGTTGTAAAACAAAAATCAAGATTAATCTTTTTCCTTGGCAGAAATTTTCCAAAAAATAATGAAAATCCAGGTCAAAGGGCATCATCATCGATTGAATTTTCAAGGAATCGATTATTTTGAATTTGATTTTTCCACAAACAAACAAATCAAACTCAAACTTAAGCTTACGAAAATCATCGAAAAAAAAACAAATAAAAATTAATCGAGCAAATACTTATGATTGAAATCGGGAAATATTTCAACAAAAGTTTTGGATCAAATCTTCTCGAAATAAAATGAAAATTTATCTGATTTTTACCCAATCGGTAGACCTTGTTTGTGTTTGAATCCGAGCAAATTTCAAAATTTCAAAATTTTCACAATTTTCAACGACAATTTTTACCCTGGCCTCACCTAAACAATCACAAAAACATAAATAAATTCAAATTCATTCATCAATATTTATATTTATTTATTTATTTATTGCACGTAGAAAATCATATATTTTTAAACCAACATCTTGAATCTAAAGGATAGAGGATGCGAAAAAAAGGATAAATTAATGGATTTTTTTGTTCCATTTGCTTTGCATCAATGAAATAACGAAATTGTTTCTTGGAATTTTTCAAAAAAAAAAAAAAAAAATTCAAATCAAACAGATCCATGTAAGACCCATTAATTGCCAATCATATATTTTCGGTACACACAAAACATTTAATCGAGTCGAATTGAATCATTTTTGAATAAATGAAAATGACAATTAAAATTTATATTAAAAATCAAAAAAATACAAATCAAATCAAACTGAAATAATGAGAAATAAATAAATAAACAGACCAAAAATACATTTTAAAAAAACACATAAACAAATGTAATCAACAACAAACGCCAGGTTGAATTAAAAATTATTACCGAAATTTCTTTGAATGAATTGAAATTATCGAAATTTTTCTTTGAATTTTTCCAATGAACATTGAATCCAATTCAAATGGCAATTATTTAAAGATTTATAATAAAATTTTCGGTAGAAAATCATTTTGGGAAATTCGGGTAATCATTTGTTTCATTGAACAATTTCATTTTGGGAAATTCGGGTGATCATTGAACAATTTCGGTATTTTTTATGACAAAAAAATAATTGACAATAAAGATAATAATACAAGACATTCACCAAAAGACATCTGTGTTGGTTTATGTTCAATGGATTTCTTCAAAATACAAAATATGAATTGATAATCGATATTACATAACGGCGATTGGTCGATTGAAATAGATATAAATAACCAGAAATAATAATAATTTCATTTCAATTTCTTTCCTTGATCGATTATAATTAATATTTTTATTATTATTTTTGAATTCAAACAAATATCAATATCAATATGTTCAATTGCTTTGTACAAACACGATTCACATGAACACATAAACAATAAATTTATTATTTTCAAGAAATTTTATTTAATTCCTTTTTTTTCTCGAAATATCGGAAATGAATTGATCGGGAAAAAAAATGAAATTATTATCTTTGTATCATTGTTTGTCTCGTACATAGTCCGATACATATTCACAGAGAGCAAAAGGTCATAAAATTCAATTTGACATTTTTCAAATTTCATATATCGGCATTTTTCAAAATTTTCCAAAAAAAAAAAAAAAAAAAATTGATTGAAATATACGATGTAATAATGCAAGGATTTGAATCGAATTTCTGCCGATTTTTTGAATTTCGAATGCCAATCAAAAGATGCACAGAGAAAAAAAAATTTCAATTTTTTTTTTTTTGGATGTAAAAAATGAAAATTTTCAAAATCAATTATTTAAGATCATTAATGACGATCATTGTTTTGTTCGTTTGTTCGGTCGGCCACCACCTTCGTCATTTATCACACCGTATGTTCGCATCGGTTCAATCGAACGATCGAATACCGATTGGCATCAGTGAAACATTCTGGTAGCCAAAGGGAGAAATCGGATCGAAAAATTGCAAAAAATCGCAAAAAAAACTCAAAAAAAAAAAATCACAAAAAACACGTGTTAGTGTTGCACGTAGAAACACCAACGACAAACGATAATAATCATAATCATTTAAAACGACATATGAAATCAACAGGCATTTGATTTGATTTGATTCATTCGATTCATTCATTCATTCATTCATTATTATTGTTAAATGCTTAATGTCATCTATTAAAATATTAATATTTTTAATAATAATAATAATAATAATGATTTACATCAATTGATTTTGTTTCAATTAATACCAATGGATTGAAATGAATTGAAATTTTAAAAAATTCAATTTCCAACCACCCTTCACATCTTCCACCACCACCACCACCACCACCATTTCTTAACGAAGAGTAAATCGAATCACATTCAAATTGCATGAAATTGACTGGGTGTAATAATGGGAATCTTGGGTTGTTTGTATGGATTTGAAAAAATCAATCAATGAAAGGGGTTCATTCATTCATTGAATGTGCAAAAAATTGAAATTCATTGAATTAATTCATTTTTTCAATTTCAAAAATTTCAAAATCGATTAATCGGATCGCAATCTTTGAAATTTTTTTACGCTTTTTTTTTTGGTGCAGGTTCATTTTTTTCATATGTACATGTGTTACGGAAATTTTTTTTTCAGGTATTTTTTATGATATTTTTTTCAGGTTCAAAAGGGTTCAATGTGGATGAAAAAATCTGTCATTTGTTTGTCTGAATCGCTTTGTTTGTTTGTTTGTTACTTTGTTATATACAAATATTCAAAGAAAATCTCAAATACAAACACAGAGTAAGCAATTCAACAGATTGAAAAAACCATGAAAATACTAAATTGAAAAATTTTTGATTGATTTGAATTTTGAGATTCGGTTGTCCAAAAATTGTGGAAAATCGTCATTTTTTTTCTCTGTTGGATTTTTATGATCAAAATCCATTGAAATATTACATGGAAATACATTGATTACTTAGATACATGAATACCTTTGATGCGAAGCCAATGAAAAAAAAAACAGGTAGTTTTTTTTCATTGGCTTAGGAAATTACCGAATCATACCGATTGTATTATGCTCACAATAAGTTGCGTTTCAGGTAATGTACAAAGGGTTACGATGGTAATAAATTTTTTCTCTGCGAGATGTTTCAAACGAAAATTAATTTTTTTCAAGATTTTTTTTTCTTAAACGAAAAAAACATAGGAAATTATTAATAAAATTCAATTGATTGATTCAATTGAATTCAATTTTACAATCATTATTATTGTCAAATAGCACATAATAATAATTGTAATAACGGCCACCATATGTAATCGGAGAATGTGTCAAATGATTTTGGATGGAGAAAAAAAACTTTGGTTTTTTTTTATCTTCAATCGTAAATCGCTAATGATTTTAGATAATTGACAATTGACAAAATTATACGATTTATTAGGCAAATCATTTGCTTTCTCGGATTTTTTTTTCTCGGTTATTTCAAATTCTTTTTTGTTGAATTCGGTCATATGGCAGATTTTCTGCCAAATTTCCAGCATATTACCGATCAATGCATACAAATCATACCAAATATTTCAATCGAAACTGTTTGAAATTGAAACTTATCAACAATGACAACGTCGACAAATGAAGACAAAAAATCGAAAATTATCAATACAAAGATATGAAAATTGAAAAATGGAAATTGAAAAATTCGAAAGAATTGTCCCATAGACTAAATAAATAAGAAATAATTATCATCATCTCTCGCTCGCATTCATTTATTCATTCATTGACAACAAAATTGATGATCAAATATCTTTGCTGAAATGGGAAATAAATATGTATATCAGTATTATCTCTACATTATATCACACTTAAGGAAGAACAACTTTCACTAATTGTTTCTAGGCAATTTGTATAGTTTTACTTTGTATTTTATTATCTCGGCTAATTGTTAATGGATTCATCGTTGTTTATTAATCATGATTAGCATTGTTTTTCGGTATGTTTAAAATAAAGAAAATGAAAAAGAAAATAAACGTTCTACTCACCCAAGATGCAATCAATGGACCGATGATCATATTGTTGTTGAGCAGCTTTACATTTCGCTCTATTTTCAGTCTATTTTTAGTCAAAGATGAAATAATAATTAATGAATTGAATCAAACGAGTTGAAATGAGTTGAATTTAGATGAATGAATTGAATCAAATGAGTTGAAATGCATGGAATGTCACTCAATAATCACACTTTAATTTAATTGTTGATCGTAAATAGTATTGGGTTAATTATTATTGATGAATCGTTCACATTTTTAAAAATAAAAATAAAAAACAAAAACAAAACGAGATTTCCGATATAAGTTAATTATGATGATTGTCCTACGATAATAATTATGATGATGATGATTGATTATAAATTGACAATAAATGATTAATGATACAATACGAAAATAAAGCAACACTGTATAATGATAAACTCGAAGATATAATAATTGTAAATTGCAGCAATTTTCATTTATTTTTTACATAGAAAATAATTACAATTTTTTCAGGTTGTTATCATTATTATCAATGAATGCTGTTGTTGCTGTTGTTATTGCCATTATTGTATCAATTATCATTATTTTTATAATTATTTTTGTAACTTAAAATGGACACAAATTAACTCAACACAGCGCCAGCAACACCATCAATACCAACAACAGAAACACAAAGAACAATGTATATCGGGTAGAGTACGTGTGTGTGTATGAGTACAAGCACATAACATTACATAATTAATGTTATAAATACCTTTTTGTTTATTTCTAATTATTCAAAAGATTCACAGAGACACACAGACAGATATACACACTGAGATTCACAGATAAACAAATGAGAAAGAGTAAATTATCGTTAATAATTATTAAGTAGATAAATATGTAAATCACATTTGAATAAAATAGAAAATCACATTTTCCTTGATTTTGGCTTCAAATGGGTATAAAAACACACATAAACACACCAGATCAAATCAAATCAAAGTAAAAAATTTAAGTAAAGACAATTCAATTTATATTTGTTTTTTCTCAAATATCAATTTTAACATCAAATATTGAATCAGTTTCAGTTTTTGATTTAAGATTGAAATTGAATTTCGAACACCGAATTCAACCATTGACTCATTACCCATACAGTGAAGTATTTGTAGAACAAACGCTGTGAATAAGAAATTTAATTTTGAAAATGAAAACATCAAACAATCATCAAAGTCATGATCATCAATATTATCATCGTTCAAGATCATGCTCATCATCATCATCATCATGGTCATCATCATCGATATATTCATCAAAGTTTATTTGTTTAATATTTTTATTCATTTATTTAAATTTATTCATCATCAGTATTGATTGTGGTGGTAAAGATGGTGGTGATATGTTTATTATTGGCGGTGAAAAAGGTTGTGGTCCAGCAATATTCTATAAAAATGATAAGAAAAAAGATAAAAAGAAAGGTGGTGAAACATTGATTATTAATCCTTGTCATAAAGAAGAAACACATGAAACATATATCAATGTAATGCCATATCCAATGCATCATCATCATCATTATCAAAAACATGATTATTATGGTGGCCATGGTTATGGTGGTGGTGGTGATGGTTATTATCGTCGTTAAACATTATTTTGATAAAATTGTTCAATTCAGTTTTTTATTCTTTCATTTTTTAAAAATTCCTTGATCAATTCAATATTTTCCATTGATATTTTTCGATTTTCTCGTTTATTGAAATCCGTCCATTCACCGTTTATCATAGAAACTTATCAATCCATTAATATTAATCCATTATTGATTATCATATTTGAGCTAATCATTTCCATTGTTTCCATAATTATTCCATAAAATAAGAATTATATAACATAAAATTACAATTTAAAAAGACATACAAAAATTTTCATTCATTTATTTTCAATTAAATTTTAAAATTTGTTTCAATATTCTTTTGTTTGTTTCATTATAAATAAAAATTATTTCATTTCAAATAAATTATCAATTATGTATGTTTATAATACATGATGTTCCAATTTTTCAATGAAAACCAAAACGAATAAACTAAATACAAAATTATTATTATTATTCTTAATATTTTCAATACATAATCCATCATAATCATTCATTTTACTATTCAAATCATATTCATCATAATAATTGTCATTATTTTGTAAAAAAACTTCCGATCGAGTTTATTAAATGAATAGTGAAGATGTGAAATTTTCACACATTTTAAATAATTTAAAAATACTGGATCGACACAAATATGTATGCCAAGGGAAGCTGAAGAAAATATTCAAATTATATTCATTCATTTAAATTCATTTTCATTTTTAAAACCATGACTGTTATACCCTTTGATATTTTGTTTGTTTGTCTGCTGGATTTGATTGATTACTGTGTTGATGTTTTATTACAACGATAACGATGACGATGACGATCGTCATTATTGTTACCATTTCGAATTCAATGTCATTTCATTATTATCTGTATTAACCCGAGGAAATAAAAGTAATCATTTTTTGTTACTTTCAATACAACAATTCAACAGATGCTCAACAAATAATAATGCTCAGTTATTATCAAAATAAAATGAATGAATGAATGGAAGATATTCGTCGTCAATGTCTTTTGAAGACAATTGAATAATATTGAAATGAATTGAATTTGAAAACAAAGAAATGAAGATGAGATCGATCAAAAAATTTTTATCTTTTTTTTGATCAATTTCTTTTGAATCTTTGAAATATTTACATTCAAATGAATGGTAAATGGATGAATCGGTTTTGGTGGAAGCGAAATGTATTTAATCAACCATCACATATGTTCACCATGTTGGATGCTATCGGGCTATGGTATGAGTCGGTTGTTGCGTGTGATTCATTGAATCAATAAAATGTAATGAAATTTCAATGTATTTTCTATGAAATGTCAAATTTCAATAAGAAAAATGAAATGAAAAGGTTACAATTTTTTTCGTTTTTCATTCAAAGGATGTGCCGGGCCCAAACACCAAACAATGACGAAGACCACGACGATCATCATTATAATCATGGACATACATCGAACACATAATCAATCTTTGTCAAATCGATTTTGTCTTTGAATATTTTGTCTTTGAATCAATGAATGAATGAATGCGATGAATTCAAAGGGTTTTTTTCTTACAATTTTTTCATTTTTCTTTGATTTTTCGCATCATTACCACCATTTGAATGTCATTTGATGTTATTTGATTTTATGATGAATGAAAATAAAAAAAAGAAAAGAAAATGAAAGTAAATTAATGTCAAATGTTAACAATACGAACAACAGCAATGATGATGATGATGATGATGGTAACCAGTGTAGATATTTTCAATCATTTTTATCATTGATTTCATTTTTTTTTTCAATTCAAATTAGAAAGTTGTTACATTTTTATTTCAATTTAGGGTTCAGAAATTTACAAACAAATACAAAGAAATACAAGACAAACAAATGAAGTAAAATGGAGTAAAATAAAATATGAAATATTAAGAAAAAATTGGATCAAATTTTGTTTTGATTGATGGGTTATATATGCAAAATATATTAATTGTCTTTGAACGCCAGTAAATTTGAGATATTTGATTCAACGGCAAACTACGATATAAAATTTGAATAGAAAGTGATCTGAAATTGTGTGATAAATGATTAAATATGTTAAAATATTGGAAATTTCTGGGAAAATTTTGAACTTTTACAGATTTTTTGAAAATGAATGGATTTAAAATGAATAATTTGAATGATGTTTTCGAATGTCTTTCGAATGATTCAGTAAGCAAAATTATCATCATCATGATAACCACCACCACCACCGCCACCATGACCACCACCATGTCCATGTCCATGACCACCATATCCACCACCACCACCATGGTAACCATATCCACCACTGCCACCATGGCCACCACCATGATCATATCCAATCATATATGGTATCGGTATATAATGTTGTTGTTGTTGTTGTTGATGATGACCACAATTACTACCATTATCAATGATTAATATATCACCTTTTTTACGTTTTCCACCAGTTTTAAGGACTAAATTTCCACCACAACCACCGTGGCCATGGCCACCATTATGACCTTTCAATATGATTATATCACCATGTTTACGATTTGCATCAATAATTTGTACGATGATTAACAGTGTAAAACACAAATAATTAATTATTAATGATTTAATGAAGATGAATTTATATTTTTTCATTGTATTTCAATGTATTTTTTCAATTATTTCAAACAAAACAAAACAAATAAACATGATTCAAATTGAAATATTCACATTCAAAGCTTAAATTTTTAAACATGATTTTTATTTGAATTTGAATTTGAATCAAATCAAATGAAAAAAAACCATATCTCATTTTCAATCACAATCATCGATGATTTATATATGAAATTCCCGAAAGAGAAAATCAATGATTCGACAATTGAAAAACAACCGAATTTCGGTAACATTCGGTGACAATTCCTATGGCCAAAAGTGTGTGATTCATCTAAACACTATGATTCATTTCCTATTTATCATCTATGGCAAATTTCAAAAATTGATCTCATCAATTTCAAAGGTTTAAAGGACTTTGAATGAAGAAAATGAAAATTTGACAACTTGTAAATATGACATAACAATATTGGAATGTTTATATTTCAAATTGCTTTATTTCAAATACAGAAAATTATATCGAATGCAAATTATATCAAATTTTAAATAAATTAAAATTGAAAATTATAAAATAAAACAAATTTAAAACAAAATAAAAGGAGAAAAATTGTAAAATTAAATAAAATCAAATCCAATTCAATGTGGTATATTGTCTGTGTTAGATATTTTATGGGATTTTTCAAAAATCAATTTATGAAACCAATTTTTTTTCGAAATCAATTTCAATCAATCGATGATCAAGCAATCGATGATTTTGTTTGCGATCTACGAACTGGAAAACCCTGTAATTTAGTGTTTGTAACATTCGCACAGATATTACACACAAAGTCAATGTATTTTATTTGGTTGTTGTTTGTCGATTGCTGATTGCTTGTTGCTTGCCAATAATGTTCATGTCGATTGAAAAAGTGTCGATTTTTTTTGTCAAAAATGTACAGATCTGAATATATGATTGAAACAAAACAAAACAAAAATCAAGGAAGATAAATTTCTAGAAGATACAAAGATATGCAATGTTTGTGAAAATATGAATGGTTGATTGATTGAAAAGGTTCATTATTATTATTATTATTATTATCGATCATATTTGACAAAAACATAGAACATTGACAAATACAATGTTTTTTTTGTTTCGAATGATTTGTTTCAATTTTGTTTTCCATTTTGTTCATAATTATCATCATCATCATCATCGTCATTATTATTATTATTATCATTCGCTTCATTTGATTCTATTATTTGATCATTATTTTCAATCGTTTTCGTTGTTGTCGTTATCGTTGATGGTGTTGCTGCGGATGGTGTTAATTGTTTCTGTTTGTTTTGCTGTTGTTCATGTTCGTTGCATTGTTGCTGTTCATTATTATCATTATTTTGACAAAAACGTTTATGAAATTGCCAATGTAAACGTTGACAACGTTGATCACAATATGTTGCACGTTTACATTTGGAACAACGTTTTGTTGGTTGATATTCAGAACAAGTAAAACATGTATCATTTTCTTCGAAACCAATCGATTTACCCAAGATTGTTTGACTTAATATCGATAATGTACTTGGTTCATCACCAATTTCAATCGTTGATAGTGTTCGTACTAATTGTTGAAATAATGAATTTTCTTGAAACATATATGAACGTATCGATTGTCGTAATATACGTTCCATATTTTCGGGAAAATTTTTATCATTTAATTTTAAACAATATTTTATAAAATTTTGAAATATTTTATTCAATATTTTTCCATTATTATCATTATGGTTATGATTATCATTATTTTCATTATCAATCAATAATGTTGCAGATGATGATGTTGATTTATATTTTTCATATGAATCATTTAAAATATTGAATATAAAATTAAGATAATGTATTTTCAATGATAACATTTCGTTTGGTTCGCTTGACCGAAATAATTTTTCACATAAATGATCCATAACTATGTTGATTTTTTTCGGTTCATCAAATAATGATTGATTTGTTTCGAAAAAATATGTGATTCGTATCGGATTGACAGCAACTAAACAAACCAATGAATGTAATGATGAAATCAATCGGATCGGTAATCGTGGTTCTTTTTCTTGTCCATTCAAACGGCTATAATATTCAATATAACTACGCGGAATATAATTATTAATAATGGCAACCGATTGATGTTGGCCAACAAATGCAGCCATTTGTGATGCATTACGACCGACAGTATTTTTCATATCAATATTTGCATCATTTTCCAATAACAAATTTATAATCGATTTATGGCCACCTAATGCAGCAAACATCAATGATGTATAACGGTGTTCATGATCATTTTGATTAACATTAGCACCACGTTCAATCAAATACTTGGCAATGGATAGATTTCCACGATAACAAGCATGTTGTAGTGGACTCATACCATTTTCATCTTTACAATTTATATTTAATGATTCACCATTTTCTTTTTTATTATCATCATTCTTATTATTTTGATAATTGTTAACAACATTAATTACATTATCAAGTGAATTCGATGTAACTGCTTTGATTAATTTTTCATCATTTTCGTTTAATTTTTCTTTGGTTGTTTTTGTTTTGCTGGTTGTAGATTGTGAATCGTTGGTTGCTGAATCTAAATCGGCAGTCGGTTTGGCCATAATTTCGTTGAATAATCAATTTTTCTCAAAAAAACACAAAACATTTAGTCCAACAAACCGTTTAATCAAAATCAAATGTATTGGCGAGTAAATTGTCAAATTAAATAAACAAAAAACAACAAATTTTTTGCTGCTGTTTTTCAGCTGTTTTTGATGTCTGTCAGATAGACAAAATTATGTTTTCATTGGACAAGCGCAGATCATAATCAAACACAAAAATTAAATTTAAAAAAAAAAATTCAATCATTTTGTGCTGATAGATGATAATCAACAGAAAATGGAATGAATGAATCGATAATTGAAAATTATTTGATTGTCCGAAAACTTTTTGCCGATTTTTCAATGATTTTCAACGATATAACCGGCAAAAACTTTCCGGACACCCTAATAATTGGAAAAAAGCCTGAAAAAACAAATCGAATCGATTCGAAATCACCAACGGAAACCAAAATGAATACTGGCGGCGAAAAATGTCACCACCGACAAGTCTATGACCTGTTAATTCAAATTATTATTATTTTTAATCAATTTTTTATTACAAAATTTTAATTAAAATAAAAATTTTTCCATATTTGTTTTCATAATTTACCAAAAAAAAAAAAAAAAAAAAAAAAAGAATATAATGGAAAATACATGCAAAAAAAAGAATTGAATTGAATTGATTATCTTTTTCTTCAGTGAATTCGAAGAATTCAATTAAGACAAAATAATAATATTTGAAATTAATGATAATAATAATAATAGTAATAATCATGAGTAAATTATAGTTTTTTGCCTGTTTGTAGTTGTTGTTTGTTAATGACGGTATTTTTAGTATTACAAAGTGTGTAAATGTTTTAAACATTATTTATATATATTGAAAAATAAGCTATAAATTCGTTTTTTCGGTTTTTGTTTTGTTTGTTTGTTTAAAGTATTTTAAAGGGTTATTACAAATGGTAAATATTTATGGTAGTGTGTATATTGATTGATTGATCGATGATGATTGATATACATTTGACGTAAACATATTAATGTATTGTATTTGTGTGTGTATTGACAAATATTTAGCTTAGTGTTATGTATGTATGTCTGTGATAAATGAATGCCTGAAAATATTAATAATAATTTTTGAAAACAAATAAAACAAACAAAATGAAGAAAATATAATTAAATGTTTGAACAAGTAAATTAATCAATAATAATAATAATATTAACCAACCTATAAAACTAATTGTGTTGTTTTGTTTGTCTGTTTGTTTGTTTTGAAATGGAATTAAAGAAGATAATAATGATAATAATAAGAGTAATATTTACATTTTGAAACAAAATGAATGAATTAATGAAAAAAATATTATAAAACAAAAAAAAATTATTGATTGTTTTTGATGTTGTTGTTGTATCATTTTCCTAAAGTAAAGAGATAGAGATCGATCGATGATGTTTGTTTGTTTGTTTGTTTTGTTAATTTAATATTTGAAAATTCCAAGTTTTTCTCTATATTTTGGATTTCAATATGTCAATTACAATTTTCAAAAATTCATGTTGATGATGATCGTGAAAAATATTTTCCAATCTCCGGTACACA
The DNA here is from genome assembly GCA_002943765.1 of Psoroptes ovis. Classification (NCBI taxonomy): domain Eukaryota; kingdom Metazoa; phylum Arthropoda; class Arachnida; order Sarcoptiformes; family Psoroptidae; genus Psoroptes; species Psoroptes ovis. The sequence continues at coordinate 143,050 of PQWQ01000028.1, read as the reverse complement.
TTTAATAAAATTATGTTCCATTAATTTATAATCAGGATTACGAAATAGTTCATTGATTAAATATTCAACACCCCATGGATGTGGTCGTTGTGTTATATAACGTTCAAGTAATACACGAACAATTTGTTCACGTATATGATCATTATTATCTTTGAATAATGTTAATAATAAACAAATGAATAGTAATGTTTCATTGTTTGGATATCGTAAATGGTCAACCATTGAATTGATCAATACATAACGGCCTATTTTTGAATGAGAAAATAATGAGTCAAATCATTTTTATAAAAATATAATTGAAAAAAATTACCTTGCGAATCGAAATTCATTAATAAATGTTGAAAAATTTCCAAATGAACAGAATTATGTATCGATTGCATGGTGATGGTTTTGATTGTTTGCATTGCCGATATATCAATACAAAGTGTTAATGCATTGATTAATGTATTGAAATTTGGTTGTTTATCAGTTGAATTGATTAATAATTTTTGATTTAAAAATTGTGCTAAATCAGTCAAAAAATTGCTTGGTGTTCGCTGCAAAAGATATGTTTCAATTCCTTTTGGAAAATATTGTAATTGATCCAAAAGATTTGCATCCGGTATTCGTACCGGCAATATAATTTCATATAAATTATCAACTTTAATATTCGATACATCTGGTATATTGATCGGGTTAGCACTTAATATTATGTTTCTTAGTTGTACAGCACGTGTTGGTATCATGTCGCATAGATTATATGCATAATCACATAAAAATTCTGGAAAATCATGAAATAATACCAGAAATAATTTCAAAGTTCCCTGTTTTTTATGGTAGAGATGAGAGAAAATTATTATTATCGAGGTAAAAAATAATAATCAAAATTAAAGTACCTTATACAATTCCATACTGGTATTCACGATGAATGTTTCACTTTGTATGATTGGTTTCAAAAATATCAATAAATCCATCAATAATATATAATAAACTGGCCATGTTTTAAGATTAGTTTGTTGGCTATTATCCAAACATTTACCAATAAATATACGATGCGATATAAAATCTAACCAAGCAACAGTGAACAATGGCATTTTTGATGGACACATTTGATGTAAAACATGACAATAATTTCGAACTAAATGAAATTTAAACACTTCGAATAAATTATCATTGTTGACGACAATTTCTTGAAATCCAAGATTCAATGGTGAATAGAAAAATTCAATGAATATTGATAACAATATACGATAATATGTTAATGAGAAAAAATCTTTTTGTCGTATTTCTTGATCACGATGTGCAGTTGTTGCCAATATTGTCAGAATGCGTAATAAAAATTGAAATTTTTGATCCCAATTTCCTTGATTACCGCTTTGTTTAATGAACAATATGACCAAAACTGAATATGAATCAATCAATTCAAAACATTTCAAATGTATACTGGTCAATGAAATGGTTGCAGGATTTTGCATTGCAAACGACATTAATTGATAGCAACGTTCAACACAAAATTCAAGGAAAAATTTGAAGAAATTCGATATTGATTCATCATTTTTAAGCACACCCTATGATAAATGAAAGATTGATGAATAATTATTCAGTGATAATAGAAAATGTATTGAAATATACCTGTGCATTCAAACTTTTAACAACCAATGGAAAGGAACTGTTAATATCTTTTGAATTGTATAATGTAATCCAATCTTTAACGATTGATTCATGAATTGAACATTCAAGCATTCCATTGTTAGGTTGATTCGGTATATTGATACGTGCCAATGTAAGAATATGTTTCAATTCAATTATCAGCTGTGCATTTGTCGGTGTTTGTTGATTAATTTTCATGGCAACAATTCGCTGCAATAGATCCAATGTTGATGGAAAATGATTTGCGCTAATATTATTAAGATAATATTTTAAAAAGCTCAAAACCATTGGAAAATTAGTGCTACCAGTTTCCAATATTTGATGAAATTCATTATCAAGTAAATTTAAATTGATCAATTCTTGTCGATAAAGTACATCGAATAAATCATCTGGAAACACTGTATTCATTGTAATCCAATGTTCAAGTAATGCTCGGGTAACATTCATCGAAGTGAAACGATGATTATAAGCACGTTGATCGGTTAAAGCTTTCAATAATATAAGATAGAAATCACGGGCACGTGATATAACGGCAAAATCGGAGACAACATTTTCAGCATTAATCGATAATTCTCTAAGACCATTTATGACATTTTTAATCAATGATGTTGCTGTATTATGATCACGTGGATTTTGTTTGCAAACATTCAATATTTCCAGCACTTGATGCATTGCATCCGTTGTATAATGAACATATTCAAATTCTGTTATTAATTCACTTAGATGTTTGATTAATTTATCGTAAATCAGCACAAATGCATCAATATGTACTTGATTTGTTGGTACATTCATTAAATTATGTTCATTATTGCTATTATTAGCAGCATTGGTATTGTTGTTATTGTGAACTAATGGAAAATTTGGATTAGCAGCAGGTATAACATTATTACTTTGATAATTGGCTACGGCAGCTTTATTGACAACATTCTCAGGAACATTGTATTGACCATAAAATGCTTGTTGCGGTTGTTGTTGTTGCTGATTATTGGTCATAGTAAAACCAGCAATATTTCTGCCCATTTCTTCATAGATTTGTAATTTTTTCAAAGGAATTGTCGAACTTTGTTTATTACCACTTTCAGCAGCTAATTTTTGTCTTGCTTCAAAATCTGGTTTCATACGTTTATCCAGCTCATCAATGGCTCGTTCGATACATGTTTTTTGTACAAAACTAACACACAATTCTAGATTATCATTAATCAATGTTTGTATTGTTGAATCAATCAAGTCTTTTGTCAAATTTATTGGATTAGCTTGAAAATAATTTGTTAACGATGCTTGTATTCGATTCAATAGTGGCTCTTGTGTACTTATCAACGAATAACCAGCAACAAGTGAACGCATCATTTTATGTGCTGCATTACGCATCAATTCAGCATTTGATTCTTTTGCAAAATCTTTTTTCACTAATGTTTCGGTTGTAACGATACATGTTCGTATTACACGATCAGACACAAACGTAATCAAATCTTGTACACATTTTTCAATTAAATTACGGATATAATTTTTGTGCTGAGGATTTAATCTTATAATCTGCAAATTTGGTTGAATATCAATCGATTGTGATAGATTCGATATTGTGTTGACATTTAATTCATTATAATTTTGAAGCTGATTTGGTGTAGTGGCTGCTGCTGCCGCATTGATTGACATAGCTTGCTGTGGTTGTTGATGATGATGTATCGATGCCGCAGCATTATTATCGACAATTGCTGGATGCAACATTTGTACATTTGAATCGATATTATTTTGAGTTATATTCGTTCGATGCATGATACTAGTAGCACCAAGTTGTGGATCTAATTTTGTAAATAATTCTTTGTTTTTTAGATCATTTGACTTGCCAACATAATCTTTGAGGTCTAATTCCAGATATTCACATAGTAATTCAACTTCAAATTTTAAATTCAATTTCAAATCAGCAACACTATGAATTTCGACCAAAATTTTGATTAATTTCATCGTCCATGGACATGGTGGACGAAATACTCTCGATTTTGATGATCCCATCAATATTTTCGTCACAAACGGTACAATGAATATTAGCTGTAATTGTCCTTTGTGATATGCTTCAATTAGTAAATTTTTTAAATCTAAATGTCTGGTCAAAATTGGTTTATTTTGTGCCAACGTTATTAAGCCAAGCCAATTGCCTAAATTTTTCAATAATGTACGATCTTGAAAGTTATCGGTTTCTTTATTTGAACGTAATAATATTTTAATATTACGATAAGTTTCATTCAAGACTTTTGCCGATAAATCATTCATACTAATTTTGACCATAAATGTTGCATATAATTCATGATAATTTGATTCTAAACCAACACGTTTCATTACAAAATAATGTGAAAACCATTGATAATATTGATCTTTTGAAAATAATTCTTTGAATTCTTCTGCTTTTTTCATTAGATTCATTTGTGACAAATTGTTTATTATGAATGAAACTTTATCTTGAAATGCACTTGGCGGTATTTCAATTTGTTGTTGTTGTGGCTGGTTCTGATAGTGTTGTTCATTCGATTGATTATTACTAATTTTACTATTATTATTCAATAAAGAAATACGTTGATTTTGAGTTAATGATGGTGGATCGGCACATTGTTTACCATATTCAACATATTCAATTAATAAAGGTGGTAAATCACGATAATTTGCTGAACTACATACAAGATTACAGAATTGGGGGAATTCTTTCAAATGAGTTTTCAATTTATTCAATGCAGCTTGGCCAAACATGAAATATCGTTGCTGTGAAACGTCAGTACAATTTAACGCTTTCAATACGCATTTTAGTGCATCGATTTTTGTTAATCCTGTTACAAAATTATTCAAAATTATACCGCCAAATATTTCGCCAGTAATCGCTAATTCTTTATCAGGATATTGAGGCAAAAATGGATATTCTTTGAACAGATTTCTAATCATACAAGCGGCAATTTCTTTTTCTCTTTCTAATGATGATTCTTTGAATTTTTTCAACATATTAAGAAATTGATCAATTGTCAAAGAATCAGGTTGATCTTGATTATAAATACGTTGAAAATATGAATCAGCTTCTTCTTCAATATCTTTAGCAAATTCTTCTTCATAAGATTGCTGTTGATTAGCATTCATTTGTGAGATACGCATAGGATCATTAAATAAATGAGTTCCAACTGAATCAAATTGATTGGGCGTTGGTTTCATTCCAGCTGCTGGTAATTGTGAATTAACAAATTGATTATGACTTATCCATTGTGTGAATTTATTATACATTTTATATATTTCCATATCTGTCATCGATTTAGGTGCCGACATATCAACATGATGACGCAAACAATTCAATATGATTCGATACGTTTCATTTGGCAATGATAATGTCGATGGTTCTGTGGCGCCAAAAATTACACATCTTTTTTTCAAAAATTGTATACATGCATCAAGAAATGGTGGACCATTTTGTTGTATTTTATCATTAAGCCATTTATCTAATTTAAGATATTCACGACGTGATGCAAAACAAGCTAAATCAATGACAAATGAATATGTATTACTCGATAATAGTACATTCAAGACCTTAAGATCTTGTGACAGATCTAATATTTTAGATAATTTATACGATTGTTCTTCAGGCGATGATGATGTATACAATTCAACCATTGCTGTTAATAATGATTTTTGTGCCCAAGTTAATTGAGTTTTAGGTGTATAAACAAAATCGGTAGGCCATATTTTTTGAATGATTAATGTTGCATTCAGGTTCGGATTCGTATGACTGACGCATATGAATTTCAATAATGCTTTTATCATTACCGTTTCTTTCAGTGTATGATTACCTTGACATTCGATCAAGGCAAACACTAATAGATCGGGACATTTATTTAATGGTGTAAAAAATATTTCTTCAACAAATGAACGTGTAAATTGATTAATATCAGATAATTCTAATAATATTTGACATAAACATTGATATTTCCAACAATATATTTGACAATCAGTTTCATATTCGATTGGACATTTTAAATTTTCAATCTGAGGCACTTTCTTTGTTATTATTGGTTGCGTACAATTGTTTATAATCTGTTTTATCCAATCTGATACAATACAATAACGTATGATTTGTTGTTGAAAATGAGCATTATTTTTCCATACTTTCGAAAAAAATTTCAAACCAAGTATATCCCAACCTGAAATTATTTGAGAAAAAGTTGATAAAAAACATTTTTATTGATTTTTCATTAGCTAAATACCTTGTTTATCGGATGAGCATAAATAACGACAAATAATTAAAAATTTATTGAAATCAAATTGTTGATGACTATATAATTTTTTACTGAATTCAATTGTATCTAATGTACGTAATATTTCGGTTAATGGAGATTCACATATTAATTTTTCATTAATAATTTTTGCAAATTTTATCAGAAATTCTTCATTATAATTCGATTTTGAATCACATATTTGTATCAATGATGTTGTTATGAATGTTGATGATAATGATGAATGTTTCATTAATTCAATTATAATTGTTTCAATATCTGTTGATGTTGGCATTGTTGATGATGATATTGGTGATGTTAATGTTGTTGCTGTAGCTGTTGTTAATGATGATGATGGTGATATTAATGATGTTGTTGTCGTCATTATGCCGCCTTGTGTTCCAGGACCACCACCACCACCACCAGGACCTGTTGTCGATATTAATGAATTTGTCGATGTATCTGATGTTGATTTGATGAATTCCATAGTGAAATCCATCAAAAATGATGATGATCAATATTTGAAAACGGAATTTACACTCATACAATTATACACTTTCTCATCCAATTATTATTGTATCATCCTATATTCATCAAACAACATCAAAAGAATTTGTCATTAGAATGAAATTCATAATAATTCATTAGTTAATAATGATAAAAAAAAGATCAAATAAAGAGTTGATCGAACGAAAGTTTTGACAAAAACTAATGTAGATCATCAAACATTTTAGCCATCAAATCATTATGATAGAAATGCTTGATTAGTTTGAACATGAATAATTATTTTCAACAAATTTCATTTTACTAATTTCAACAAAAACATTGTTGCTCTACAGACTAAGCTAAACAAAAATGAACAGTGAACAATGTTCATCATTATTTTTTTCAAACTTACAAATCAAAAAATGAACTTGTCATGTTCTTTCATTTATGATTATTATTATTATTATTATTAATTATTCATCATCGATATACTTACTTTCAAAATTTAACCCATCGTCATTTTTTGAAATTTATTTCATTTTTACTCGATAGAAAATTTTCGTTTATTTCTTCAATTTTTCAATAAATTTTCTTCGATTTTTTTGTCTCGATTATTTCGTTGATGATTTATTGTCAAACAAAGCTAATAAATGATAATTTACAAGAAGAAAAACAAAGCAAAAAAATCAGTGAAAAAAGACAAAAAAACAACGAAACTCAAAGCTAAAATGTAAAAATAAACACACACACACACTATTGAAACAATGCAATACACACACACACTAATACAAAAACAACACACACAGACACACACACACACTTACATTCACTCACATACATATGCATACACACAAAGTAAATTTATCATTTTTTTTTGGTGTATTTTTTCTTAGCACACCAAACAAAAATTCGAGTACCATTCACATAGGACGACTAATTTTTTTTTTTGCTTACTATAAAAAAATGTAACCGAGTCGTTCGTAGAGGATAGGACGTAAAAATTTTTACAAATTTTTTTTTTCATAATTTCACGATGATTGCATGCATGATGATCATCAATTGCACATGCAACATCAACAACAACGACGACGATTACAATTTTGAACACCATCTGAATGTGATTTGAGAAAATATACAGTTGGTTATGTTGCAATAATCATCATAACTTGTGACTGAATTGAATGTCTGCAAAAAAAAACCTTGAATGATAATTACTGGATTGAATTTCAAAGAAACCGATGATAATTTGCCTAAATCATCACTATCCCTTGTGTAAATTGAATTTAATCGATGTTCAATTCATCCTCAAGTCATCCATTGTCATATTATTGCTATCATCTCTTTGCTGTTGCCGTCCATGATAAATTGATGCAATTTTAATGATTTTGTAATTAATTTTTAGCCATTTCCGCCAATCATCATTTATATGATTTCAATTGAAAAAATATTATCGAAAATAAATCATAAATTTATATGTAAAATCATTAATTCATCATTATTCATTTGTAAAATTGTTCTTCGATTATAATTGCAATCATTATTCAATTTCTATGTCATGGACATATATATGACAATATCATGATTGTCGTTGTTTTGTTTTGTTTAAAATAATCTAACCATTTTTAACAAATGATTATAACAAACGCCTTAATCATTCATATTCATTTGTTATGATCGAATCAAAATTATTATCATAATTATTAGGTGAATAAGTAAATTCAAAAAATTTTAAATAAGATTTGAATTGAATGAAATAAAGTACTTCAAGTTATATATAAATGTGAATTGATTTGAATTTTTCCTCTGTTCATATCAATTTTGATATATTTATATATGAATACAAATGTATTTACAATTTTACATTGTTAAATTAAAATAATTGTTTAATTTTCATGGTTATTTTGACGAATATTTTTTGGCAATATCATCGAAATTCTTCGCTAAACTTGATCTTCAAGTTCAAAGATTGTTTGTTTGTAAATCAATTTATTATTCTAGTTTGTTTATTAATTCTAAAAAATGACTGATGATCAACATCAACATAATCAACAACAAAATGGTCATATATCAATCGATAATGATGATGATTCATTGATCAATAATAATCACCGAGATAGTGAATTAATATCTTTACATATATTACATTTTAATGATTGTTATAATGTTGAATCTGGTGATCATGAACCAGTCGGTGGTGCTGCACGTTTTGTTACAGCATTAAAACAATTCAGCCATTTAAATCCATTGGTGTTGTTTAGTGGTGATATAATTGCCCCGAGCATTAGTACGTACAAATTAATTTGCTATCAATCAATACATTTCGATCATCGATTTTGATTTCCAATCATAATATATAGTGAGCTCATTTACCAAAGGTGAACAAATGTTACCTGTACTGGAATGTTGTAACGTTGATTGTGCATTATTTGGTAATCATGAATTCGGTAAATATCAATTTTAATGTAAAAATGGAAAATTTCTAATATTTCAATCATGTGTCGAATAGATTTCGGTCTCGAATGTTTATTATCATTTGTTAAGCGAACAAATTTTCCATGGTTAATGAGCAATGTAATCGATAAAAATACAAATGAACCGCTTGGTGGTGGCCATATTATGCATATTTTCAAGAAGAATAATCTTAATGTATGTGAATATGCAATTTTTGTCACGATTATTAATTATTTTCTATTAATTAAACCATAATAGATTGGAATTATTGGATTGATTGAAGAAGAATGGCTTTCAACACTTGTATTGGATGAAGATGATATCGATTATACTGATTTTGTTATTGAAGGACAACGATTAGCTAGACTGTTGAAAGAAGAAGTATGATTTTCAAATGAATTCAGTATAAATTTTTAAAACGATTCTCTTTTATGATAGAAAAATTGCCATTTAGTCATTGCATTAACACATATGCGTACACATAATGACATACGTTTAGCAATGAATGTTGATGAAATCGATTTGATACTTGGTGGACATGATCATGTCTATGAAGTGAAAAATGTAAATAATAAATTAATCATCAAAAGCGGTACAGATTTTCGTCAATTTAGTAAAATTCGAATCATGTACAATATCATTGAGAATAAAATTCATGATATAAATGTTGATGAAATAAATATTACATCCGAAATTGCTGAAGATCAATATCTTGCAAATGAATTGAATAAATATAAAACAGAATTGGAAGAAAAAATGGAAAATGTTGTAGCCATTTTGGATTGTGATATTGATGGCCGTTTTTCAAGTGTACGAACCAAAGAAACGAATCTTGGTAATCTAATAACCGATATAATGTTATATGCTGTACCAGATGCTGATTTTGCATTATTAAATTCGGGTACATTACGTAGTGATCGTATACATTCAAAAGGAAAATTAAAAATGCGTGATATTGTCAATATAATACCATATATGGAATCATTATTAGTCATATTAATTAATGGTCAACAAATTTATCGTGCATTAGAAAATGGTGTATCACAATATCCTAAATTTGAAGGAAGATTTCCACAAGTATCTGGCATTACTTTTGAATTTGATCCGTCGAAACCACCTGGTTATCGTGTAAATTATAATAGTATTCAAATACAAGGAGAGCCAATCGAAAATGATAAATTATATAAAATGGTTACCAAAGAATTTATTGTACAAGGTAAAGATGGTTATGATATGCTTAAAGAATGTCCAATATATAAAAATACGGAACAATGTTTAACATTGTTACAAGCATTTAATGAATTTTTAGAAACAAATAAATTTATACAATTTTTGAACAATAACAACAGTGATAATAATGATAATCGAAAAAATCGTGATAAAAATTTACTTCGAAGAAATTCATCCAAATTAATACAATTAAAACAATTGACCAAAAATCATTTCAATAATTGTGATGATTTTGTTTGTCATTTGAATCCACAATTAGAAAATAGAATCATTATTATTTAATTAATTAATTCATTAATCAATTGTTATTTATTATGATTTTTTTTTGTTGAAAATAAATTTTTTGATTCAATTCATTTTTTTCACAATGAACTTGGTTTTGTATTGGATAGGGTTGATGATGATGATGATGATATCAATAATGGTATATCTTTAAGCTCTGATTTCAGACAAATATATTCACCAGCAATACACATGAATGTTATGCATATGAAATTCAATAACCACCATGAAAATGATGTAGGCAATTGCCCGTTATAAAATCGTGTAATTATTAAGTGGATGAAGAATAATGTAAGGGTAAAATCTAAACATTTCTTCGCTCTACGTACAATTAAATACAAAATTAATGATCTATTTGTGGGGATGGATGATCAATTATTATTACGATTTGTATAATTCAAGGAATAGACGACTTACCCTACAAATGAGTTCAATATAAATGATAATATTATAACCATGCCTAATGATGTTTTAAAACTGACGATTTTAGCATTGAATATCTCATCCAACGATGGATAGTGGCCGAATAAATTTGATAATATAAACAGAACAATACCGAGAGTTGAATAAAATGTTGTTTGTATGGCAATAATTTGTGATGATATCAATATCGGATCCCAACGGCTATAGGTAAAGTGGCCGGACATTTTTATTGGGGGGAATCAAATCATTAATTCTCCAATCAAATGATCATTATTTCTTTTCATTTAAGTTTTTATATCGTGAAATTGATTTGATTAATCTGATTTCCATAAATAAACACGCAATCGTCATTCAGGAAAAATTACGAGTCGTCGTTTATGAATTTGCCATGTTTATGCGTGTGTTATTTACATTTCATTAAAGGTGAAAAGAAAAAGTCACTCGTTGTTTTATAAAAAATTACGGCCAATTGATTCATTTAATTCTCTTAAATTTCCAATTAAATAAATCAATCAAAAATGTCCTATCTTTCACGTATTTCACGTTTTAATCAAATATTGAGTTATCATCGTACACAAAAATGTTTAAATGGTATGATTATTGTTCAACAACAACAACAATATCATAATCGTGAATTAATTGGTAAACGTGAAGTTGTTGGTTTTGGTTTTAATGGATCATATACATATTATGATGCTGCCGATATGCCATATCCAGCCATTAGGTTTCGTGAAGAAACTGAAGAAATTAAGCGTTTACGTGAAAAAGAAAAAAATGATTGGAAACAATTAACATTGGAAGAGAAAAAGAAACGTATGTAATCAATGATGATGATGATGATGATTGTTGAAATTGAATGATCAATAATAATATTTTTTCAATTAAAATTTCGATAGTTTACCGATACAATTTTTGTTTAACATTGGCCGAAGTTGAAGCACCAACTGGTGAATGGAAATTACAATTGGCAATCGGATTTTTCCTTATTTCCATTGCACTTTATTATTTTTCATTTGCACGTAAAAACTGTGAGTATCAGCTTGATGAAAATTCATGATTTTGATTCATTTTCACCTCTTTCTTTTCAGTCTATGGACCTTTGCCTATTACAATGACACCAGAAGGCAAACAACGTACACGTGATATCGAAATTCTTTACAAAACTAATCCAATTTTTGGTTTGGCATCGAAATTCGATTATGAAAAAGGTGATTGGAAAGATTAAATTGGCATCAATTGAAAAACAAATGAAATATTCAAAAATTTAGTTGCTAAAAACAAATTGAAACATATGAATATAAAAACTTGTAATTTTTAATTATTAAGAATGGAAAAAATAAACAGTTATTAATTGACATCCATTGATTGCCATATATTTTCACTCGATACAAATACAGCCACAACCAGTTGGGCACATGTTGTTATTTTGAAACCATTCATGCATATGATTAGTGTGGCCACCGTGACCACATTTCAAACAATGATTCGTACAACCTTTCACTGGTAATCGGCATATAATACAAATGTATGATATACGATTACAATCACTACAAAGATAATTGGTACATATTTTTTGCATATCTTTACATTGTTTTGTATTACAATCATTTACAAATGGTACAATATGTGATCGATTATTGTATAATAATTTTGCTTCAATTGTTTTGTATAGCTGGGCACGTTTTTTGATCAATTTCCATTGATATAAAATGTCGGTGTAAATTTTCTTGTAATAATCATATTCTAATATTAATTTCGGTTCAAATGTCCTATCGAATGGGGAAAAGATTATCATTGAATTGAATTATGGAGTCAGAATTGTCATTAATACTTACATTTCAACATAATCATCATTATCGCTGAAATTATTACCATTTTTCAGTGGAATCAATTCATACTTGCTATTACTTTCGATGCTAATATTTTCTTTATTACTGCTATAATCATTTGATTTTACATCGATATTATTTGATGTATTCGAATATAGAATTTGATTATCGGCCGAATGATTCATTGATATCGATGAACAGCTATTTGTTCGTAAACGATTAAGTTTTCTTTTGTTAACTATGGAGAAATATGAATAAGATGAAATTAGAATTTTCATTTCGAAACTTCAATCAAAAAATTTTACTTTTAACCCATTCATTATTGATCAATTCCGTTGAATGAATATTCAATTTTGATTGCATTGGTTGCTGCTGTTGTTGTTGCTTCATCGTTGATATACGTTCTAAATGGCTTAGTTTACAAGAACTAATTATACTTGCAATCATTGCAGCTGTTTGTAAATCATTACATTTCATTACATAATGTTCGATCCTGTTTGTTTTTGAATGAATTAATTGTAGATTCGAAAAAATAGACAAAATAAAACTTACATCGATTTGATCATTTGACCGCCGAACGGATGCCTTGACCAGTTTGAACTCAACTCTTCGGCTGATTGAAAACAATTTTTCAAATAAATTTCGGCAGATAATCGTACAAGATTCCATGTTTGCAATAAATCACGTCGTCCAGATGTGGCAGCAATTTTAGCATTCATTTCACATAAACTGATTATATTCGATCTTGGTGATGGCATGAGATATTGTTCGGCAAGCTGTCGTGAGATTGGAAGTAATTTCGTAACACTAAATATCATGACTGGACCACAAAGATTTGCCACAGTCTTTTTCTCTTGATATTGATGTATTTTACGATATGAACGATGTTTTTTCGATGAATCCAAATAAAATGATGAAATCGATGGTATGTTGTCTTTATTATTTGTATTATAAGCGCGAACATGATTATCCAGATATGATGACAGTGCTGACAATGAACGTGGCGTATATTCTGATGGCACATTTATTTGTTCCAAATGTGGTGGACGGCCAAAACAAACCAATAATTCAGATGAACAAAACCGTGCGCCAGATGTGCGTGGAAACGGTACTGATGCATCCAGATAGCTGACATATTCATGCGTAGCATGATGCGGCAAATTCAATATTGTTGGCTGTGATGTTTTCATTGGTGTTGGGATTACATTGCTAGCATTCAACAATGCTGATTCTTCCATCAAACTAACAAATTGTCGAAGACATTTTTCTAAACAATTACGATTATGTTGTACAAGAAATTTAGCTGTCCAACGTAAATCATTTAGAATTTCATTTTTCATTTTATCATCCAAATATTTGTTGGTTTGTGAATTATTATTATGATTTGATGATGAATTATCATTCAGAAATGAAAACACTGGTATTTCATTTGGATAATTGATGGGGAAAAATATACGTAAACGACAAATGACTGCTGCTGATTTGATCGATGCGATACATGTTCGCTTGTTTACATTCAATTCTTCAATCATTAAATTCGGTATATTTGAATTGAATAATGAAAATTCTTGCTTTAAACTAAATATTTTATCCGATTTATCAATAATTTCGAAATTATTACTGTCATGAAATTCATTATGATTACTTTTGTTTGAATCATCACATTTTTCCGACATTGGTGATGATAAATCATCTGATTTACTTAGATCAAGATTCGATAATTTTCCTGAATTTGTATCATAATCTGATGATGATTGGGCATCATTATTGTGATCCATTTGTTCATCATGATTCAGCTGTTGATCAGTTGAATTGTTGAATTTTTTAATGAATTCTTTTGTATTCACTTTCCATAAACGTAATGTATTATCACGTGTCCATGTAATTAATTCATAATTATCTTCATCAATAGCATTCCAACCGAAATCAAGAACAACATCAAGATGTCCAGTGAATGAATGTACTGGTTGATCAAGATGATCAATTCTCCACATTAAAAATGAATTATTTTCACCAGTTCTACGCATTTGTGGTACTAATGCTGTTATTAATCCATTGCCAAAAGGAGTGTAACGAGCTTTCCAAATCGGCGAACCAGTTGTCATGTGAAATTCACTTTTTCCCTTACTACAATTTGTTAGATCCCATAACTAAGAGTTTCATTAAATTAAAATTCAATATTTCAAATTTATGACAATTGTCAAACATACTTTGATTGATCCATCTTGTGAACATGTCAAGAATTTATTCTCATACAATGGACTCCAATCAATTCCGGTTATTTTCGCTAGATAAGTTGACACATAATATAATGGCATATTGCTTTTCTATTAAATATCATCAATTTATTAAATAAATAATTGGATTTTAATTAAATTCTGTCGAAAAATAACTTACTCTTTTATCCCATATTCTTACGTCACCTTCATGACTAGTTGCTAAGATATTTTCATTTAATTTTGACCATTTTATTTGCGTTGCACCCGATATTGAATGCATTAAAAATATAGGCTTGCGTGTTTCTCTTAGATCCCAAATATAAATATAATTATCAAATGAAGCACTGGCAAGAATATTCGGTTCTTTGAATGACCAATTCAAATCAGTAATGGCACGTGTATGGCCACTTAATGTATGCATTAACCAATTGTTATTAGCATTAATTGATTCATGATTATCACTAATATTGTAAATATTAATTGTTTGTGCATTCGTAACGGCCAATTGTTTAGGATTAGGCGAGCTAAATTCAGCATATGTTGTATCCCATTTAGTTTCACGTGGTATGATTGAATCAATTTTTGATAAATCATTTGTACGTATTAATGATATTGATTTACGCGATATCAAAGCACATTTCCCGTTGCCAGATGTTGCCAAACAAATTGCATGTAGATTTGGATGTGAATGTATTTGATTGGCGACTGACCAGCCAAGTACCATCTTTTTTGGCCCAAATAATCACCAAAATGTCTCCAAAAATTGAAAAAATGGGATCAAAATAAAATTTAAATCGCCAATAAATCACAACAAATAAAAAAAATGATGAAAAATTCATAAATGATAGGACGCAAGAATTTTTTTTACAGAAATTCTTTGGTTTTCATTCATAAAATTTCATTTTTACACACAAAATTACATACAACAAATAAACCGTTGTATTCCTGTAGAATTCATATATAATCAATTTCAATTCAAATCATTTATCATTCATTTATTTACGCTACGAAAAAAAACATGTGAATTCACCAGAAGAAAAAAAACTGGTAAACAAACAAACAAAATGTATTACGAAATATATACAAAACCATGCTTTTACGTATTTGAATTTAAATGTATGAATGAAATTGCATTCAAAAATTCAAATTGAAAACAACACGTGTTTTCTACTGTCTTGAAACGATTGATTTGAAATTTTGTGAAATATTAACCCTTTGATTGTTTCAAAAATTCTGCATTCGACCAAGTTTTAAAATTTTTAGATAAATTCAAATCTTTCAGTTTTTATCATCATGATTCGACCATTGTTATGACTGCTTCTAAACGATATCATCATTCAATTTCATTTAAACATTATTTCGATGAGCATACTCAAATGTTTAAATTTGAATTCAAATCGATATCACCAATTCATCATCAATGGTGTTTATGGTAAATTGAACATTGGTTTGTGTTGTCTGTGTCTATCGATGAACGATGATGACGACGAATGAACAGCAAACAAATTTCCTGTGCATCCTCACTAAATATTATATTTTTTTTGTTTTTATCTATTCCATATTTAAAATGTTTAAAATGTATTCATAAATCAATGTATATAAATGGATGAAATTATCACATTGAATTTCTATTTTTTCAAAATTGACTAAAATCATTAAAATCGACTGTAAAATCATTAAATCACTGAAATCATTTGCGAAATGATTAAAATGAAATGAAAACAAAATTTTCAAAACATTAATTATTGCATATTAATAGACATTATGATCATTATTATTATTGTGTAAACATTTGCATCTCAATCTCGATCAAATAATTTAAATTTTCTCAAATCAGTCATTTGATTTAATGATATCTGCTTGATTTGATGTTTATTTGTGTTCATCATTTGAATGACAAATTTTTCGTCATAATCATATCATCGATGATCATCAAAATATATTGATATAATATCATTCATCCATATATAATATTAATCAAAGTAAAAAAAATGTCAGAAGTCAAATTTCAACGTCAAATAGGCTTGTTGAATGGTATTTGTTTTGTTGTTGGCACAATTATTGGTTCAGGCATATTCATAGCACCAAAAGGTGTTTTCCAGTATTCAAATTGTTCATATATGAATTCAATTATTGTATGGATTATTTGCGGTTTATACTCGATGTTAGGCGCATTATGTTATTCAGAGCTTGGAACCACTATATTAAGATCTGGCGGTGATTATGCTTATATTAAATCTGGTTTCGGTTCAATGTTATCATTTATTTATTTATGGTTAAATGTAATCATATTGAAACCGGCTGCACAAGCAATTATATCATTAACATTTGCATATTATCTCATTGGTACATTTTTAACGTTTAATTCAATTAATGAGAATGATAATAATAATGAACATTGTTCACTACATTCATCATCATCATCGACATCAGCATCAAATCAACAGTTGGAAATATCGACAAGAATTATTGCAGCTTTGACGATAAGTTCGTTCGATATATTTGATTGATTGATTAAGCAATCTTCATTCAAAATTTTCCAATCATCATTTAGATTTACTTGCATTAATCAATTGTATAAACATTAAATGGGCGATTGGTATGCAAAATGTATTCACATATTTAAAAGTATTAGCGCTGTCAGCCATCATATTGTCTGGTATTATTATCTACATATTTGGTGAGTAGTTAAGTTTGTTATTAAATACATATTTGAACAATCGAAAATGAATTTTTTTCCATTGAAAATAAATACAAAATAGATAAATTTCAATCTCAAACGTTAATATTTGAAAATTATATAACAAACATTAATAAGAATAATAATAATAATTTTACAATTATTGATAATATTTTCAATGATAATAACGATAATGGTGATGATGATGATGGCAAATTTTTCGATCCAATTAAATGTAAACCAATATATTCGTTGGCAATTTATTCTGGATTGTTTGCATTCGGTGGATGGTAAGTGTATTATTTTATCTTTTAATATTTGATTTTATCATTATTATCTTTGTTTTTTCTTTTGAATTTTTAAATTTCCATTATAAATTGACTCGATATTCAACCATTATCTAAAAATTCAAAAATTTTCAATAGGAATTATTTAAATATAATCACTGATGAATTGAAAAATCCATACAAGTATGTTATCATTATTATTGTTGCATGATAATAATAATGCATAAAAAATATATTTGACAAGATAATGACATCATTATTTTTTCCATTCTTTTTCATTTTTTAAAAAACAATATTATCTTGAATAATAATAATGACATTAGAAATCTTCCACAAGCGGCAATGATTGGCATCCTTATCTCAACTATTATTTATGTGTTGGCAAATTTTTCATATTTTCTAATATTAACACCGAATGAAATTCTTGCTCGTGATGCTATCGCTCTGGTAACTATAATCATTATTATTATTTCTTGATATTTATTAAACATAGAAACAGTTAGAAATATTTCAATTTATTCATTAAATTTATAATGATAAATTGACATATTTGACAAAAATCGATTCACAATTTTTGTTATCATCATTATTATTTTTTCTGATATCTTTGTTCATTAAATTTTTTTCTTTTATTTTTGTCATATATCACCCACACACACACACATGCACACATAGACATATGGAAGAAAAATTATTGGTCCAATTGGAAATTCATTGATATCATTTTCGATTGCCATATCAACGCTTGGCAGTTTAAATGCAACAATATTCACTACTTCAAGGTTTAATTTTCATTTTATTATTATTTTTATTGATTTATCAATTTTATTTTCGCTTAATACAATTTAATTTAATTCGAAGATTGAATATCTTTGACATTTTCAATTGAATTTCAATTTTTTTCCATTTAGATTATTTTGTATAGCAGCACAAGAAAAACATTTACCATCAATGATTGGAATGTTACATTATGAACGTTATACACCGATCATATCGTTAATATTTTCTGTATTAATAACGATTGTTATGTTTCTGGGACAAGATATATTTGCATTGATTAATTATTTTAGTTTTACGAATTGGTTTTGGACCGGTATCGCTGTTTTATCAGGTATTTTGTCTTGAATAATAAAATGTCAATCAATATATTAAGCTTTTGAATACAATTTTTATCTTGAAAAAGGCATAATATTGCGACATAATTGTAAAGATATGAATCGTCCCATACGTTTACCATTATGGTTACTATATTTATTTGTATTATCATGTCTGTTTTTAACATTATTAGCAATACATAATGATTTTAATAATTCACTAATCGGTTTCATTCTAATGTTATCTGGTATACCTGTTTATTTTTTGAAAAAATTTCTTGAAAAATTAAATTTCGGTATGTTTTATACTAGACTTATTTGTAATTATTCCAACAATTATCATTAATCAATTAATCAATCTTTTTATTCTTCTTTGAATTCAAATTTTCAGATTCATTTAAATTATTTTTACAAAAATTATTTCTTATTGTCGATACTGATACGAATGATTTGTAAATTTATCAATTGATTGATTCATTGTTCTAAATTATTATTTATTTTATTTTCTTATAAATACTTTTTCATTAATTATTTTTTTGATCAAATAATATTTACTTATACAATTTACTATTATCATTATATCATGATACCTATTAATATATTCGATTATAACGATTTATATTCACTTCTCTTTGGTTCTTCAAAAAAATATCTTTTGTTTTGATTGTATTTTACATTTACAAAATGGACAAATATTAATATTATTGCTGGCGCCATTATTATTGCTGGTTTTATCGATAAATATTATATTATCATAACAAACATTACATGATGTATGGCCACAATCGATGAATGCGATGGATATCGGTTCATTTAAACACAATTTACATGTTAATGATCTATTATTATTGAGTTGTGTTTCCTTTATCCAAAAACAATTGTAAAAATATTAATTTAAAAAATTCAAAATAATTAATAATTGATGATAATTACCGAATTATTCGCATTATTATTGTTGTTATTATCGATTTGTTGCTGCTGTCGATCAATGTTATCATTATTATGATGATCATTCAAATCATTATTATCATTAAAATTATCAATTTGTTTCATTGATGATAATAATGAATTATTAGTGGTCAAATTACCATTCGTCAATATTAATCGATCAAATTGATTATTAAAATGATAAATATATCGGCGTATATCATCATAAAATTGTTTCATCGTCTTATCAATATCATAAATGTGAAATTTTTTTCGACTTTTCATTCTTCGAATTAATCCATTATTATTATTGTAATCATTATGATCATTGTTTATTGATGTTGATGATGTTGTAATTGTTGTTCGTGTCATATTGAATGAATGAATGAAATTAGATAGAAATGAATATTGTGTATTCAATCGTCGTGTTATAGCAGCGCTAGTATCATCATGTAAACTAATAAATTGTTGATTATCAATCAATGGCAAAGTATAAAATGTACGACGTTCAATCAGTAGTCGATAAAATTGTTCATATTCTAAATAATTTTTCATTATGAATTTTTCTTCAATTAATAAATTTGAATTAATATGATTATAATTGATTATAACGATGAATTTATTATTGATAAAATGATTTGTCTTTAAATGATGTATTTCTTTTAGCTTATTGTATGGTATTCTATTTGGAAATATGGATTATTTGGATTAATAATTTTTTAAATAATTTTAAATTTAAATAATACTTACATTTTATTGCCATTATTCGATATATTACCATCTGTCAGTATTATCAAACCGCGTGGTCCAATACCTAATGTTAATTTTCGTTTATTTGACATTACCTGATAATAATCAATACCGAACCCATTTTCTAAATCATATGTTTCTTTCAAAAATAAATGTTGACAATAAGCCTTTGAAAAACCATTGAATTTTTGATGCCAAATAATTATTTGTTCAATTATGATTTTGATATTTGATTGATTTGAATCATTTTTATTGTTCAACACTGATGATTCATCAAATATTTTACAATTATTTTTAAGATTATATGTCGATAATCGACGATAATTAATTTGTCGATTGAATAATATTCGAATCCATTTCAAATATAAAATTTTTAAATCATATGATTCATGATTATAATCACCATATTCACATTGTGATATTAATGCAATTAATTTCGTACATTTTTCATCGTTTAATTCCAGATATTTTTGATATTGTTCTAGGAAATGTAAGATGTTTAAATAAAATTGATGTCTATATTGAGAGTTGGAATACCAGAAATGTAAAATCAATTAAAATATACATTTCTAAAGAACCTTAACTTACTTTGTCGTTATCTGCTGAATATAATGTGGTTGTACCAAGAATTTTACACGAAAATATAATTTTAAATATTTTTTATTTGAATTTAGCTGCTGTTTTTGTTGATCTAAACGTTTTTGTAACAGTAGCCAATATGATCGACCATTTTTCATGAATTGTAAACCGAAAAAATTGACTTCAATTATATTTAATTTATTGCATATCTGAATTGACGAAAGAATTCAATCAAATATGACTCACGAATCAAGATTATCCTTACCTTGTTCAACAATTCATATCCATATGATTTGTAACTGACATTCAATTCTATTGCACTGTTATTTGGTTGAAATATCAAACATTTCATGATGGAAAACGTATCAATCGTTTCTGTCTTTGGTTATTTTTTGGTCTTAATTTGTTTTGCAGCAAAAATTTCTAACATCAAATCACTTTAATCAAAGACAAAGGTTATGACGCATTTTCTTAATATTCAAAATTTCTGAAATCATTGAAGAATTGATAACAAATCACTGGAAAAAAATCGTATTTGAATCTCTTTTTTTTTGAAATTTTAAATGAAAACTTGAAAATGAAAGATTGATTAAAACTAGTTTAAAAAACAAATATCATTGATCAAATAATGAATGAATGAATGAATGATGATTCATATGTGTTTGTGTGCATGGATGAAATTGAAATTTTTATTTGATTTTTTGGCCATTAGATAGATTCGGTACAATACATACACACGATACACATATAAATTTATGTATTTTTTCTTTTTCTTTTGAAATCAACCTTTATTTTCATCATTACGTCAAGATCATCATTGGTAACCAATTATTATTATTATTATTATCATTAAGAAATTTATTATTATTTCTGGTATTTAATTTCACTTATTTAAGTAAAAAAAATCAATAAATAAATTAAGATCCTTTTTTTTAAATCAACGTATATAAATTTAATTGTGTGTGTATGTGTCTCAATATACCATTTTTGGTTACCATGAAGATGATAGTCGTTTCCCAATATAATTGTTTTCACCTAAAATTGTTTGATAGCAACCAGAAATACGTTTAATGTACGCATATAATAGGAATATTGGATATATGACCAGTAAAAACAAATAAAATTTAAGATGATTTTCATAATTCTTATGTCTGAGACATTATCATTATCATTTGGCTAATCTTGAATTATCTACGAGACTTTCAATTTCATATTTTCAAATTTAAAAATAAATTTTCGCGCATTTTTTTTCAAAATGCTAATACCACTTTTGTCACGTGATAGAGACTATTTAGGTAGAAATAGGCAAATGTTCGAACATTTTTTTTGTTTTTATTTTTAATTTCATCATTGAAATTTTATTAATTTTAATTCAGTTAAATTAACAGAAATTAAATCACCCCATCTTCAATCAATTTTATTAATTACTATTGTCTGTTCTTCCACCGTCATTCTCGATATTGAACTATTCGATGAAATCAATTAATAGTCAAGAAATTCCTTGAACTTTGACATTTAATTTGATTCCCTATTTAGTGATTTGATATTTTATTTTCTATATAAATTCATACAATTATGATGCATGGATTCCTTAAAACGTATGAGAATCTATATAAATTGAAATATTTTCAAGCATGATCGGATGCATATGATTTTTACATAACAAAACAAAACATAAAGAGTTAAGGGCAATCCCAATGTTTATTTGTATTATCATTATATTTCATACGTATATTTTGATATGAAAATAAAATATATTGCGTATTAATGTAAATAAATCACATGAATCATATGATTTTGCCTTGAAAATGATAATTAAGTGCGTGTGGCATATATGAGAACAATAACAATGACAACAAACAGAACATGATTTTCTCTGTCAATCAGATGTTTATAATGTTTTTGTTGTTTGTTAGTTAAGTCACTGAATCGAATAATGAAAAATTATTAAAATTAAATTTCAAAGATAAACAACCAAAAATTGAATAATTTTTGCGCAATATCATTTGATTCAAAATGAATACAAAATGAAAACAAACATACGACATTGAAAATTTAATGCGAAACAACAACAATAATAACAACAAGACAGAATTAAATCTTCAGAGAAATTAACATTGAAACCATTCAGTAATTAATTGAATAGTCATAAATTGTTGCCAAAATTTAATGCTTTGTTTTCGTTTTTGGATTGTCATCTTTACTATTATCATTCATTGTTTTAAAATTTCAAAATTTTAAAAAAATTGCAAACTCATCTAGTCACCACCATTGAAATTGAACAATATGTTGTTATCATTGAAAATAATATAGCACAAGTCAATAATATATTAATTGTAAAAAAAATATCAATAAATCAAAATGGATATCAAAAATTTTTTCCTTAAAAAATATGATGAAAATATTGTCAATATCAAGTCAAAACAACAACAATTGTATTCAAAATTATTGTCATTATTTCAACATCAACATCAACAACAGCAACAAAATTCAAATCCATTAAATAATCAGCAAGAAACATTTAGTTTAATATCAAATTTTGAATCACAATTAATACAATTACAAGCATTGTTAATATGGGAAAAGCCAGAAAATACGATTGTGGCAATGGCAATGTTTACATGTTTTTATTGGTAAGATTTTTCATTTGAAAATTAGATTTTTTTGTTTAATGATACAAAATATCTAAATTTAGGACCATTGTATTATGGCAGCCAAGATTAATATCGATATTGGCATCTTTAGCATTTTGTTATCATTTTTATGAAATGTGGATACGATATGTATGGCCTGAAATTCGTGGTACGTTTTTTAATTTGTCATTTTGTTTATTGTCATTTATTTATTTATTTTTCGATTTCGAAATACTTTAGCTCCATCAGTGCCAATAACCGAAAGGTAATTAAAGGCATGAATAATCTTGATATTCAGTGATAAGATTAATAATTGTTTTGGTTTTTTTTTTAAATTGGTTGAAACAAAATTAGCTGGACAGCTATCAATCCAAATGTAATGAGTGCACCAGAAATAAAGCTATATTTCAAACAATTATATGAGACTTATATCATTAAAAATTTGCACATAATAATTGAATTTCGAAAAAATAATCATGGAAAATTTTGCTTTATAATGATAATGATATTATCAATCGTATATTATCTTGGTCATCTAATATCTGGTGCATTATTTACATATTTTTTGGGTAAATTGTTTTTAATTTTGTTTGTCAACCATTATTATTTTATTTTATATTTTTTTTAATATTAAATTACCACAGCAATGATACTATTTTTAATACCAGGGATATTGACACGGTTTGCATCTAAAAATAATCATCTAATTGCTATACGAAGACATCAACAACAACAACAACAACAACAAGGACAATCAACATTAATGAATTCGTCACAACAGACATCAAGTTCAATGGCATCAATGCAAAATAATAATTATTCATCCGAAATGTTTGCTTCGAATAATGATGATGATAATAATACAATGAATACAATTTTGAATAATAATAATATTATAAATGATTATGAAATGAATGAAAATTATTTTAATAATAATAATAATAACAATAATCAAACTAATGATATTAATGATGATGATGATAAAGACTCTGAAGAAGAACAATCAATGCATTCAGATACATCAGATTTTGTCATTATTTCAGATATTGAATAATGATAATCATGAAAAAGCAAAAAATATTTGAATTCAATTTGAAAAATATTAATGGAATTATTGAATATTTGAATATTGAAAAAAATGAATGAATGATTGAATAGATCATAATCGTTATTATTATTATTATTATTATTTTGTTGTGTATTTGTAATTATTTCATTATTTTTCTTTCAAGAAAAAAAAAATATATTAGAATCATAAACAGAAATAATACGTATATTTTGATGAGATAATATCTTAAATGTTTATTTGGAAAACCATTATTATCATTGTTTGAGAAATTGTTTTCATTTCATTATTTCTCCTTATTTCTTCCTCGTAATATGCATAAAAATGAATATATATTTTTCTCAAATAATAAATGATGAATAATGATGATTGTCAATTGTCAAAATATAAATAAATGAATATCAGGTTGTCCCATAAGTTCTTGCCGTTTTAAAATTTTCTTTTCATCTGAAAAACGGCAAGAACTTATGGGACAACCCAATATTTTGCCAAAAAAACTTGTCAAAAAACTTTCATCTCTTTGATATTTGTGTATTTGCCGATAATAATCAAAGACAAGGAAAAATGAATGGCTGAATGACTGAATGAATTGTCAATTTTGCATGGCAAAAATACAAATGTCATTAGATCAGATGTTTATATTTATCTGGATGTTAAATATTTGTTTTATCTCAGTGCATTTATCATTTATATGGTTATGTGAGGTAATTTGAATTTAGTTCATTTTCAGTCCATTTTCAGTTCAATTTTTCCCCATTCATTTTCAATGCATCAAAGCAGCGAACCATTCAACCATCACTCCATCCAACCATACGACCATCCAACCAATCGTTCAATCAATCAATCAGCTGAACAAGGAAATGGTAACAGCGTGAATATTTATTTTGAACCATTTTAAACGATTGTCAATTGTATTTTTCATTCATTTTAATGATGGGAAAATCATCGAAAATCATTAAATGAAAATCGTAAAATTTTGACAGATGACAGATGAAATGTGATGAAAGAGTTATGAAACAGCCAAAACACACAGAGCGAGAGAAATCATTGAAATATATCGAAACATATCGAAAATGAACCAGAAAACAATTTAAATTCAAATTAAATTTAAATTTTGAAAAATTTTCAAAATTTCAAACAAAACAATACGATTCAATGAATCCATGCAAATCTATTATCATCCAGTTTCTGTTGAATTGAATTGAATTAAATTGTATTCAAACAATTTTAAAAAATTTTAAAAGAGATTCCAGTTCTTCACATTTGATTTGATTTAAATCAAAATGTTCTGGTATATTTTTGTTCTGGTTGTTTCATTCATTGTAATAATGATTCATTCATTCATGTTTTTTGTCTAAATTCATTGGATTCAATGAACATGGAGGGAGAGAGATGAAGAGCCGAGGTAAATATGGTTCTGACGGCAGTATCATCAGTGTGGTACACACACACACATGAATATCAAAACACAATGCAACTAAACGATATCATTTCTCTCTCCCGCACTCTCTCTCTGTGTTTGCACCATGATTCAATGCATTGAATATATATTGCTTCTTTCAAAATCAGAATTTTAAAAAAACATATTGTGAATACACAAACACACGCAAATGCACATATGTAATGATAAACACACGAAATAAACTGAAATACACAAAACACTGCAGCAACAATAATCATCGAATGAACATGAACATGAACAGCAACAACAACAACATATTTATCCAGATTTTTTTGTTGTTTGTTGTTTGTTTAAATTTGTTTTTTAAAAATGATTTTGATGATTTTAAATGATTCAATGTTTCAATCAAACAAATCAAAAATCAACCATTTCGAATCAATCAAAATCAGCCATCAAAAATCAAAACAAATGATTTTCCATCGACAAATGATTTTCTATGACTTCAAATCGGTTAAATATGAAATACAAGTTATTTATTGTTTTGTTATAATTCACGAGGGTCATCCTCTTGTTTTTATTTCAGTTGATTGACCATATGATTTGTCAAAAATGATTTTGATCAGTTTGTTAATGTTTCAATTGATTGAAATCGTTTGAAATCAATTGAAAATTCATAAAAATCAATTGTTTTATCTAATATTTTGAATATTTTACGGCCAAATTTTAATTAAAATGTGACCATTTCATTATTGATTGTTATTGTTTATCCGATTATCTGCTTATCTGGTTATCTATTCATCATTATTTCTATTTTATTTTCAATTATTAATTCATAATGTGTTATATGCATCATTCATTGTATATTATGAACATGTGTGTGTGTGTGCCTACGCCTTCGATATTATACACCAACGATCATTGAATGATCAAATCAATTATTATTGTTGATAATTGATGAGTACATTTATCAATATCAATTTTCGTCGATAGATTTGCCATAAAAAAAATATCAGGATATTTTGAGTGTCAATGATAGAGATTTTTCAAATCAAATCAATTAAATTGAATTAATTGGAAAATGTTTAAAATTGTCTGTGTTGGCTGAATGATAATGTTTATCTATCGAAATCAATCAAAATCAATTAATTATTATTTTTGAAAATAAAAATCGATGTTTTGTTTGTTTTTAAATCAATTTATAATGACAACGACGATGATGATGGTCGATCGATAAATCAATCAATTGAAAATCAATTGATTGAATCTGTGTTTTAATGTTATTTTTAAATGTAAAATCAATCGACAAAGAGATCAATCAATGTTTTTGATCGGGAAAAAATCAATGATTGAATTGAAATTGAAAAAAAAAAAACAATTTTATTCGATGAAAAACTCTTTTTGGTTTAAATTGTTTAAAAATTAATTTTGTCATGTTTTAAACAATTGGAATACACACAAATGTGAGATGATTACAATGGTTTCAATTGTGAAATTGTGGTTGTGAATACTCCGATAATTGAAGTGATAATCACGTCTATTTTTTGCTCGAAAAAAATATCAAATAAAATATCACTTGAAGACCGTGAAATCGACGATTATCACGACATTATTTCGCTACGATCGTCAACGATTGTTGAATGATTTCATTTGTAAATTTGTACATGAACAAGCGACCCAACCTAATAAATTAATTTATTTATTTCGAATTAATTTTAATTATTATTATTATTTTCCCGAATATACAAACAAAAAAGAAAAATGGCTCGAAGCAATCTTCGTTTAATATTTTTCTACCTTCTATTTCCAGCCATATTCATTATATTTTTATATTCATTCATTTTTGCAACAAAATTTTCGACAATCAATCCAATGTTAGGTTATTCAACAATGATGATGAATAACAATTATAATCAGAATAATAATAATGATGGCAATATTAACATCAGTAAATATGATCAGCTACAGCAACAACAACAAATGATGAATTCATCATCGACGATTGTAAATAATAATTTCAATGATAATAATCAAAGTAAACAACAACAGCAACAAAATGTGATCAATTCCATTGATAAAAATGTTGATTATAATTTGAAAAATTATAAAAATTTCGTAAATTTTGGAAATTCAACGCCAATCATCATCGATATGAATGATTTATACGTCAATTTAATCAATAATCAATCAATAAATACGAATAATCATACCTTTAATTATAATTTATGGAATAATCAAATGGAAAAACGTTTTAATCAACAACAACAACATCAACAGCAACAACAATCAACGGCATCAAATAAATTTCCATTAAAGGTAAGTATTATTGATAATATCGATTGATTGATATTTTTAATTATTGAATCAATGATTGTATTGATTGTGAGTTTCCATGATTTCGAAACGCAAATAATAACTAATCAATGTACGATTTTATCATCAATATCATCATCATCATCATCAATGATAATCGAACATGTCAAAATTTAGTGTTTATTATTATTGATGTGTGTATGAATGAATGAATGAATGAATGGAAAATAATCCAAAGATAATTCGAATGACCTTGATTTTCTGTTGATTCATTTTTAGTTTAGTTTATTTTAGTTAAACCATTTCATTAAACATTTCAAGGTTTATATCTTCACCGTTATCATCATCGGCTGCTTCAGCAGCCGAATGCTGCCATTTTTCGCTGGTTGTTTGCTTACCATTTATTTGATTTGACTTGATAATGATAATTGTGATAATTATGATATTAACATCATTTTAAAAAACAAGCATCATTCATTCATTCATTGTTGTTGCTTTAAGTTTTGTCTAAAAATATCCAGAAAATGATTATTATTATTATTTGGTGAATAGATTTTAATTGTTTTTCTGGATTGTTTTTAGTTTGAATTTTGTTGAACATCGAGAAATTGTGAGTTGAAAAACAATTCAAATCCATTCATGTAAATTTAATCCAGGCGAAAATGAATGAATGAATGAATGAATTTTGATTATTCAAAATACACAATCGAAATTCATTCATCCATTCATTTGATTTTAATTCATTTGAATCTTGGCATTCATTTGCCATTGAATTCATTCATATGTGAGAAAAAAATTAGGAAAAACATGTGATAATAATGGTCTATGATGATGATGATCATAATCATAATCATTGGCCATGATTATGATTGGCCAGTCAAGTTAAAACCATTCAACATTTCAACCATGATTAATCGAGGAAAAAAAGTGTTGGTGTCCGATTTTGAAAAAATCTATTTCAACCCTATCGGCCTACGCCGGTGCTTTTCGACACTAATGCGCTAACTGACGTACTACTACGTTTTAAAAGTTTTAAGGTTCAATTTCAAAAATTTTTCCAAATGATAAGATCTCATGATTTTTGCTTTATTTTCGCTTTGCTTTTGTTTTTGATTATGATTATACTGACAATGATGATGATGACTCAAAAGAAAAAACAATGAATTTTGGCCTAGAATTTAAAATTTTCAATTGTTTTATTGTTCAATGGTCACCAACACTGAACAACATTGAACAAGAACAATGTTTGTTTCAATATTGAAATAATCAATGTAAAACATTGTTTTCCATTGTCTTATTATTGTTATGACTGTAAATGACAGATTGATTTATGTGTTCAAGAATGATTTATGAAATGAATGGAAGAATGAATGATCTAAATTATGAAATTTTTCAATTTTTAAAAAATAAAAATCTAAGCATGATAATATCATGTTATTATTATGATATTGTGATCCCATTTTGATGATATGATATGATATTGTAATGGTAATGGTTTTCAATTTATCATGATTAAAATCATATGCTCCATATTTTCATTTTTAATTGTTTTTTTGAATTTTTAAATTTTAAAAATATTTGAAAATTTCTATTTTAATCCATTTTTAATTGTTTTTTCTCTTTTTTGTTTTAATTTTTATTTTAAATTGGAAATTTAAATTTAAAATTCAAAAATCAACAGGTTATTATTGTACCACATTCACATAATGATCCTGGCTGGCTAAATACATATGATCAATATTTTTATCATTACACTTATTATATTTTGGATAATTTAATAAAAAATCTATTCAAATACAAGCAAATGACATTTGTATGGGCTGAAATGTCATTTTTTTCACGTTGGTGGAATAGGTAATTAAATATTTATTGTTTTGTTAATGATTTATTCTTATTTTTCTCTTAAAATTGTTCTCATTTATTTTTCAAAATAATTTAGATTACCAAACAATAATAATAATAAAATGAAAGAAAATCTAAAACATTTGCTCGATGAAAAACGTTTAGAATTTGTAACAGGTGGTTGGGTTATGAATGATGAAGCAATCACACATTATTATGATATGATTGATCAATTAATTGAAGGACATCAATTTTTACGTAGTGAGCTACAACAATCACGTCCACTGCGTAATTCATTTTCGATCGATCCGTTCGGCCATTCGACAACATATCCATATTTATTACGAATATCTGGTATTGAAAATATTTACATACAACGTACACATCATGTTTGGAAACAATATCTATCGGAAAAACGATATCTTGATTTTTATCTGAAACAATCATTTCAAAATCCCCACTATGATCAATTACCATTTTGTCATATGTCACCATTACATTTATATAGTTTTAAATATGCATGTGGTCCTGATCCGAATGTTTGCCTTGAATTTGATTTTCGTAAAATTTACGGTGAACATTCAGAATCAACAGCCGTGCCGTTGAATGAAACAAATTTAAATATGAAAGCAATGAAAATATTGAAACAATATTCAAAATTAGGTTCATTATTTGAACATAATGTTGCTTTGGTATTACTGGGCGATGATTTTCGTTATAATTTCGATATTGAATGGCAACAACAATATCGGAATTACATGTTATTAATTGATTATATCAATTCGAATGGTGAAAAATTTGAAAATGCTGAAATCAGATTTGGCACAATCGATGATTATTTTCAATCAATCAACGAACGAATACCAATCAAACAAACAAATAATTATCCAATTTTAAACAATGGTGATTTTATGCCATATGCTGACAGTTATGTTGAGCAAAATATGTCAAGCTATTGGACCGGTTTCTATACTACACGTCCATATTTTAAATCGCTATCAAGAGAATTACAATCTTATTTACGAGCTACGGAAATATTTTATACATTAACAAGGAATTTTATAAGGCAACATTTACGATTAATAAATTTGAATAAATTAATCGATCAAGATTATCAAACAATAGCGAATGCAAGACAAAATTTAGCATTATTTCAACATCATGATGGTATTACTGGTACATCAAAAGATTATGTTATGAGTGATTATGGTCGTCGATTGAATTATTCATTAAATCAAACAATGATATTATTAGCTAAATTGATTCAATATTTAAATTATGATAATGATATTTATTATAATTTAAATAATTTGAATAATACTTATAATGATTCAGACATGAATGAACAACAACAGCAACAACAACAACAACAACCAGAACAATTCATACATACAACATCATATCGTACAAATTGGCATACATTAACCGAACAACATGTATTGAATATACCATCCGATCGTAATGATGGTTTACATTTAATGCTATTAAATTCCCACACAAAACTTGTACATGAATCCATCAAAATTTATGTAAATGATCCATTTATTAAAATATTAGACATAGAAAATGATAAACAATTATCATTTCAAATAAATCCTATTTATGAAAATGATGATAATATAAAAATATCATCGAAAATATTTGAAATAGAATTCCATGATCAGCTGTATC
The DNA here is from genome assembly GCA_002943765.1 of Psoroptes ovis. Classification (NCBI taxonomy): domain Eukaryota; kingdom Metazoa; phylum Arthropoda; class Arachnida; order Sarcoptiformes; family Psoroptidae; genus Psoroptes; species Psoroptes ovis. The sequence goes on along the minus strand of PQWQ01000028.1, from coordinate 111,019 downwards.
CATTATCATTGAAAAATTATAAAATAATAACAAATGAAGATAATGTTGATTCAAAAGTAATCATTTATGGCCAACAACAACAACAACAGCAACAAGAACCACAAGAAAATTTAGATTTTTCTGATGATGATCAAATATTTAAATTCCACAGCCAAATTCCAAACAAATACCGGCTTGAAAATGATGAATTAATTGTAACAATCAATGCTGACAATGGTTTTATTGAGAAAATTTATTTTAAACAAAAAAATCTTACCAAACATATTGATATGTCTTTTATTTCCTACAATTCAATGCCCAGGAAAAGTGGTGCATATTTGATGAAATTCATTGATCGACATCGAAATCTATTCATTGATCAACAAAAACCAATTATAAGTCATTATCGAGGAAAATTAAGTTCAAAAATAATTGTAAATTATACCGACATAGTTTATTCAATTAAATTATACAACATGAAACAATCAGCTTTGACATCAGCAATTGAATTTAATCTGTTAATCAATTTAGAAGATAAAACAGCTTATGATAACAAAGAAGTAGCCATACGTTTCGGAACAAATATCGCCAACAATAATCCAGACGATCATTCCTTAAATTATCGTCGTAAATTTTTTGTCGATTCCAATGGATTTCAAATGATTGAAAGACGTTTTATCGATACGATCGGTATCGAAGGTAATTACTATCCGATGACAACTTCAATATTTATTGAAGAAGACAATATCGATCAACGATCAATGAAAAATCGTTTCACCATATTATCATCACATTCACATGGTGTAACATCACCTGAAGATGGTATGATTGAAATAATGCTTGATCGTCGTATTGTTTATGATGATAAACGTGGCTTGAATGAAGGCATTTTAGATAATTTACCAGTGCAATCAAAATTTTTATTATTATTTGAATTTGATTTATCATCAACAACCACAACAGCTGTGCCAATTCTATCACAAAAAGCGGATTCTTTATTGCTAAATCTGAATTATCCATCCATTCAATTATATTCATATGAAAATGAGCTTGACATAACCAAAGATATTGACAGAAAATATTATCGTAATCGTTATTTGATTGCACCGAGCACCTTATGTAAATATTTTCTATTAAATCTTCGAACATTACCCGTTGATAATGATTTTAATCGACCATCAAAATCAAGTTTAATGATATTACATAATCGGCAAACGATAATATCCAATAATAATGATGGCAATTTATGTGAAAATCAAAATCAAAATCAAAATATCGAGCGAAACAATTCATTTACGCATCAATATATTTCAATCAAACATTTATTCAATGATGTCCTCATTGAATCGTTGGAAAAAACATTATTAACTGGTATGAAAGCATTCTCTAATGATAATGATACAAATAATTCAATCAAATCATTATCACAAATACAAATACCTCCATTTGAATTGCAATCATTTAATATAACCTTTTGATGAAAATCTCATAGATGTGTTATTATGTTATTCATTCTCATTATTTATTTACTTTTGACCTTAAAAATCAAAACATTCAACTGCCTTAAACCTTTTTTTTAAACATGAAAATATTTGTGATATATGTGACACTCAAAGACAATCAAATGATGAATAAGCCAATCAAAAGCAATAAAATCAAAAATAAGCAAATCAAATCAAATCAATCACATTGATCTCAACACACACATTTATTGATAAGCTTATTGATTTGTTAATATTAATTAATTCATATTTGATGAATATATTTTGTATAAAATTAACCCTTTAATCATTAATATAAATTGTAATTTTTGTATATTTGATTATTATTATATAATTGAGCAATATATATTTCCTTATAATTATCAACGATAATTTCAAATAATTTTAAATATATTTTCATATTGACAATTCTTCAAATTGACCATTGACAATCCATATGATATTACCTTCAAATCTTCATTTATTTTGTGTACAGAAATAATAAAAATAAAATCTATTTCATGTTTCCTCATTTTGAAAATCAATTAATTGTTTGTTCGTTGCCATTTTCCTACCGAGACTGCTTGGCCACCTAAAGAATTATCATCATTCAAAGGGTAAGAGTGTTATCAATGAATATTAACGTTTTTAGCCGTAACACATTCGTTACCTTTTTTCGCTTGAATCGATTGAATCATTTATTTATATTTTCAACCTCGTTCTCGTGTTGAACACCTGCAAAATTTATGTGAAATTACGAAAAACTTAAAAAATACACCGCTTTGAATCGATTTTTCTTTGGTCATTTTTTTGATCATTTATGTGTCAAATGTTTTTATGTATTTTTGCTTTCAAATTGTTGAAAAACCGAAATTTTAAACGAAGAATGAAATGGTTAACACATAATCTTTGCCTGAATGAATGAATCAATGAATCGAATCAATGGAAAAAACTATCAGGTAGGTTAATGAGTTGTAATTACGTTGTTGTTGTCATTGCTGGTGTTGTTGGTGCACAGGTGTTGTTTTTCTGTCCTTCTTGCTGTAATATCAGTTGACCATTCGCTGAATCATATATTCGGTAACACAACCGAATGTATGATTAAGATGTAAGCAATGGTCATGTGTGTGAATGTGTGAATGAATTTGACCAAGAAACCAGTGATTTGAAGCATTTTTTGATGACCGGAATTCATATGATTGGAATTTTTTCACCTGAACATTTGTGCAATCTTATTATTTCACACATTTACAAATGAAATCAATGAATGAATGAATGTATGAATAAATCAATCAATCAATGGTCATTTATTATTATTTCAATTATTTATTTTCAATCAAAAGTCATTTTTGTGTTGTTTACTCAGTCGATTTTGGTTTCTTAGCTCTGTGATTTCTTCGAATATTTGAAATTTTTCAACATTCAAATAAACGGAAATTTCAAAATTTTTTTACCTTGAACGAAACGATATTCGTTTGCTATTCATTCATCGGTTCATCCATTTGGTCATTGAAATTCCATTATGTATCTTTGTTCAAATATTGACATTTCGGGAAGCTGTTTGTTTACATTTGGAATATGGAACAAAACAACAGAAATTGTTTGAAATTTTCAAAATTTTACATTTTTACCAATTTTTTCCATTCAAATTTTGCCTTGAAATAATCAAACGTTTCCGTTAACATTAACGTTAACCGATTGGAAATGTATTAGAATAATAATCGTTTACCAATATAGCAATATGGTCTTAGAAAATCAAGGAAAAGCAAATATTATCCGAAAACCAAATAAATCAAAGGTAATCAATCGTTTTTGGCCATCAAAAAGGACCATAGTCATAATCATCAATCTTTAAGGTTCATATGAGGTGTTTACACATTTCAAATATATGATCATCATCATTATTACCATTGACAATTGGCCAAATCATTGTAATCATTGGCTTCTTGCAATTTGCATGTGTATGTGGTTGTATGAGGTGTTTACCTTTAATTGTTTAGCGTTGATTTCTTGACCATTTTTTTTTCTTCAGAAAAGATCAAAAGCTTTGGTCAATGTCAACGCTATTCATACATTAAATTATTTGAAAAAGGATTAACACCACACATAGAAATCGTTAATGACAATGACAAACAAAACAACAACAACAAGAAGATGAAGCTTCTCCTCATATTATTATTTTGTGTTTTGTGGTTTGTTTTAAATGATAATAATTGTCAATTCTGTGTCAACTGTATTTCTATTCATTTCGTTTCGTTTGTTCGTTTTTTTTGTGGTCAAAAGGTGTTTCTATCCAATATTTCCAATGAATTCTAACCATGGTCTTTGGGTCATTTTGATTTCGAAGCAGCAAGCAAGCAACAACAATGTGATACCTGTTGAATCTCTCAATACATTTATTTGAAAATTTGTGTTTGTTTTTGCGCATTTTCAATTCAATTCATGGGCAAAGAAGACGCAAGAAATTTTCAATTTTTCTTTTTAAAATTTCTTCGAAAAATTCGATGACATTTGAACATTACGCGTATTTGATTGTCATTTGTTTTTTCAAATGATCAATGAATTCAATCATCATTCAACAGTTAACAAGTGTTGTTGTTTAACATTGTTCTTATTTTTCATTTTCAAATATTTCATTTCCAAGTATTTTGGTGTTTGTTTGTTTTTTGAATTTTCTTACTTACATTTACCCAGCTACTGGTCTTCAAATAATTATCCAATTGAAATAATTTCAACCAAGAAATTGAAATTGTAACATTTAATAAATAACACATGTGATTGATCGATCGATCGCGGCCCAGTTCTAATTTAAAAATTCAGAGCTAAAAACTGAAATCGATATTCCGAATCGTCGAAAATTTGAAACCAAACATTCATGTTTTGAATTAGTAATTCTCGGTGCTTGTCAGTGTTTTTTTTTTCGGTCAAAATTTTCATCTGAATTCGAAAAATCAAATATAAATCCTGATACAAAATGTTTATCAATCATCTTTCGATTATATCATCATTGTTATTATTATTATGTAATCATTTAATATTGATTGAATGTCGATTACCATTGATTGATGATGATTTCAATGTTTCAATGCCAAAGATAACACAACGTACACGTGAGTATAGATTTGATCTTTTTTTTAATTTTCATAAACTTTTAAGGTCATTGGACCTTATGAATTCGTATGATCATTTTTCTAAATATTGAATTCATAATATTCTATTTTCAATAACACAGAATGTACATTCGACAAGGATATCTATGAAATTGGTGAAAAATGGAAACCAACAATTGAACCATTCGGTGTTTATTATTGTATTATATGTGAATGTATTGCTGTACAAAGAAAATTCAATCATAATCATCAAAATCATAGTGATATCACCACAGATAATAATAACAATAATCGTATATTGGCAAAAGTTTATTGTAAAAATATTAAAAATGATTGTCCAACCAAATTCAAATGTAATAATCCTGTATTATTACCTGAACGTTGCTGTAAATCATGTCCTGAAGGTATTTGTTTATTGCTTTTGTTTGTTTGTATTTGCTTTATTTGGTTGTTACCTTTCAAAATTACGAATAATCATAACTATTTTCAGATGATGACAACATTGAAAAGCAAATAGCTAGTCAAAAAATGGATGAAATGCTTCAGATGAAAAATTTACGTAAAAAATTCTACGCACAATTACTGCCATCAAATGTGACAAGTAATGTTACGGCCATGTCAACACCAACAACAGCATCGATAACGAAAGCATATCTGCATTTGAATAAACAACGATTAGCATTTATGATCAAAACAAACAGGTATTTGATTCAAATGTGTTCAAAATTGCATGGTAAATCGATCTAATTTTCAATATTTTTCAATATTTCTAATGATCACAGTGAACATCGGCCAACATATGTTCGATTTCAAGATATTGATGATACAATTATTGAAGAATATATTGTTAATAATAACAATAATAATGGAAATAATAACAATACAAATAAACAGCAGCAACAACAACAATATATTATCTATGGTACATGGAAAAAATTACCAAAACCATATCGTTTAATGTTAAAACAAAGACATTTGAAAATATCATTATCATTCGATGAAGATATTCAAATGAAATCATCTCTGATCGGTGTAATACGTAAACAACAACAACAACAGCAGCAGCATCATCAACAACAATGGAATGATCAAGATTATTATTATGAACTATTAGAATCAAATGATTTTGGTAAAAATCCAATATTTAAAAACATGTTGAATACAACGTCATTTGTATTATATAATCATAATAATCCAAATTTATTATCATTTGATCGTAAATCATTTATGATGGATCAATCATCATCATCATCGTCTAATTCATTGAATTCATTGAATTCAAATCATAAATGTTATTATGAAGCACAAATCTATGATGAAGGTGCACAATGGAAAAATCAAAATGATGATTGTGAAATGTGTTTTTGTCAACGAGGTCGTGTTAAATGTGAAAATGAAATTTGTCTTAAATTACGTTGTAAAGATCAAATTCGAATACCAGGGCAATGTTGTCCAATATGTAAAAATAAATATAAATCATCATCATTATTTCCGATGAATAAAACATCAAATCAAACATCATGCTATTTTGAAGGTGAAAAACGTTATCATTTGATTGGTTCACGTTGGCATCCATACATACCGCCATTTGGTTTTGATCGTTGTACAATTTGTATGTGTACCGAAAATGCACAAATCAAATGTAAACGTAATGAATGTCCACCATTGCCATGTTCAGAGCACGAAGCATATCGTGAAAATCCTATGGATTGTTGTAAAAAATGTCGTGCATCAACACGTTCAATGGAAACAAGTATGAGTGATCAAGCAACGAATGAAGAAAATGTTGAACAAGCCTTATCAATTGGACATTGTCGTTTTCGTGGAAAAATTTACCGGAATGGTGATGAATGGAATCCAGCCATTGATCCTTATGGAGAAATTAATTGTATCAAATGCCGATGTAAAGATGGTATGCATAAATGTCAAAGACAAAAATGTAAAACAATAACACGTAAAGATTGTCAAAAAATTTTGATTAAAGGTGAATGTTGTCCAGTTTGTGCTGATGAACAATCATCATCACAAACATCGCTGTTTCAAGATAATATATATTTAAATCATAATAATAATGGTAGAAGAAGGCTATCGACAAAATCATCAAGATTAAGATATTAAGAAATATTATAACCTCAATCCTATCGACGAACTCATCATTTTTTCTCCATTTTTTATATTTTGTAAATTAATTTTAATTATGTTTTATCATTCATTTTTAATACATATTTTAATATTTTTTATTCAATCCAATTATTATATCTCATTTAATCTTTAATTTTTAAAAATTTGAAAAATTCAAAAAAATTTGAAAATTGAAAGTTCATTTCATATTGACAACAGATGGCGCAGCAATCACTTGACAATCTTGCGCCTCAGGCCACGCATACAAAAAAGAAATGAGAGGAATAATCATTATAAACGCGCGCGAGTATATACTCGCACATATGCACCATAATATAACACACACACACAGTGTGTTCACACATATGGACAAGAAATGCAGGACGACGACTCAATTAAGAGTTGTGTGATGGTTGTTTGTTTACATACACATTTTTCGATTTGTTCATTTTCAAAGATATATGAATCATTGCATAAATGTTATCACCATTATTAAATTGCTAGGAGCATCAAGAGAGAGAAGAACATCAAGATATTTGAAGATATATATCCACACACACATTGAATCTTCCAGCAAAAAAATAAGAATTCAATCAAAAAACAAGATAAACATCCAATCCTACGCCATTACGTTCATATAAATGTGAACGATGATGAAAATCAAATGCTACTTCCATACAAAATCAAATCAAAAATAAATGAAAACAATTTGTTTTGATGTTGTTGATGATGTTTAACAATAATAATAATGTTTGATATTATTTATTTATTTCATTTTGATTGAATTTTTCATTGAACGAAATCATATTCATTTATATATAAATCAAAAGCAAAATTGAAGAACTATCGCCAGGATTAATATTAATAATAATAATAATTTTCATTTAACAAATTACAATCCTATTAAAACTCAACTTGAATCATTGTTTAAATTTAAACAAAGTTTAAATCAAGAATGAATGAATGAATATCATATTTCATGATTCACAGTGGCATGAAATTGATTGAAATTTTAAATTTTTGAAAATATTTTTTAATGAAATTTGAATCATTTAATTTGTAAAGTTTGATTTTGAATAATTTTTGACTCATGGATAATCTTTGAATTAATATTTTTGAATTTCTAAAATTTAAGGTAAGTCTTTTGATCAATTTTTTCACGTGTGTGTTTGTTAGTGTGTGAAGACTAAAACTGGCATAGTAAATGTCATTTTCCTTTTTATTATTTTTCAAAAAATTTAAAATTTTAATCTTTCAAATTGAAAATTTTCATTTCATATATGAATTTGAATATTATGGCAGATGGCAGCATACAGATTGTTGTTGTTTGTGTGTTTGTTGAATTTTCAAAAATTAAAACATTTGAATTTATGGCGGGAAAATGATTAGATTTGATTCAATTTTATTTTATTCGAAAGTAAATGCTCGATTATTGCATGAAATGAAATTCGATCAAGCCTAATTCAATTTATTAATCATTTGTTTCTTTTCTACGATCATTTTAGATGGCTAAAAAAAGAAAAATTGATACATCATCGTCTACAACGACGACGGCAGCAACGACGATTACGAATTCTAAAACAAAGAAATTATCAATCAACAACAAGAAACAAAATAATGATAATAAATCGGTACGTGGAAGAGGACGTCCATCATCATCATCATCGGCTGCAGCCAAAGCTAAATCCGCGGATAAAGCATCGAAAACATCAGATGAATTGCTGAAAGAATCATCATCATCATCAATAAAATTGAATAATAATTCGATGAATGATGTAAAAGCAGCAACAGCAGCAATAAATACAACAAAATCAAATGCGAAATGTAAAAAGACATCGACAGCAGCAGCAGCAAAAATTGATAATAAATCAAAGAAATCAAATAACATCAATAATAATGATAATGGAAATAAACATGATGATAAAATGAATGATGATATATCATTGATAAGCAATAAAAAATCGACCACAAATATCAATAATACAAATTCAAACACTGATAAAACTAAGCCAAAAAAAGCACAAAAACAATCATCATCGACAACATCAACATCAACAATAAAACGTGGTCGTAAACCTAAACTGAAAACTGATGATCATCAAAAATCGAAATTAAAAAATAATAAAACGATGTTGATGGTAAATAATAAAACGAAAAGAAAAATGAGCAACAATACCAACAACAACAACAATGATACTACGAATAATATTAAATCAAAATCTAAAACAAATAAAAAGAATGATGTTAAAGTATTAAATAATTATTATAACAACAACAACAATGGTGATGATGATGATGATGATGATGAACAAACTGAAGAAGAAGATGGTGAAAATTTAGCTGATAATCGTAATGATCATGAATCGTTCGATGTAATTCGAAACAACAATAATAATAATGTTGTTGACCATGATTCCGATCCGATACCATCATCATCATCATCATATGATAATAATATTTTAAATTATAATCATACAAATAATAATAACACTAATGATCATCAACAACAACAAAGCTATATTAATTCATCATTTTATAATACTAATAGCAATAATAATAATTTAAATAATTCGAATAATATAAATATGAATAATTTAATATCATCAACATCTGCATTTTCTACAGTATCATTGCCACAACAACAACAGCAGCAACATAATCAATTCAATGCAAATTATTTAACATCAACATCATTACCGAATTATAGTATATCATCATCACATTTACATTCTGAACAGCCATTATCATTGTCATCCATCACTACGACGGCGGCGTCAGTAACATCATCCTTGGGTAATGTTCCAACAACACCAACCGGTCCAGTTCCAATGAAATCACCAGCACAAATTCTACATAGTCAACCACAACATCATCATCATCATACTCATCAAGCATTATTATCACCACCACAAAATCAAAACAATATGATACCATCGAATGATCAAGCACATGATTTGCCAAACGAATTATTGCAACAAGGTTGGCGTAAAGTTTGGAGTAAGCGTGAGGGTAGATTTTATTTTTACAATAAAAACACAAATCAATCAATTTGGGAGATGCCAAAATTATCAAATTTATATGATCCAATGACTGATCCATTAGGCATACAAGCAGCTCCTAATAGTAATAATCCATCAGCATTACCGACTTCAATCGCACCTGTAAATCCATATCAAACACCAATACATCCGGATCATATTCCACCACCGATTTATCAAACACTAAATCCATCATTCGTACCATTTGCTCAACATAAAAATGATATAATGAGCAATGATCGTAAAATATTAATTGGACCATTTGATTTTGAAATCGAAGCAAATTGTTATATTTGGGAAGGAACATTTTATTATTATTTTCATCCGCATCCTGATGTTGAATTAGCGAGAAGTAATTTTGTTCAAAAACTTCGACAACAATATTGGGAATTATGTCGTAATAGACAACAAATGGATCCACCAAAAGATTCATTCACAAAATGGTTAATCGAAAGAAAGCTTTGTGATCATGGCCGAGATCCAATATTACCATCAGAATGTGTAAATGAATTATCTGATACACTTTATCGTGAAATAATCAATGATATACCGATCAAATTGTACAAACCGAAATTCAGTGGTGAAGCACGAAAACAATTGTCAAGGTATGCTGAAGCATCAAAGAAAATAATCGAAGCACATCATGTATCAAGTCAAAGTAGAAAAATTGTCAAATGGAATGTTGAAGATGCATTCGATTGGATTAGAAGAACATTGAATCCAAAATTTGAAGATTATATTGAACGATTAGAACATTTGAAAAAACAATGTCAACCTCATATTATTGATGCAGCAAAATCATCTGTCGAAGCAATTTGTTTGAAAATTTATCATGTTGCCGCCGAATATGCAAGACGATTACGAGATATGAATCTTGAATTTGCTAAAAAAGAAGATCTCAGAGGTATTTATCAGTGATTTCTGTTGATTTTTTAATTTTAATCCTTTTATTCTCATTAATTTTCCAATCACAGAATATACGATACGAATGAATAATAAAAAAATTGCATGCTATCCAGCATATTTAATGTATCCATGTGCAAAATTACCATCAACATTAATGATGAATGATAAAGATAGTGTTCTGTTACGTTGTGGTAATAAAAATGCTGAATTATTACGTTTGAATACTGGTTATTTACAAAAACTAGAAATGTTATATTATTTCAATTGTCGTGATGATAGGAAATTTACTTATTTTCTAACACGTGTTTGGTGTCTATTGAAAAGATATCAGGTAATAATATTATCATAGATGATTATCGAATTTTATGTTTTAATCTTTAAATTCTAATATTTTTCAGTGTTTCTATGATAAAAATGAAGGATTTTCATCACAAAATTCATTACCATTATCTGTATTTATCGCACTGAATAAACATTTCGGTGTAACGTTTGAATGTTTTGCATCACCATTAAATTGTTATTTTCGTCAATATTGTTCCATATTTCCAGATACTGATGGTTATTTCGGTTCAAGAGGGTATGTGTATTTGATTGTATTTCATGTTATATATTTTTATAAATTAATTTCATTTAATCATAATTTGTTTTGTTTGTTTACTTTATAAATGAAAAATTAATAGATCAATATTAAATTTTTATCCAATATCTGGTTCATTCCAAGCATATCCACCAGATAGTGAAGATTTAATCAATGCAACTATTGTACATTTTGAAAAATTATTAGCAAATTCAATGGAACCATTATCGTTTATAATATTTATACAGGAAAAACCAGATTTATCCGAAAAATTAATAAAAAAATTGGAAAGTAATAAATTTAAACGTATGCATTTAACAATACAAGCACATGAACATGAATACCGTCATGGTTTTCAACATATTTGTAATCAAAATGAAATACATATACGTTCATTATACAATACAAATATTTATTTTCTACAAAATGATTCTGGTTTTCTAAAATGGGGACCAACATCGGAACGTATTGAAGAATTGATCGAATCATTTAAACTTGAAAATGATAGAAACGTGAGTAAAATTATATTTTGAAACATATTCTAAATGTATTATATATCTGTTTTTTTTTTTTTTTTTGAAATTATTTTTGATTATTTTCACAGCTATCAATAATATTACCATCATTTACATCGACAACGATACAAAATCCAGCATCAACAACAACACAACAGCAACAACCATCATCATCATCGACATCAATGTCAAAATTATCGGAATCGATTGCCGATATTTGTCCAACAAATGGAATCAAAGCTGAATTTTGATTTTGATTTGACAAATACTTTGCATACGAATATGTTTTTGTGTAATATAAAGCCTTAATCATTTGTAAACATGAACAGCATGAACAAATCATCACTCATTCATTCATCATTATTTTTTCAAAAATCATTTGACCAAATTCAGATTCATCAAACTCGAAGCATATAACCACACATTGTTCATATTTATATAATTTATTTTTTAAATGTAAATATTATTCACTCCTCTCCTTTTTTTTCTAAAAATCATTCATTCATTCAATCAAACAATGAATGAATGAATGAATGAATGAATGAATCAGTCTATAAGAATCAAATCAAATTTTTTTTTATTCACCAAAATCATAAATAATAAGATCGACCCACGATAAACGATAATAATTTTGTTCTGTTTGTTTCTTTTTTCCTTTTTGTTTATTGTATCATTTTCATATTGTTTTTGAATTGTAAATTTTTATTATTATTATCATCATCCATTATCATTATTATTATATTATATTATAATAATAATTTAATATGATCATCATCCATTCGGAAAGAAATTGGAGTAAAAAAAATTAAAATTTTCAAAAGAAAAAATTTTAAATTATTTTTATTGATTTTACAATTTACTCAAACGTAATAATAATAATAATTCATTCATGGTTCAATTCAATTGCGTAATTCAGAAAATCAAAAGATATTCGGCTGATTTTTTGGCCGAAAAACTTCGGGTTTCGAATCTTTTAACCAAATATGAAATGGTAAATTGATCACTGATTATTTTTGTTTGAAAAGGTTTGTTTTGTTTTGTTTGTTTAGATTTGAAACTTTCTATTTTCATCATTTGTTTATTTATTTGTGTTTTTAGATTCAATTTGATCCGATTTTGTGATTGAAAATTGTTATTATTTTTGTGTTTTTGTTTCGTTTTTGTCATATCAAATTATTAACAAATATTTCAGTAATTCATTCAATGAATGATCGAAAATATGATCAAAGAAGAATTTGAAATCAAAAACAATGAAAAATCGGATGAATGAATAGAAACAATGGTATCACATGATATATGAGTTTGTGTTTGTCTGTGGATAAATGATCAAAGATCATTTGATCCATTTCAATTCTTTGAAAGCAGCTGCTGCTGTTAATAACTTGATGTATGCGCATTTAAAATTCATATCATCCACATCGTATTCTGTGGTAGAATCATTTAAAATGCTCCAGCCATTCGTTCGTATTTATCGTATGTCACCAATTTACCAGTATTTCTCGACATATATAACAATGGTGATGATTGTATTGATGATGATCAAATCAAATAATAGTATATAGAATCAATATTCTTGGATCTTATGGCATAATGGTAATGTTCCATTGTTGGTTGGTATTCTTTTCAATACAATGCTATTATATATGTTTGATTAAATATTTTTCATTATTCTCGATCCATTGCTAGATTACCATTCTTCTTTTTTTAAAATTTGATTTTGATTCAATATTTCATTTTGGTTCCTCATTCATTTCATCTCATTGATTCGTTTTTATTATTATGATCATCGTCTTTATTTTATTCCTCGTCTTTGAAAATTCAAACGTCTTTTGTATTGAAACGTATTCTTTCAATGATTTTCATTTCTAAATGAATGAATCAATGAATGAATGAATGAATGAATTGAATTGAATTGAATCGAAACAATTAAGACAAAACAATTTTCTTTGTGTGTTGTTGCTGTTGTTGATGATGATGATGATATTAAATGAAATGATTTTTCTCATTCTTAAAATGTCAACATAGACAAACAAAACAAAAACAAACCAAATACAAACCAAAACCAGCAAACTAACACACACGCACACGCATTTATTTTTTCATCATTGAAAAATATTAATAATGATCAATGAAAACTAAATGAAACACAAAATGAAAATGTAAATATTTATAATCAATCATTATTGATATTTTGTCATTATTATTGTTATTTACGTATGAAAATCAATCAAATTCATCGAATGAAATCAATTAGAAAAATCAAAATCAATCAATAAAAATCAATAGAAATCAATCCGAAAAACAAAATATTGAATCACAAAACTAAGAGGATCTATTTCTATTTACTCATTTAATTTTCGACAATCAAATTGATATTAATTCAAAACAATTTTGAAGATCGTCATCATCATTTGAAGATTATCACGTATTAAACATTTAGATTTTAGATTTGATGATGATATCTTCATATTCTTCCATTTCAGCATTAATAAGCTCCATTAATAATAGCCATCATCATCATCATCATCGCGTAAAGAAGCATACACACACACTTGATATATTCAAGCACGAATAATGAATTAATTTCATCCGTATAAATTTTTAATGAATTCAATTTATTTTGTCTCATGTTTGTTTGTTTGTATCGCATAATTATAATCAAAATTAATTTCAACTAATTTATAAGAATTATTTCAACTGATAATCGATCAAATTTTCCTGATGAAATGACCATCTTTATATCATTTGTAATTTAATTTCATCGTAGTAATTTGATACAAACAAAAATCTTGATCAATTATTAAACGTAAATAATTAGCCGTTGATGTATATAATAATAATAATGATAATAATGAACAATAATAATATTTTATCACTAATCATTTGTAATCATTATTATGAATTATTTTTCATTATTAATTCATTATTAATGATAACATCCAATAAAATTAATATGGTACAATCAAAAGGTATTTGTTTAGTTTTGATTTAAAGTTGTACACAAAGTTCCTGTACTTTCAGGAAAACATTGAATAATTTTAACATTTTACCATCAAATTAATTTATTTTCATTCAATAAAATAGTCTTAAGAAATACAAACGAATCAACGAAAAATGAATGGTTAAATCAAAGATCAACAAGAATGATAATCGATAATATTTTCAATGATAATAATAGTAAAAGTAATAATGATAATAATAATAATAATAATCAATCAAATGTACTGCCATTACATGATTTTTTACCCGATAATTTTATCGGCGATGATTATGATAATCAAAATTTTAATGATTCATATGTATTACCAAGACCTGAAAATATAACAGCAATATTGTTGGAATGGTATCCACCTGAAGTGCGAATCAATTGGAATTATGATCGTAGATCATTGAAAAATGTCCGGTTACAATCATTTCAAATTATTTATCATCCAACACGATCAAGGTAAAATAAATTAAATCAATTTAATCATTATTGACTGATTCACTTGATTATTTTTCGAATAGATATCGTGTAATACAAGAAATACCTCCATTTTATAATAATATAACCTTAGATCGTTTACAATCTGGTACTGAATATACATTACAAATAATTGCATTATCTGAAACAGGCCAAACAAATAAAAGTAGATTAGTGAATTTTGTTTCACCTGATAATCGTATGTATTGCTCAATTTATTGCTTAATTATTTGACGGAATTTCATTATTTTCTTCCGAAATAGAAACACGTAGATCACATCGTAAATTTACAAATCGTTATATTCATACATATCCAGATGAGATTATAAGTGAATCGCGTATTGTAAGAAAAGATGAAGTTATCATTGTTATGATTGTCATAGCTGCATGGATTGGTTGTATATTTATATTTTTTAATAAATGGGGTAAAATTCGAATGCTAGAACCATATCAACCACAATATAAAGAATCATTTACAAGTTCAATACATTCGCTGCATCCAAAAACATCACGTATGAACACATGTACATCGGTACCACCGAATATGATCTCATTAGAAAGTCGTGGTAGTCTAATTGCTGAACGTGATATTATGTTTCATCATAATCGTATTATTGATAGTGGACAATTATATCAATGTGCATCCGGCACCACTTATCATCATCCAGCATATAGGCCTCGATTGAATTCAGTGTTTGTCGGTAATCCATATCATCGTAATTCATTATTTCCTGAACCACAAATGCCAAGAAAAGTTAAAAGTGCTGAAGATTTAAAATCATTAGTTGTACAAGTGAATAATAATGTACCGTCCACATCGACATCAGTTCTTTGAAATTGAAAGTAACTAACCGAAATAATGATGAATGATAATATCAAAATAATCAAAAAAAGTGTCAATCGAATCAATGTTTTTCAATACATTCAATCATTCAGATCATCCGTATTTAATCATCATCAATTTTCACATCCGAAACATTTATAAAATATATTTTTGATTAAATATAAAATCATTTGACCACAAAAACCCACATATGAACCGTTGTCTAGCCATTTAAAACATTTTCAAAATCATCTGTCCATAAACCAACCAAAAGTATTATAAAGAAACATATGATAATATGCATAATAATCATTGTTATTTATTCAATTTTTCAATTCCTTCTCTTCAATGAAGTATTATCATACCAATATATAATATAGCATATAGAGAAACAATCAAAAAAAAAACACATTCAATGATTAATTCAAAATTAATTACATGTCCATTTATTTAATCAATTTTATCGAAATTGTATCATAGTTTATTTTTTGTTCCATTTGAACGAATAAACATGTTCAAAATGAATTGAATTGAATCAAATTTAATCATTTTCAAGTATCTTTCTTTAATTAAAATGAATGCGCAAATGCTTTCAATTTCAATTACATTAATTGAAATTGAATTGTACAATTACCATTGAATTAAATCAAATTTTCAATTCAAATTTTACGATTATGTTATCATACATGTTGTCATATCAAATAATCTTTTTGATGAGTAAACAGCAACAACCACAACGACAATTGAACAAGTTTCTACCAGAGAAAATTCAAGCTCCAAGTTTTAATTAACGATATTACATTTGATGTTTGTTTACTGTTTGCTTGCTGTTGATGTTGTTTATATTATTTAATGATAATGAAATGAAAATTATCTTTGAAAATTAAGCAAACAATCAAATGAATGAATTGAATGAATGAATGAATGAATTGATAATAAAATTTTTATTATTCAATGAAACACACATAGAATGAACAATAAAGACTATAGTCGAAAATCGATTGACAGCTGCTGGGTATCTACTTTATATTTGTGTTTTTTTGTTTGTGTTTGTTTATTGTTTTATTTTATGAGAATTATTAATTTTAAAAAGAGAAAAATTGAATTTACAATAATAAAATGTCTAATACAATGAATTCAAGTAAGCATTGTTTATTTGAGGAGATTATTTTTTGATTATTATTATTATTATCGATTAATATAATGATATCTTTTCTTTTCTTTTCGTTTGAAAATAAAGATAAATTCATTCATTATTTTTGTTATGGTTCAAATTTACTCTCGAAACGTATGTTGATTAATAATAAAAGTGCTGAAAAATTCTGTAACGGTTTGTTGAATGATTATCGTTTAACATTTTCGGGTAATTCAAAATTTTGGAAAGGTTCAACTGCTAATATTGTTAAAGATCCAAATGTATGTTCCTGATTCATTGATTTTCAATTTAATTTGATCAATTTTTGATAATTTCTAGAGCAATGTTTATGGTGTTGTATATCGACTAAGCGAGAATGATATAGAAAATTTAGATCGTCAAGAAATTGGTTATGATCCAATCGATGTGTTGATAAAATTATATGAAACAAACAACAACGATGATAAAATGATTAAATGTCGTACATATGTACAAAAATCATCATATTCTTGTGATAATTATAATAATGAATCGATACCTAGTCGTTTATATAAAGATGTCATAGTCAAAGGCGCCGAAATGAATTGTTTACCGGCAAATTATATTGAAAATGTCCTAAAGAAATTCCCCGATAATGGTATTATTGATTGTGGACCCGAAGGTTTTAGCAAAGAATTTTATTCTGAAATGAAATAATTGAAATTTTCTTAAATTTTATTAATTTCCATTTTTTTTGTAATAAATAAATGAATTTTGTGATTCATTTTGTTTGAAAGTATCAAAATGTTTCAAAAGAATTTAAATTCAATAAAGAAATCAAATCAATTACGAAATTCATTGAAATCAAATAAGGTTTGTGTTTGAATTGAAAAATTAGATAGCGCCACTATTTTGTTTTATTTATCTTCAATCTTCATTAATCATTATAACTCAATGTCAAAGATATTTAAAATTTTTTATTTGTGTGTTCTCAAATATAAAAATTTGAAGTTTGATACATTTTTATCTTCAATTTGCTTTCAATTCTAAAACAAGTCAACCAAAAAATCTAATCGATCGAAAATGACGCGAAAATTCTTTGTCGGTGGTAATTGGAAAATGAATGGTTCACGTTCAATGAATGATGATTTAGTGAAAATGTTGTCAACCGGTCCATTGGACCCGAATACTGGTTTGTTTCATTTAGTTTTAATTTGTACCCTAATTTTTCATTTATTTTTCGATTTTTTAGAGGTTGTTGTCGGTGTTCCAAGCATCTATATGGCTGAAGTTCGATCAAAATTACCGAAAACAATTGGTGTTGCTGCACAAAATTGTTATAAAGTACCGAAAGGTGCATTTACCGGTGAAATAAGTCCAGCTATGATTAAAGATGTTGGTGCTGAATGGGTTATTCTTGGCCACAGTGAACGACGTAATGTTTTTGGTGAAAGTGATCAATTGATTGGTGAAAAAGTTGAACATGCACTACAAGAAGGATTGAATGTAATTGCATGCATTGGTGAATTGTTGGAAGAACGAGAATCGGGCAAAACTACTGAAGTTGTATTTCGGCAAACACAAATAATTTCAAGTAATTATTCCAGCAAAATCATTTGAATTCAATTCATTAATTTTTTTCTGGTCATTATTCCCCATTAGAACATGTAAAAGATTGGTCAAAAGTAGTGTTGGCATATGAACCAGTATGGGCAATCGGTACCGGTAAAACGGCAACACCACAACAAGCACAAGAAGTACATCAACAATTGCGACAATGGATGGCCGAAAATGTATCACCACAAATTGCCGAATCAATCCGTATCATATATGGTGGATCAGTAACAGCTGCAAATGCTAAAGAATTAGCATCACAAGCAGATGTTGATGGTTTTTTGGTCGGTGGTGCATCATTGAAACCTGAATTTGTTCAAATTGTTAATGCTCGCCAATAGAAGCAAAGCTCTATCGATGAACAATTCTCTTATATCAATGCTGATCCAAAACAAAAACAAAAATTTGATTTTAAATTTTGTCAACAAATTTGACAAAATATTTTTTAATTTTTTTAAAGATAACTCATTGAGTTAATCAATATTTGATTTTGAATAATACATTAGAGATTTTAGATTAATGAATATTTTAATAATTTTCAAAAATTAAAAATTCGAAAACTTTGAAATTCAATCAAATGAGTTTTTAATGGTTTTCCGAAGAATTTAATTAAAATTCATTTCAACCAAAATTTTCCTTAGAATCAATTCATCACACGCTTGCTCAATGAATACGAGGAATTACATCAGCCAATTTAACAAAATTTCGGTATATTTAAAAGCATTAAAATTAGATCAACATCAACACATATTCTAATGTTCAATCATTGAATCGAGATCAACGACGTCGACGCATCGCAAAGAATCGTAAATATCATATTGCAATGCTTGACATGAAAAACGGCATGAAATACACGTCTGTATATTTACATGTTGTTTATAATATGTTTATGTGTTGATTTATTATTAATCATATTTATTCATTTCATTTCAATTTATTTTCATTTCAGGAAGAAGATAATGCTAATATTGTTAACCGAAAATATTTCCTATGAATATTCATGTATGAAAAATTATACAATTGAATTATTGAATGAATGAATGAATGAATGAATAAATACGAATGAAATTTGAACAAATATAGCCATATATATATGTGTTTTGATTTGTGATCTGATTTGATAATAATCAACAACAACATGCATATAATTTTTTAAATATTTCGTGCAATTTTAAAATCAATGTGTTTTTCATTTTATTTAAATCAAGGAAGAAGAAGAAGAAGCCATACATGTAATTGAATATTCAATGAATGAATAAAGATTGAAATCATTTAAAATTTTGAATTGAAATTCAACAAATCATTGTTTTCTGTGTGTTTAAAAACAATGAATCAGTCGTTAGTCCATTGAAAAATGAAATGAATTTAAATGAAATGATGACCATTCAAATTGTTTTACACTCAACTTACTAAATTGATAGATGGTCCACCATTATTATCATCATCATTATCATCATCTTCTCCATAAATAATAACATAATGACAATGATCAACAATTGAAATAACAATCTACACTCATCATCAACAACAGCATAATTTATGTTCAACATTTTCTTCAGAAAAAATTGGTCTCAAGGTTTTCTTGTTTATTATTATTATCATTATTATATGTAATTCATGTTATAATTTTGAGAAATTCAAATGCATTGATTCATAAATAGATTCACATTTAAAATAGAAACAAGCACCACATTCAAACAAGAACAACACTGTACAATCCATTGGCCACCATTATTGTATCATCCAAAACAGATATTATTATTTGAAACAAATGTATTGAATTTCTCTTCACGAAACAAATTTCCATTGAAAAACGATTTCGAAATACACGAAACGAATAAACGTAGAACGTGCACTCAACTATCACTTCAAAAATTTGATCATCATCATTATCATTTGCCATACAAAGCTCATTAAACATCAAACAATTCGCGCCACTGCCATATATACATGAATATATGAATCAAAAACAATTGATTCAAATACGGAGGCCACCATAGAAACAAACTAAGATCTGAATATATTGATTATACAATTATACACGCAGACATATGATACCAACACCTGTTTGCCACCAAATTTGAATTTGAAAATTTTTCATGAAATTATTTCTTGAAATATTTGATAAACATCAGCATAAACGACATCACAACAAGAGACAAAACAAAGCAAAGCAACAATTCAAATATTGAATATTGAAATGATTCAAAACAGCCATTCATTCATCATATAATCAATAATTAATCATTTCAAATTTTCAACCTGTTGTTGTGTCGATATTAATTATTATAATTGTAATAATTAACACCATGAATACATCATCATCATCATAAGCATCATTATTCACCATGGAAATTTGAACATTTTTTTCTGTTTTTCGTCGATTTGTTTTGATTTGTAATTTTTTTTCAATTGATATCACCATAAGAATATAAACACATTAACATAAACTATTCAATTAATTGAATTATTTCAATTATTAAATTGTATGTTTTATATTGAATCATTTACACGCAGCCATTACATTGACAATCTTCGAATCAAAGTGAACAAATCATATTTATTTTAATGATCGTCAAATTTAATGATACCAAAATCAAGCCAAAATCAATGATCTAATTTCAGCAGCGACTAACCATCAAATCATCAACCAAAAAACGACGCCCGAATTGTTTAATTGTGCCTTTTTCATTTCAAATAATTAAGTCTCATTTATTTTTGATTTAAATAATTGTTTCCTGTCTTAAACAATTATTTGGCCAAGGAAAAAACAAAAAGAAAATCATATTTTTTCTTTTTGTTTTTTGGTTGTCTTTGAAATAATTTTTACAATTTATTTGACCATATCGAAGATAAGCAGCCACCAACCAGCAAACAATCAAACAATGATTTTTATTCAAAATTTTTTCAACGCTTTATTAAGACGTAAACAAATTGATCAATCACATTTGAGTGAAACAAGATTAGATCGATGTTTGACAACATTAGATTTATCAGCGCTTGGTATCGGTAGTACACTTGGTCTTGGTATTTATGTGTTGGCCGGTGATGTTGCTAGCCGTACATCTGGTCCAGCTGTTACCATTTCATTTCTGATTGGTTTGTTATCTAATTAATTATTTTTAATTAATTTTTCAATTTCGATCTAATTATTCATAGCTGCAATTGCATCAGTTTTTGCCGGTCTTTGCTATGCTGAATTTGGTGCTCGTGTCCCTAAAGCTGGTTCAGCATATGTTTATTCATATGTTACTGTCGGTATGTGCGTTTGATTTCAATTTCTTGCATATATCAATCCATTAATTTCAATTAATTCTATTTTTTTTTATTTATTCCAAAACCCCAAGGTGAATTTATGGCATTTGTGATTGGTTGGAATTTGGTTCTTGAATATGTAATTGGTAATTTTGAAATACTTCCATCGATTTTCATTGAAGAAATTAATTGAAATAATTATGAATCATATTTTCATTAATTGAATAACGCAGGCACAGCTTCGGTTGCTCGAGGTTACAGTAATTACATTGATTCATTGGTTAATGGTACAATACAAACAAATTTACGTTATTATTTACCGATCGATGTAACTGGATTGAGTGCTTATCCAGATTTTCTTGCATTTTTAATTACATTTTTATTGACAAGTAAGTCATTGAGGAATTGAAGTGAATTAATTTTGTTTTTTTTTCAATTTTTTCCCATATGAATTGAATGAATAATTATTTTGTCATTTTTGAATTGAATGTACTCATTTTTCCCTATCTATATTGAACATGTTCAATAATTAAATAGTCATGCTTGTGATCGGTGTAAAAGAATCGACACGTTTCAATTCAATATTCACTGGTATTAATCTATTGGTTGTCATATTTGTCATTGTTGCTGGTTCATTTCATATTGATTTTCATAACTGGAATTTATCAAAAAATGAAATACCAGACAATGCTGGTAAAGGTGGTTTCTTGCCATATGGATTCTCTGGAATGATGTCAGGCGCTGCAACCTGTTTTTATGGTATTATTTTTTTCATAATGTGACAATTTTTTGAAGTAATTTCAAGATTATTTATTTTGTTTTCGTTATTGACAGCATTCATTGGATTCGATGTAATTGCAACGACTGGTGAAGAAGCTAAAAATCCACAACGTTCCATTCCAATCAGCATCGTTTTATCGTTGTTGTTCGTGTTTTTAGCATATTTTGGTATATCGGCCGTACAGACATTAATGTTACCATATTATCTTCAAACGGAAGAAATAACTAAAGGTGCACCCTTGCCATACGTTTTCGATTATGTTGGTTGGCCTGTGGCTAAATGGATTATTTCTATTGGTGCATTGACCGGTTTATCTACAAGTCTTTTAGGTGCAATGTTTCCATTGCCAAGAGTTCTTTATTCAATGGCCAGTGATGGTGTAATATTTCGTTCATTTGCCGATATCAATCAACGAACCAAGACGCCAATCTTGGCTACACTTGTCTCCGGTATATTTGCCGGCGCTATGGCAGCATTATTCGATGTAAAAGAATTGGCTGATATGATGTCAATCGGTACATTGTTAGCTTATACATTAGTATCAATATCAGTTCTGATATTAAGATTTAAAAATGAAAACGAAATGTTTGATTTTGTTGATGGCGTCAGCAATTTACCAGTCGAAATGAAACCATTAAGATCAAATGAACAACATGAAAGTTTGGATGAAAATTCAAATGAAAATAATTTATGTATGAAATTATTCAATACTAATCAATTAAAAGAACCTAACGAGCAAACATCTCGTCTATCGACTAATCTTATTATTTTCATCAGTAAGTAATACTGATTTTCATTTAAATTATAATATCATTTAATTCTAATTCATTCATCATTCATATTTTTGATCAAATAGCAACAATATTAATCATATTCGATGCATTACTTGTATATCTTGAAGATCGTCTAATCGATTTAGAATTAAATTCATTTATTATCGTAATAATAGTGTTTTTGATATTATTTATATCAGCAATATCATTAACAATGCAACCAAGATCAATGAAAAAATTATCATTTCAAGTACCATTAGTCCCATTAATACCCATATTAAGTATGTTTGTTAATTTTTATTTAATGTTTAAATTATCAACAACAACATGGATACGTTTCGGTGTTTGGATGTTGATCGGATTATCAATTTATTTTTTCTATGGTATTTGGAATAGTAATGAACGATTAAATAATAATGATTCAAATAATAATAACAATAATAATAACGATAATAAACGTTGGAAATGATTGATTTATCAAAAAAAAAAAAAATATTAATTCAATTTTTTACACCAAAAAACCAAATAAATAAATGATTGATTTGATAATGATTCAAATGATGATGATAATAACCTTTGCTTGTCACACAATAACCACCGATTATAATATATTATATTATGAATGATTTGATCGTCCAAAAAACAATTAAACCCTAAGATGATTAAGAATAATAATTGTTTGTTATTTTTCAAAATATTTTATTAATTTTTTTTATTTTAATAAAAAATTTAAAAATTTCAAGAAATTCAAAAAATTTCAAATTTTGAAAATTTTAAAAATTTTAAAATCTGGTTATTTTCTAATTTTCGCCGACAGATGGCGCTTTCGCCCAGTGTTTTTTTGAATTTTTTTCTACCAATTTTCAAAAACCTATGAATATATAATCATCATCATCATCATTTATAAAATTTTATATAAAACATGTGCTAAAAAAAATGAAATGTCAAATAGTTCAACTTAAGGTGTTAGCGTTAAACATGAGAATTTTTCAACATGAAAAAAAAAATTTGCGCAAAATCAAAGAAATCAAATTTTCTCTGATTGAAACGGTTTTTAAAAAATTTTGCCGTCTACCTCCACTAGCGCCGGCAGTATTGTTCACTCAATCATATCTATGACGTAGTACTACGTCAACAGTTATGCTTAAAACAAAATTAAAAAACGTATAAACACGTCTGTAAGCAGTGAAATGACAAAATCATTTTTCAAAAAAAAAAAAAAAAAAAAAAATGAAAAATTAACCTGAATCATCTTACTGCACGCCAATACACGAAAATTTTATTTATTACAGTCAATGGTAAAGTATAAAAAATCAAAAACAAAAAATAAATTCAAATTTTTAAATAAACAATGTACATAAATGTGTGTGTGTGTGTGTATGTTTCAGTGCATCATGTGTAAACACAAGTCAATATGAATAAATGGATGGATGGATGGTGATGGTGATGGTGATGATGAACATGAACGATAATGTGTCATTTCCATTCATGGCGTTTTTTCGGCGAACGATTTTCTATTGAATAAATAACTCGCGTACGTCCTTTATGAATTGACCTTCCGTACGTCTTATGTGGACGGACGTTTGCACGTGAGCATAAGCTCCGCCGAATGAATAAAGTTTATGGTCATTGCTTTTCGACTAAGATTTTCAACGATATTTTCGATTTTTTTTTTTTTTTTGTTCTCCTACCACCACCATCATTATTCATCAAAAATTAGAAATTGTATCGAGTAATGATTAAAGTTTTTGTTTTGTTTTGTCGTTTAAAACACAAAATTGGTTGAAAAATTTAATAATTTAAATTAAATTAAAACAAAAATAATTCAACAAAATTTATAAACAATATTTTTTTGAACGTAAATCTGTTAAACAGTGTTTTAATTTTGAATATTGTTTAATTTTCATCATCATCATCATCATTATTATTTGAATTCAATCAATAAGCAATTTTCAAGCAGACTATGGATTCAAGCAATTCTCCGCAAGATGCAAAAAATGATTCGAAACAAAGAGCCGAGGCTAAAACACCATCACAAAATTCGATAGATGATCCAATTGATCAGCAAAACAATTCTAGCGAAATTCATGACGATTTGACAGATTTTCATCATCAAATAGTAACAAGTGAAATAATAGACAAATTGATGATGAAATTCTATACTCTAAAATGGAATGACAATGATGTTAAAGGAACATTGTCATCAATCAGATCTATCGTGAGTGAATTGAAATTAAATGGTAAAGTTCTTACAGACAACGAAATAATTACAAGAGTCATCCATTTATTGCCCGAAGAATATGATGATCTTGTTTGTTGCATTTCTGGACCGAGAAAAGCTGGTAAAGCTGTTACATTTAATACATTGGAAGAATTAATAATCGAACATGCTGATCTAATGAATTATCGAAATGATTTAATCAATAAAAATGATGAAAATGAAAGAAAAAATAATAATAATATTCGATGTTACAAGTGTCATAAAATGGGACACATTAAAAGACAATGTCCTATGTCAGGCTATAATAATAATGATACCAGAAAATCAAGACTGAGTGACGATGAATTTTATGATTATTGTGAATTTGCTTTTGGTAATCCTACTATGCACATCATCAATGATAGAAAATACTTTTCTGAAATCAAACGTGAGATTAACGTTGAATTATATACAATTTTTGGCGATGTTACTAAGGCTTCAGCAATTGGAACAGTCGAGATTGAAGTTCATGATGGAACGTGTTGGCGATTGATAAAATTGAATGATGTTTACTTGGTAAAAGATTCAATAGTCAATTGGATTTCGATAGGTCAAATGGTAAACGAAGGCGCCCAAGTTAGTTGCTATAAGAATCAAATGATATTTGAATTTCAAGATAAACAACGTATTTATGGTCATAAATGCATAAAAAATAGAAATCTTTATGGAATACGTGCAAAATTTATCAATAAACGTTCAAATATAATACGAATCGCAAGCAGTATTATAATGACGCGTGAAGAATACAATTCATTCATTAAACATTGATATTCATTAAATATGAATCTAAAAACAAAAACAAATTCAAAAATACAAAATTTGAATATTAATAATTTTAATATTTCAAGATTACAAATAAATCAAAAAAAAAAAAAAGATATTCAATTTGAAAATTCATTTATTTTGACTTGATTTATTTATTTTCCAATCATCATTATCATTCCAATCATAATCATAACCGATCTTTATTTTATTCTTATTTCCATTCAATTTCATTTTGATTTAACCCATTTAATGTTGTTTGATTAACCATTTTAAATATCATTTACAAATGGGTGCAAATGCTTGAGCAGAGCACCGATAAATAATGATTTATTTATTTATTATTATTATTATTCATCAAACATTGATTTTGATCGATTTTAGATGGTGTAACCATCAAAGCCATTGAGGAAAATCTAAGAGAAACCATTGTCGAAGATGACCATTCAAAGATCATCGAGTACCATCAATTTACACCGATTCGAGTCGTGTTGCCGAACCTCGTTCCGCCGATGCATTTTCCCGAAACTTCCACCTTCTCCGAATATTTCCAACGTTCCAACTGTTTAGCGCAGTTTTCCCTGTCATTTTCCTAAAACTCCAAAGTCTTCGAAATATCCTCCATAAACATTGGACAAGCAGACGCACGTATGCATACACAGATGCAGACACACATCAACCAACGCACGCACACGTACGTATATATAACATCAAAGATAATAAATTGAATGTGTTGTTGTTGTTGTTCATATATGGGTTTGGCGATCATCAACGAAATTGGGGCTGAAATAGAAAAAATAAAATAAAATAATGCCAAAAACTTGAAGATTTGAAGAATTGAAAATTGTAAAAATGAATGGAAAAACTGAAAAACTTCAAGATTATCTTTGGAAAAATTGCGTAGGAATCCATTGAAAATGTATGGAAACATATTGAATGAAAATGCATTGAAATTTGCATTGAAATGCATTTAAATACATTGAAAATTCACATTGAAACACATTGAAATTGAATGTACAATGAATTTGTGGATGTATTTGCGCTCATCAAAACATCGTATATTTTGTTTATTAATTACTCTTTTGATCAATGAATTTTTCTATGAAGATTATTTTTCTCTTCAGCTTTTGACCAGTGAAACAATAAAATAGAAAAATATTTGGTCAAATAGTAACACCAATCGTCCAAAACAAACTTCAATGATTTTCGATTTCAATATTTTCATATTTGCTTAGTGTTACCGTGTTTGTTTGCTGTATCATTCCATCAGAAATTTCAATGAATTGAAATTTACATTGAATTCACCATTATGAATAAACCATATTATGAATAAAACCATCGTAAACAGACCATTGATGAATGAGCATCATCGAATATATCACATGAAAACGGTGAATCCATTGAATAAACACTAAAGCACATCGAATTACATTGAAAATGAACATCGTTGAATAATAAACCATTTGAAAAATGTACATTGAAAATGTACATTGAGAATTCATTGAAAATTATTCCTTGAGCCAGAATTCAATTTGACAAAAAGTGAAATTCAAAAAAATATTCTGCATGAAAAAATTCTGTCAAATACACACAGACAAACACACACACAAATGCTTTTAGGAATTTTGAGAATTTCTTTTAGTTTTTTTTTTTTTTTTTTTGTAATTTGAAATTTGAAATATTGCTCATTCATTTGTTTTTGTTCAAAAAGAGATAAATTGAATTGAATTGAATTTGAATGAAATTCGTGAAATTCACAATTGTTTTCGGTAAATTTACCATTATAAATATTCACATTTTTTTTTTTTGAATTAAATGAATGAAATTCAAAACGCCAAGAATAATTATCATTGAATTCAATGCTATTATTTGAATTTACTGTTTGTGTGATGTTTTTAATCCTTTGACCAAACCTTGCACACACACACACACACACACACACACACACATGACAAGATTGATTCAATTCGAGAGCAGAAAAGTTTTTTTTTAGCTGAAATCTTGCTCAGCCCGAGCCAGGCTCGGGCATTTTCAAGCCATTTTCAATCAGGAGAAGGCAGTTTGGTTAACAGAATTTTTCAGGGAAAAAGTTTTCGACTGGTTAAGGTTGCACGATGAGTAAAAGTTTTTTTTTCAGATCATTTCCAAGTTTAAATTTCTTCTTCCACATTTTTCAAACGATGAATTATTACACTTTTGATGATGATGATGATGATGAGCGATGTGTTTGCTACTAATTGCGAATGCGTCACATTCAAAATGAAATATTTTTTGCTTACATTTTCCATTATATATATATTTCATTTAATATTTTCTTTTTCTTCTTTGAATATTCAGCGTCTTTTTAAATATTAGGTTGTCCGAAAAGTTCTTGCCGATTAATCGATAGAGTTGTTGATGAAAATCGGCCAAAACTTTTCGGACAACCTGAATACATTTTCAAACTTTAATTCATCTATATATAAATAATTTTCAATGGATTTATTTTACTTTGAAAAAATTTGTTTGTTTTTTCATGTGTTCTACATTTATTTATTATACTTTTTTACCATTCATCCAATTCATTGCTTCAATCTTTGAATAATAATGAAAAACGCCAAAAAAAAAAATACTTTTTTTCAAATTTTTCTTTTTTTTTTTTTCCATTGAAATTCAATGCAGCTCAATGCAAAATTCAAATGTGTAATTTAATGCTTTTATTTATGATTCACAATACATGTGTGTGTGTGTGTGTGTATTCAACGATTATATTTTATGCGAATCTCATCAATTCTCAATTCTCAATTCAAAGCATTCAATGCTGCTGCTGCTTACTACTGCTTATATTTCATTATTTTTTTTTATTACCAATTGAAAGTGGCTGTGAATAAATAAATAAATAAACCAAACTAAACCAACCGAGTAAATAGAAGAAATTAATGTAATACAACACATTGAAGAATTATAAAAAGAAACCAGATTCACATAGGATGAAGAACATGCGCGGCTTTGTATATACACAGAGAGACCAGACCTTGTATAGATCTCTCTCAATGAATGTTCATTAGTCTCTATAAGGCTATAGGCTCTCCTGCTATATTTTGATTGAGAATTTTTCGCCATGTACAATCAATTCAAATATATGTTTTTTACATTTCGAAAAAAATGTAAACATTCGAAATATATTTGATAAGTCTGAATGTATATAGATTATCAAAAAATAGACCAAAATAGATCGAAATAGATCACCATGACTCATGGTCCTAGGACCCTGAAACTCAAGACCTGTGTTATATATCAGTGTGTGTGTGTGTGTTTGCTTTGTTTTTGTTATTTCAAATTGTTGTATCAGTGGTACGTGAATCTACTCAAATGATTCAATGTTTATTCAATTCAATATAACCAATTTGATTTGATTTAGTTTTTGTTTTTTATATGTGAACATTTTCTACCCGAGTTTCATTGCTCAATTTATTGTTTATCATTTCCATTTATTATGATTATCATCGGTATTCATCATCACCACCACCACCATTACCATCACCGACGATAACAACAACATTTGGCAACACTGTTTTATGTGCAGCCATTTCAAATTTGTTCATCATCGTAAATCGTCGACATCATCGAGATTGTCATTGTTCGTCGGTGAATTTCGTCGTTGTTTTGTGAATACATTTTCATTCGTTTGTTTGTTTATTTATCCATAAAACACAAATCTTTGTGAGTAGAAAAAAAACCATATTTTACTCCATAATATCACATCATATCAATATTCGTATCAATGTTCAATGATTTTAAATAATCGTAAATTTGTGATCATTGAATGTATGAATCATCATCATCATCGTTGAAAAACATAGAATTTATTGATTGAATTTTTGAACATATTTTCAATCAGATTTGAATCAGATTCAATTTTCATCATCAACTGAAAATTTAAAATTTGAATGTGATTTTTGTTTTGATTTCAACCCGATTATCCATTGATTATCTACCGATTATTAATGTAGATTTAACTCGATTAGTTGGTTTGTTTGTTTACATTGTAAGCTTTCAACTGTATTAATCGTTTGAAAATCAGTCTTCAAATAACCGATTTAATTCAACAATGAAATTATCATCATCATCATCATATCATTCTTTAAATTTTAATCAAAATAATTTCAATGATAATAATAATAATAAAGATATTGGCATCATCGATGACATGAAAATGTCCAATGACAAAATATTATCATCTAAATCCAATAAAAATAACAACAACAATAGAATAACATCAATAATGAAATCATTAAGCCTTTCATCACAATTATTATTATCATTAATTTTGATCATTTTATTGATCAATACGGAATCTTCATTTGCCTTCAATAAGAGTAAGTTTTTTCATTTTTTGAAATTTGCTTTTTCTTTGACATTCGCTTTCTTTGAAATTCTATCTTAAGCCTAAGACCTCTTCGAAAAGAATCCCTGATAATCTCCCCATGAAACTTTTCAAGGGTTTAACCCTTTCATTTTATAATCACCAATATATTTATGATTGTTTATGTGTGTGAAACAATCTATGCAAACACTCGTCTAATGTGTTCATTATTGTGGTTTATTTTTCAACCAAACAAATAGATTTTTCATTTACACTTGTCATGTGAATTCAACTCTAATTCATAATTCATAATCATTTCATTTTTCACAAATATGATTATATCATCATTGTCTCACACCATTCATTTATATCTCCCTCTGTGTTATTCCATGGTAACCATCATCATTTTTTTTTGGTCGATTTGATTCGGTTTTTCGTGATTTCGATGAACAACAATTGAACAGTTTTTATTTCTTCATTTCATTTTTGAATTGTCCGGACACATGAATTTTCTGTGTGCACCAAACGATGGTGACGAATGAATGAATGAATGACAAAAATAATAAACTGACAATTTCATTGATTACCATGGTGATAATCATCATTCAATGAATGTGCAGAGGAGATTCACAAAGCTTTTACATTCGTTTTTAAATTTGAAATTTTCCACAGTTTTTGGATTGAAACAATATTTTTCCATTCAAACAGCAATCATGACAGCCATTGATTGATTGATTGATTTAGATTTGAATTTAAAAGTATTCTTCTTTATTCTTTGAATTATCAATCGATTATATTGAATTATTAAGCTTTCAATAGAATAATAATTCAAAATGTTTGAAGACGTGAATCAAAATTGAATTTTCAAATTTGAATTTCAATCAATGAATTTCATTCAATGAATGACAATTATTCAAAGAAATACAAAATTGAAAAAATACAAAAAGAAAATCCATCACAAATGTCAGCTTGTCATTCGATTATCATTATCATTATTATTATTATTATTATTATTATCATGTCATGGACAACCATTTCAGTGTGTCTTCATTAAACACTAAAGAATATTTTTCTTTCCCAAGAAATTGGTACATTTGAAATTATTTGAATCTCCTTGAAATTCTTGAGAAAATTCTTAGAAAATTCATGACAAATTCAGAATTTCAAAGCGTATTCAATGTGAAAAATGTTCAGAGTGTTAGAACATGTTCAAAATGTGATTATTCCTTGTGATTTTCTATGTGAAATTCTTGAATTTTCTTGTATTTTCCTTGAAATTTCTCTTGAATTTTCCTTACATTTCGCTCAAACATTTTTTTCATTCATTTTAACAAATTGAATTTGAAATTTGTCAAAATAAAATGAAAAATGAATGAGTGAATGAGTGAATAAATACAATAAATAAAGACATTTATTGTATTTATTATCATTATTGTTATTTTGAATTCATGATTTCAACATGGAAAATGTTTTGAAAAACATTTTATGAAAATGTTTTCCATATGGACATGTGTGTTTTGACAAATCAAATTTTAACTTTTTTAAAATTTTACTTTAAATTTTGAATTTGAATTTTGTATTATTTGAATTCTTTGACAAATTTTGCCAAGAATTTCTCTTTTCCGGAATTAAATACTTTGTCAAAGAAAATTAAATTCTTCGAATAATTCTTGACTTTAAGAATTGTTTTCGTTTTGGAATTTGTCTTGAACAAAGTTCAAGATTGTTCTTTAAGATATTATCTCTTTTTTCTATTTTGAATATGAAGATGTTTTTATTATGAAATTTTCTTTAAGAATTTTCAAGAATTAAAATTATCAAACACATTTGCGAATCGCCTCTTAGTTGCCTTTGAATTGAGTATTTGAATGGCGTTATTATGTGTGTTCTTTATTTTCTTTTGTTCTTCTTTGTTATACGATTTTAAATCATTCAAAAACCTATTTCAAAAGTGATTTGATATTTGTTTTTGTTTGTTTTTTGAATTTTTTTTTATTTAAAAATAACTTTTACTTAAGTCAACTTGCTTAATTTTTGTTTTCATCAAATCCAAATCGTATTTGTTTTCTTAAAGTATTTTCTCTCTGATTGAATTTCCAATGTGTTTGTGCACACACACACACATTGAAAACATTACTTCGTGTTATTTCGTGTATTATTCGGCATTAGATTTATTATTCAAATACGAATGTAAATACGAATTGAAAATAACATGAAATGAAAATACTCGCAGTTCATCGACTTTTTCGCTTGTTATTTGCGTTGTGTATTGACGTATATTGATATCGAATCAATATTAATTTATTCAATTTCGATTTTTCTTCAATTTTCGTCTAATTTGAAAATTAATTGTTTGTATTTTTTCCAATCTTGTGTGTGTTTTACCAGTTCAGTTTAATGGTTTCTAAAATAGTCATTTCATTATTTTGATTATTGTTGTTGCTGCAGTTGATGCTATTACTACTAAACAATGGCTCAAATGTCCAAATTTACAAGTGAACGTACGAATAATTTGTTTCAATGATCATTTCAGTTGAAATCAGTTATTTATGAACAAACAAGCAAATAATAATAATAATAATGATTGGAAAGTGTATTATTTCAAAAGAATTTCTTTGAAATTCTTTAAATTTGAAAAATTTTAAAAATTTCCTAAATGAAAATGTATGTCGATCACAATCGACGAAAGAAAAAATTTTCAAGAAATTCTTCAGTAGAATCAATGAGTTTCTCCGTAAAATTTCCAGAAATTTAAAAGAATTCCAGAATTTCATTCGATATTAATCAAAATATCAATCGCTCGAGGCAATTTTTGCTTTTTGAAATAATTCATTTTCATTCATACATGTTCATTCATTCCATTTATACTTCCATTTACTTTTACTTCATTTCATTCATATTTCACTTGGTTCATTCATTCTACAGGACATTTTCATAGAGATAAAAATATCTCAAAAAATATCTTTGAAAAACATCTCAAAACATTGAATATGGCAGCAGCATCATCACTGTATCACTTCGCATCGTTGATCGTCATTGTCAATATGTTGTCATCACCATCATCACTTATAGCCCTGCATCTATGATAATAATAGTAATAATGATGATGATCATAATCATAAATCTTGATACAAGAATTTCATTTATTTTTATTTCAATTTTCTTCTTGGCTTATTTTCAAGCCGTGAAAATTCTATGATATTCGGTGATATTCTTCGTTGTTTTCGTCGTTCAAAAGTCCATTCATTATTGCTCGAATGGCCCATATGTTGTCGAATGGAATTGATTTATTTTATTTTATTCATTCATTCATTCATTTGGCTTATTTGATCATTTCATATTATCGTTGAACATCTTCAATGTTCAATGTCGAAATGGTTGAAATGTTCAAATGGATAAAATGGCTGAAATGTCAAAGAGAATTAACGATTCGCTCCTTGTTTCGTCTTCGATTTGAAGTATTATCATAGCCAGAACAGTGTTTAGTGTTGAATATTTGCTTTCGGAGATTTTAATTGCTTTGTAGATTCAAATGTTGATTCAAATGCGACGATTTTATTGACGAAAATGATGATCTTATTGGCCAGAAAATTGATTGACGAAAACCAATATGATTATTGAAATTGAAAATTGATTATCTACAACATATGAATATATTTGTGATGATGATATTTGCATTCAAATTGATTATAATATTGATTTGTTTCTATTTTCAAATGAATAATAATATCAGGTTGTCCGAAAACTTTTTGGCCGATTATATCGTAGGAAATCATAAGAAAATCGGCAAAAACTTATCGGATAACCTAATAATATTTGCATGAATATTGGCCAAATTCAAATGCATTTCATCCGATGTGAAAATCGATTTGAAAATGAATAATTTGAATTATAACATTGTTATTATTAGTATTATTCAGATTATTATTATTGTAATTTATTATTACAAATTCACAGCTTATTTTCATCATTATTCCATGAAATTGTAATAATTCTGTGTGAAATTACAAAATGAAAATTCCATTATTTGTCATGTCGTATTATCATTATAATAATAATCATTATTATGATTATTATGAACATGTTTTCAAGATCTTTCAAGAAAATGAATGCCTTCGAGGCTCTCTTCACAAGCTTCACAGGCTATATCTCTTCGCACACTAACAAGTTATTATTATATCTTCACAATTTGAAATTGTTTCACACACACATAGAATTCGTTATATCATTCATTCATTGTTTAGATCGTTCGAATAAATAAATAAATATCGATATTATCAATGTGTTTCTATATTTGTAATGATCATAATTTATTAATGACAAAAAATATGTTGATAATCATATTGATACATCGATTCAAATACATTGATATACCAAATTCCATATTTCAACATTATTTATTCATAATAATCCAATATATTTTGGCCAATATTCCTTGTACAAATACAAATGCAAACATTGTTATTATTGAATCCATTAGAATTTATTTAATCTCATTGAATTTTCTGGACACCAAAAAATGTGTTTTTTTGGGTGTGTTGTTTGTTTGTTTGTTTGTAATTTTCACCATTTATGTATAACCATTCAATCGCGATTCATTGATTCACCAGTCGATCGATTCATTCATTGGCTGATTAATTCATTGATTGATTCATTGATTCACCTTCAATTGATCCAAAGGTGTTATTCTATCAATTATTCGATTCGATCATTTTCAATTAAAAACAATGTTTTTTCAATGACCAACGGAAATCTTTTCTCATGAAAAAAATGAATCAATGTTTAAAATTAATAACAATTTTGAAAGAAAAACATTTCTTCTTCTTCTTCTTCTTCTTCGGTTGTTTTTGATCGATATTTTTCGTGTAACAGCGATAACCATATATATCAAAGATGACCATTCATATATCGATGAGCATTTGGCAGTGAGCGATGGCCGTATCCTAAGTATTATTTGAATTGAAAATAAATTACATGTCCAAATTGATAGTGGTGAGAATGAGTCCAAAAAATAAAACAAATTGAAATTTAAAAGTTTTGAAAATTTCTTGAAGAAAATTGAACAAAATTGATTTTTCTTCAATTCCACCATTGAACAACCATTGCAAAACACCTCGTTTTTTTTCGGTGATTTCTCATGTGTGATATATTTACCATTAACGATTTTTCTATTCTATTTTATTTTATTTTATTTCTTATCAAATAAGATAAGGGAATAAAGCAAATAATAATAATAATAATAACATAGCAATGGCAAAGGCAATAAAATGAAAAAAAAATCATGGCCATTTTCATTAATTTTTAATGATAATTCTTCTTATTCAATTCCATTCCATGACCATGTAATAAAGTATATAAAGAAAATAGATCTTTTGGAATCTTTCGAAATATTTCGAATCTTTCGAATAATTTGAAGAAACTTGAAGAGAATCTTTTGGATTTTAAATAATTGAAGAATCTTTCGATTCAAGAATCAAATATCAAAGTATTTCTTTTTTGAGCAAAATTCCCGAATGAAACCAATGAGATTGGAAAAATATTCCATTTGAAATTTGAAAATTGGAATTCAATTTAATTTTTTCAATTTTTTCAAATTTGAAAAAATTGAAAAATTCTTT
Organism: Psoroptes ovis; assembly: GCA_002943765.1. Taxonomy (NCBI): domain Eukaryota; kingdom Metazoa; phylum Arthropoda; class Arachnida; order Sarcoptiformes; family Psoroptidae; genus Psoroptes; species Psoroptes ovis. Next base: position 74,484 of record PQWQ01000028.1, on the reverse strand, counting down.
AAATTTTAAAGTTTTTTGGAATTCTTTCGATCCTTGAAAATTTATTTCGTGATTAGAAATTTTGACAATTTGTGTATGCATATGTGTGTGTATGAGCAGCACTGTGCATAGCGCAGGAGATGGCCCAACCGATAGCCTGATAGATAGCCCGATGTACATCCAAGTCTATATGCATTCTTGCACCATTATTATTATCACTGAATATTCAGTGATAACATTATCGAATGTATCATCATATGATGATAGATAGTGTGCTACACACATATATATTGAAAATAGCTTTAAAAACTTTGATTTAAAAGAATTTTCAAAAGAAAAATTTTCGAATAAGAAAATACATTTGAAAAACTTTATTTACTTAAAGTATTTATTCATTTTTGAAATTATTGAATTTTCAAAGTAAAAGAATATAAAAAGTGAAGTGAAGAATTTCACCAAATATGAAATAATAATAATTTAAATCAAATCACATCACAAATCAAATCAGACAAACAAATAAGTAGACAAATGAATAAACAAACTTTCATTTGAAAAAAATTTTGGCGCCATATTGTGTCCAATTTGAATTTTGCAATCTTTGAATTCTTTAAATTTCAATTCAAATTTCAAAATTGTTTTAATTTTAAAATTCTCAGAATTTTCCCAATGAGAGAAAATGATTCAAATGATTCTTTGAGAAATAATTGAAATTCTTTGAAATTTTCCCATGAAATTCTCTTTCATTCAATTATTTTCTGAATTCAGTTTTCTCTGCGATTGTCTCATATATGCAGCATATGAATCTTCGGTATACGGAGACACAAGTTTCGAAAATTAATTTCGACCATTTTTAAGCCTTTCTAAGTTAATCGCACAAGTTTGAAATGTAGTTTCAAAGGCTTACGAGAAACTTGAAAACGAAAAATTTCCAAAATTAATTTGAATAATAATTAATGATGATTAATTCCTTAGCCAAACCGAACCAAAAAAGTTCAAAGATGCTTACACATTGGAAGCGAAAAAATTAAGCAACAAAAAAAGTGATCAATTTTAATTCGTTATTTTTGCTAGCAATTGTTCGTATAATTATTTGTCTATTAATGATTGTATATGGATGTAATTTAACAGTGTGTACATTTTATACGGGTACAATGGGTTTCAATTTGGTTGTACAATTTTGTATTTTAACGGTCGTTTCAATGCTTGCTTTGTTTTCATCGTTGTAAAAAAAAAAACATTTGTTTTTGAAAAGTTCAAATGAACAAATTTTGAACAAAGAGAGAGAACAAAGGATGAGCTTTTATTTTATTTGCATTTATGGGCAAATTATATACACGCAAATGTGTTGAAATTTAAATGAAAATTTTTGATTTGTAATTCTTGTAATTCGTACAATTTTCTCATTATTATTTCGATTTTATGATGAAAATCAAAATTGGTTAAGAATTTGAATATTATTTGAATAATTCTTTGAATTTTTTTTCCCTTAAAAGATCTTAAATCACTGAATTTCCAATGAATTCCATGGAATTATTATTATCATCGATTGAATCGAAATCTAAGTTTGCTTTAATCGAAATTGTTCTCAGTTTTTTTTCCAATTCTATTTCAATTCAATTTTTCAGAATTAAGATCATTGTACAATGAATTCACAGTGGTGAATCAATGAATTATAAATTCATTTCAAGAAATTTTAATTTCCAAGTGAGAACAAGTAAAATTCATTGAAACAAAAAAAGAAAAAGAGATTGAAATAATTCATATTTACATTCATTGAATTATTTCAACATTCATTGAGTCGTTTTCTTCGTTTTCTTTGTTCTTCGATGAATTTAAAATAATCCTTTTGTTCTTAAGTATTTAAAATATTTGAAATTCTGTCATACTCTACCATCCGTATAGAAATGTAGAATAGGATCATTTCTCAGCTATGGTTTGTTCTTGGAACTATTCACGGACAATTCAGATTATCATTATGAACACAATTTCAATTCACATTGAATAAAACATGATGAAAACAATGATAATAATAATAATAATCAATACACGCATAAACAATTAAATGAATGAATGAATCGTATTGAAATAAAATGAATTCTTGAATAGAAATTGATTTTGAAATATTCATATTCATTCATTAATAATAATTATTTATTATTATTGATTTTATTCATTCATTCATTGATTCAAATATTATTATATAATATAATTCATTCCATTTCATTCATTCATTCATTCATTTCATTTATAGAATTAAAACCATTGATTTCATTCAACGATTATTCGTTTTGTATTGTTTTCCCATGTCGATTCTCATTTATTTGTTGTTTGTTTGTTTGTTGGTCTCCAAAATGTGATTTGCCATTGTTTTTCGGCAATTTTGACAATTTTGATTTTTCCATTCATTCAGTCTTCCATTCAATCATTTTCCATAGATTATAATTAATAAATTAATTAATAATTTTTCAATTTTCATTGTTTGTTTGTTTGTTTTTTAATTAATGAATTAATTAATTAATTCCTATTAATTGAACAATATATTAGTTGAATTTGAACAATAGTGTAATTCTCATATAAACAACAAAAATTCAAATTCAAATTAATTATTTTGAATTTTGGCTCATTGTTTTTGTATTGAATTTTGTTGTTTCTGTTGTTTTCAAATAATCAAATTTCAAAAAAGAAAAACGAGTTGAAATTGAATTGTCCGGAGAGAGAAATGAATCCAAATTTTTTTCGAATTTTTTGAAATTTATTTAAATTTTCAATTAGCCGATTGAATGATTTTGTCCCTTGATTTTTTCTGGTCCAAAGTTAAATTACGACATTTCACTAGTGAATACGGCATGTTGTCCATTTTTTTCGATTGCTTTGAATGAGCATCAAAGCCTTGAAGCTTTGAAGTGATCAACTAAATAAATGAATCGTAGGATTTCTAAGCATATTTCACCCTGTGTGTTGATTTCAGTCGTTTGAATTGTTTGATTGCTTAAAATGGATGCAAAATGATGCAAATTCCTCATTTGACAATGATGATGATGATGATGCTGTAATCATTGTTTATTTGGATTGTTTTTTTTTTTGTAATTTTTTTCCTGTATTTAAGTGCATTTGTTTGCTTTCGGTTGTTTGCTTTAGTTTGCTTTGAATGGTTTGCTCAATGGTTTGATATGGTGAATGCAATGATATTATATCAACAAAAAATGCATTGATAATGATTTTTGGTAATATTTGATGTTTGTTGAATACAAAATACATACAAATATTTCTATTATTATCATCACCCAAAAACCTATAAGTAATATTAAGGATTTTAAATGTAACATACATGTATGGATTTCCTATGTGGAAATATTCGTTTTGTATTTCAATTGATATGTAATTTCAATGCATTTATTTCAAATGAAAATCATTTCTATTTCATTCTTTTTGAAATAATTCTGCAGAAATGATGATGATGATGATCATCATCATCATCACCAACATGGAGATGATGATTTCTTCGTTTCAATGTAATATTCTCCATTATTTTCCACCGAAACATGCATTCAAGAATTATTTAAGAATACATCTAAGAATTCATTTTTAGAAATGATTTAAGAAATAGAGAAATGAAGATGTTCAGAATTACAAATTACTTTCAATTGATACAATAATCATATAGTTTGTATTTGTGTTTCAATTGTAATTGTACTATTTCTATTTGTGTGCACACACATATAAATTGTCATCAAATCATCAAAATATAGGCCAATGATAATGACAATAATAGCGAATATGATTTGCAATGTGATGCAACCCATGATATTCTCTTCTGCTTCATGCTGCTTTTTTGAACAAATAAAAATTCAATATGTTTCGTTGAAATGAAATGTATGATGTATGAAATGAATGAATGAATGAATGAATGAATGATTTAAAATAAATGAAATAAATCTGTTTCTTATTCGAATTTCATAAACATATCGAAGACAAAGTCAAACAGAATGGTCATTGAATGTATGATTTCATCATACATACAATCATACAAATCATATCTAATATCCAATAATATCTAACATATATTTGTGTGATTTATGCGAAAATAATGCGACATTATTGTCGCATTATTATTGTATTCCTTTATGTCAATAATACTTGAATCATTCTCATTGAAATATACACAATTATATTTTTGTGTATGTTTTGATTATTATCTTAATCATTTTTATATTTCATTTTGTCACGATGATGATCATTGTCAATGATCATCATCATTGTTGATAATTATCATTGTTATCATTGACTTTAACACTGATATTATCATTGAGTCAGATATTGTCATTAGAAAATAATAATCTCAAACACTTGATAACAACAATGACAATGACTTGATAATCAAAATTAATAGTAAAATATTGCAATTTAAAATTAGAGAAATATATAAATCAATGGCTTCGAAAGTGTACATTTTAATATATATTTTAGATGTGTAAATATGTGTTGTTAATATGTGTCGGTCTGTTGGTGCTTGTTGTTGGTGTGCATGCACCATCTTCAACCATCATATATTTAAGTATGTCTCATGCTTAAGAAAATGTTATCAACTCATTGTCAATGATTATGATGATTATTTTTCAATTGTTCATTTGGTTCCACTCCAAAAGCAATTATCATCATTATCAAGCGATTGCTCTTGTTGATAATTGACTTAATTGATAATAAAGTTATTTTAAATTATTTTCGTTTTTGAATATCCATATTCAAAACTTATCACGTTTGATGATGTTTCTATATGGGGAAATGTTTCAAAATGTTTTGTTACACGGCACTTTTTCACTTGATTAATTCTTTTGTTTTTAACCCTTTTGTTTATTTATGCACACACTATTACTCATTGATCAATGAGAATATCAAATATTCTTCCATCTTTCTCCATTTGAAACCTTTCGTTTGATTTCATTCATTCAAATAAATAAATGCATTAAGATGTAAACAACTTTCGATCGAGCGATAAATTTCTCTGAATATTTCTCGAGTAATTTACAAATAATTCATCATTCAATGATCTCTCCTAAATATTCATTAAACTCTCAATGACCTCATATAACATACAAAATAATTGCATCGAATCACATTGTTGTCATTATTATTATCAAAGTTCATAATAATAATCAATGAATAAATAAATGTGAATGTAAATGAATCTAATTTACTTCTAATTCAATTCTAATTCATTTGACATTTTCATAAAAAATCAAGTTTTATATTTCATTTAATGATGACGATTATTATTACCATTATTATTATTATCATTATCAACATTATCAGATATCAAAGATGATGATAATAATCTTTAATCAATGTAATTTGATCATGTTATCATTATTATTGCTTATTATTATGATAATATATATATCAGGAACTAAAAGTTTTTCAGTTATTTCCTTTCTGAAGAAAGTTACCATTTCCAAGTCATTGTTGTTGTTCTGAATGATATTGTCATCGTTGTTGACAATATATCATTATGATCATTACATTATTATAACTATTACTATTTCCATCATTATTCTGTTATGATTCTACTGATAATAATAATAATGATGATCCTATTATATACATGTGTATGATGATGATGATACAGATATGATGATAACAATAATAATATTATTTTCATTATTATTAATGATATTTTACTTTTAAATTCAACTTTTTTCACTTGTATTAATGTACATTTATCATTTGAATGAATTCATGAATTCCAATACTCAAAGAATATATTTGTTCATTCATTCATTTATATTTGTTTGTTTGTTTACAATACTTGTATTACTTTTTCCGATCATAAATATTTGATCGATTATCAAAATTCTATCATGATGATAAATTCAAACATTGCTGCACACACACACACCAACACCAGCACATACATATAAGGTATTTTCAAATACATTTTTAATGATTTAGAAATTTGTAAAATAACTCGGTGTACTTGTGAGTAACTTTAGTACTTCATTGAATTCTCGGCTCGATTCCATAAGATATAAATATTCATAAAAATTTGATTTTGAAATTTGTTTTTTCGATAGATTTTCATATTGAAACGATTCGTCGATTTCTATCGATTTATTTATCGATACGACAAGTACTTTGAATCCAATGCATTTGTCTGGTGTATTTTACTGAATTCCCTATGACTATTTCTTCATCAAAAAATTCAAAAATCTAAAATATGAAAATCAAAAATTTTAAACATTGAAATATATTCGATCACAGTATCACGAATGAATCTATTCATGAATCTGAGATTAACCCCTTTTTGTTTATTTTTGAATAAATAATTTATTTTGATTGCAAAAAATATTATTTTTTCGAAAAAATTCTTCAAATTCAAAATTCCCAAAATTCAAACATATTTAATATAAATAATGATCAAGTTTTAAATGGATGATAAACACACACACACACACACACACACACACACACACACACACACACACACACACACACACACACACACACACACACACACACACACACACACACAGATGCAGATATATTTAATATTCCAGATATCTTCTCGTATTTCTATCGACTATAAATACAACCGATATTTTTGAATATTTAATGCATTTTTACTCTTTGTTTGTCTATTTATTTGTTTGTTTATTTGGTTTTTTTCTGTTTCGACTCCATATTTACCATATTTACCATTGTCAATATTTAATAATATTTTTTCACTCTGTTTGTTTACTTGTTTGCCATTATTATTATTTCAGTATCATAATCATCCATTAATATTCAAAATAGTATTTGCCATTATTTACCATTATTTCGTTATTTTACATGGAAAAATATGAAAATTCTCCTGAATTTTCCAATTTTTTCATCCGAAAAAAAGTTTCCATTCATTTTCTATGGGCAAAAAAAATATTGAATCAAATTTTGCGTTTAAATCAACATCATTATTAATGATGTTTACGTTGGACATTCATTTACCTGATTTAAATTTTTCAAATTTGGTACATTCCTTTGCAAAACACTTACGCAAAACAGCTCATATCAGTTTGTTTGTTCTCACATACAACAAATGTTTGCTTCACTGCATAGCATTATTTTTCTTTTCTGCCTTTAAATATTAGGTTGTCCAAAAAGTTCATTCCGCTTAATCAATATAGTTGCTCATGAAAATCGACCAGAACTTTCCGGACAACCAAATATATATTTGCCAAAAGAAAACTCTAGGCTTCAGTTCAATTTTTAAATCGACGCCGAACACACATTCATACATCATTTTTCAAAAATTTTCTTTTCAAAATTCAAAATTCAAAATTTAAATTTCAAAAACATTTTTTTTTCATTCATTTTCCATCAATTGTTATCGTTATTAATATTGATGCCTTAATATTACAAGAGCATATGAACGCACGTATCTCTCCATGATTTCTTCTAAAATCTTACGGAATTTTCGAAATTTCCTTGGCGAAAAATTTCGATTCTATTCACTTTTGAATTGTTCAAATACATTTATTTATTTACTTTTTCATTTTTTTCTCTTATTTTGATTTGTGTACTTTTAAATGTAAGTTTTTTAATGTGTATATACATCCACATAATAATGATAATGATAATAATAATAATAATGTTTTGAACAAATATAAATTCTAAAATTGTACACAGATTTTTTAGAATTCGTGTACTCAGAGATTCTCTAATAATAATAACGATAATAATAAGAATAATTCTTTTGAATTTCTTATTTTATAAATTAAATAAATAAACAAATTTCGATTATAATATTAGGTCGTCCCATAAGTTCTTGCCATTTTTTTATGAAAAAAATTAAAAAAACGGCAAGAACTTATAGGACAACCCAATAATAATGATAAGTTTATAAGCTTTGAATTTGATGCTTTAAGAAATGCTTTTATATTTGTTTATTTGTTCGATTGCATTGAGTTGATGTATTGAGTTTTGTTTATTTGTTTGTTCTGTTTATTTATTTATTTATTTTTCATCCGAAAAAAAATAATCTTTGAAAAATTTAAACAAAAATTTTAACAAATTCAAAATTTCAAAGAATTTTCAAGCCAAAGTTTGTTTTCAGAAAACTTTTTTTTGTTTATTTCAATATGGTGAAATCCAATATGTTTACAATCCAATATCTTTACAATCTAATATGTTTTCCAATATATATGTGTATTGAAACTTGAATTTTTGAGTTTTAAATTTCGTAATTTTTTCTTGAAATTTTTTCAAGAAAATTTTCTTAAATTTCGTAATTTATATTTTTCAACCAAATAATCTTTATTATTATCATAAACCGAAAGACTATAGTTTTGCAACAGACATTTTTATCATTAAAAAAATTTTTCAAAGAATTCATTATTTTTGAGCAGCATATACACTCATTGAATCATGTATTTAAATTAAGATTATTATCATTATTTATCATTTTTTTTTTTGAAATTTTCAAATGTCAAATGATTGATTTCAATTATTTATTTCATTATTTTTGCGATTCAATTATTTATTCAATTGTTTGTTTGTTTGTTTTGTTTCGTTCGTTCGTTTGTTGTATTAATATTAATAACATTGATTAATTATTAATTATTTATTTGTTATTCATTAATAATATTAATCGTAAATGAATTATTTATGATTTTTCTTCTGATATCAAAAGCACAAAGATTTTCTTTTATTTGTTCTGATTAAGCATTCAATACTCTAATATCTCTCTAAATGCATCGAACAATGATTCATGTCTAATTACTTGTTTTCAAAATTGAATCAATTGTTTTCAAAAATTGAAAATTGACATTAATTAGACAAATATTTATTTCATGTATTGTATGTGTTTAAATGTAAATATTTTAATTTTTTTTTTAATATTCATATTTGATTCAAATAGACAATTGATTCAATGTGTAATGCAAAATTCAATTTGAAATGATTTAATAATATTTGATTTAAAATTTGATTTAATGTCAAAGTTTTTCCAAAATCGTTTGTTCGTTTATTCAATATTTACATTATTTATTTAAATATGAATGATGATGATGATGATGGAGAACAAGCAAGATAACCCTTGTTCCGTTATCACAAGGGTGTTAGTCGTATGGTCACATCAGCCGTGCCCTGTCAGCAGTCTTGTCAAATCCCTATCGGGACTAAAGTTGATAGATATTCGCGATCCAACTGTTGGAAAAAACAGTTTCGCCGTGTGGCCATCAGCAGTCTCCGTCCATCTCTGATTCCAAAGATTCAGTATGTCCAACTTCGACGCTTGGCATAGTGTCATCATGGACACTCGGGTGTAAAAAACATCCGAGAGGTCGGCCGCAGCAACCTTGGCAAACCTATCAGCTAGATCATTACCAAAGCTACCAAAGATTTAAATATGAATGAATATTTGATTTATTCAATTTTAATGTTTGTTTTAAGAATTATTTTGTTATTTGATTTGAAAAATTTATTTCAAACAAATTTTTCAAAATTGAAATGTAAATTTTTTAAATGTAAACATCTCTTACACATATTTGGCTCTATCCCCATGTTTATTCAATTATTTATTCATTCGTTTATTTATTTCGTTTTATTTCGGTGTTAATTGAGTTTTCGTCCCCGAAAAAAACAACAATTTGAAATCGCAATTGAATTATCCCAAACTATAATAATAACAAGGATTTCAAAGCTGTAAATTCAATTTCAGTTCAATTTATTGTCGTGTGTTTACCTTTGGATTTATTCAATTTTTTCTTGGAATTTCAATTCATGTTTATTTCATCGAAATGAATCAATAATAATTTTTCTGCCGTTGAATTGAAAATTGAATTGTTTTAAATTTTGATTTTGGATTTTTCTCCCTTCAAAAAAATTTTCTGCTGATTTAATCGAAAATTTCAAATATCCTGAGCCAACAAAATAACGCAGCGGAATGAAATGAAATTCAATTGAATTGAATTTCAATTCAATTTTTCTTGGAATCAAAATCAATCAATAAATAATAATCAATTCAAGATAAGATTATTCGAGTTGTTGTTGTTGTTGTTTCTGTTGTTGTTGTCACGTAAATAAATAAAAACAATGAGCAATCAGCTAAATATTTGTATCAAGAAATATAAATAAATAAATGAAAATTTCCAAATAAACAATTGACATTTGTGTTTGTTTGCTTCTTTTAATACATATATTTGACAAGTAACATGTTGTGTAACGTTTATTTGAGCATTTATTAATTCATTTTTGTTTTCGGTGTGTGAAAATTCAATGGAATGAAAATTCAATTCAATTTAAATTTGAAATTGCGAGGAAAAAAATTTGAAAAATTGTAAATAAAAGATTAAAATAAATAAATAAATAAATGTTGCAAAATACCGATTGTTTTTTTTCGGGTGCACACAGAATCAAAATTCATAAGAATTCATCTGAATCAAATCAAAAATTCTGAAGAATTTTCGAGGGATTTCCAAAGATTTCGATTGATTTTGGTGATTTCAAAATGTCTGAGAATTTTGAAATTTTGAAAATTTCAGAATTTTCGTGAATTTTAAAATTTTGAAAATTTCAAAAATTTAAGAAATTTCAAAAAATGCTTAAAATTCATAGATTCAATCATTATCAGCATTGGCATGCATTCATTGTTCATATTTTGCGTTGATGTTTGGTTGTCGCTGGTGCTTACATTACCATGCTGATGATATCGCCAATCATTGATGGACATTTGATTGAATTTTTTTTTTCAAAAAAAAAAAAAAAAAAATTCATTATTATTCATGGTCATTCTTTTTAATGATGATCAAAATTTTGTGACAAGAAGACCAAAAAAATATTGAAAAAATAAATTCATTTTATATTCATTGCGAGATAACGGCGATAATTCTTTTGTCCGAAATTTTGTATCTCTATCTTTGAATTGAATCATTTCAAATTTTGAATATATTGTTTGTTGTAAACATGTCTATCCAAGTTTATTCAAGTTGAATAGAAATATTCAATTCACTGAATGATGATTGAAATTCATTGTCAAATTCTTTCATCAAACATCCATTTATTCATTTATTTGATACTTGAAATTCAATTTTCAATTTTTTTATCATTATTTTTTTTTTAATATATTTTTCAATTTTCTGAAATAGAGATATTCAAATGCAAATATTTGAACAAATATTGAATAGTTTGGTAACAGATTCAATCTTTGTGTAAAAAAATTCAATTTTGATATATTTATATTTGATTTGCTTTCAATTTGAATTGGATAATTGGATTTTTTTTCATTAATTTTTCAATTTCAATTTTTTTCCAATTACCCACATAAAAAATCAAATGATTAGTTCCACGATTTGATTTACAAAAACCTGATGATGGTTATCATGCTATTGTCAAGGAGAATGATCGTACAGTTATTATATCACCTAGAATTAAAGTAATTGATGGTAAGTTGAATTGGATTTGGATAATTGAAATTTTCAAAATTGAAAATATTGTTTGTTTTTTTTAAATGAAAATTTTTTAATTGAAAAATTTAAATAGCTGAATTATGTAATATTGAAATAATAAATAAACATCATAATGATATACCATTTGAAATACAAATCACTGATCATACGAATGGTGAAGCCATCATTCAAGCTAAACGAGATCTTAATTGTGAAAAAAAACGTTCTTATCATTTTACAATGAGAGCTATTTCGTGTAATGGACAACATTCACCAAAGTAAGTTTATTTTCACCAAAATTCAATTTTTTATTTTAAATTATTTCGATTGAATCATTGAAATATTTCCTTTTTTTCCCGCTTTAAAATTATTCCATTTTCAAAAAAAATTCAGCACAACCGTACATGTTACTGTTGAAGATGTTAATGAATTTGCACCGATATTTCGTCAAGATTCATATGTCGTTACCGTTAATGAAGGTCGTATTATTGATCCAATCATTCAAGTAGAAGCTATCGATCATGATTGTAGTTTGAAATATAGTGAAATATGCAAATATGAAATTATTGGTGGTAATAAATTGAATACACCATTTGTTATCGATTCAAATGGTAATATAAAAAATACTAGAGCATTATATTATAAAGAATCACATAATCATATATTGGAAATTGTTGCTTATGATTGTGGAATGAAAAGATCAAAACCGGCTATTGTTAATATAAAAATTAATAAAGTTTGTACATTAGGATGGAAAGGTAAATACAATAAATAAATTTAATGATAGATCATTCATTTATTTATTCATCCATTTATTTAATTTTGATTTTGATTTTTCAAAATCAAAAATTCAAAGACAATAATATAGACCAAAACATGTACGCATGTTGTCTTTGCATTTCAATATTTCAATATTTGAATTTCAATATTTTTCTTTTCCATTTAAATATATTTATGTGTGTGTGTGTGTGTGTGCATGTCTTATATGTTTCTTAGGGTGAAAATTTTTCATTTAAAATATCAAAGGGAATGTGTTTCAAACAACATTTTCTTATTTATTTTATTCATTTTTCTCTGGTATCATCAATCAAATATGTCAAATAGTAATATGCATATTTTGAATATTATATCGTTGAATGTATGCCCAAACATGTATATTTTATGAAGAAGAAATTTTCATTTTTTCCAAAATATTATTATTCATATATTATTATCATTTATTATTATTATGATTATTATTAATGATATCATTAAAATAAATGAATGAATTTTTATATTTTTTTTCCCATTTATTCTTCTTATCATTTTTCATTATTCATTTTATGTTTTATGTATCAAACATATAAGGTATACCTGAACGTATGGAATATATACCAGGATCTGGTTCAAGAGTTTTAGTGCCGGATGCTGAATTACAATTATGTGATTTTCCATGTGAAACCGAAAATGTTACTGTACGAATGTCATTAGCAACACATCATATTGGTAAAGGTTGTGATCGAGATACATATTCGATTGAATCACAACGAAAACTTTGTGGTAAGTTTTTTTTTTTTCATTTAATGTTTATGTTTATTGATATGGGAATTGTTTATTATTATTATTATTATTATTATTCTGTGTGTGTGTGAGTTTGTGTGTGTGTTTGTGTGTGTGTGTAAACGATAATGATAAAGTAATATTATTAATATTAACAATTTATATTATTATTATTATTATTATCAATATTAAAATTGATTTCAATTAATAAAATTAAAAAATAATAATATTCTCATTTTATTTTATTTCGTTTTTATTAATAATAATAATAAAAAATAATTAATGTGATTTTAGGAGCCAGCGTTGAAAGCATCGATTTATTACCATCACCAACAACTGGTTCCGAATGGATACGTGATTTGCCTACGGATGAAGGACGTGAAAGTGATGAAATTTATGAATTTGATGGTACAACAAATGCAGTTATTGTTCCTGAAAATGTTTTTGATCATAATTTGACAAGTAAATTTACGATCGCATTTTGGATGAAACATGAACCACCATTAGATCAATCGAATAAACATATTAAAGAACATATTATTTGTAATGCAGATGATCATAGTAAGTGTTTTATTTTATTTATTTATTTCACTTCTTTCCAAAATTTTGAAATTTGTTTTTATTATTTAATACTATTATTATCATTATTAATACTTTTAAATAATAACAGAAAAAAATCGACATCATTATTCTTTATTTGTACGAAATTGTCGTTTAATATTGCTATTACGACGTGAATATAATGAAGAAAAGCATACAGTATTTAAGCCAGCCGAATATCGATGGAAATTATCACAAGCATGTGATAATGAATGGCATCATTATGCTATCAGTATGAATTTCCCTGATGCAACATTATTTGTTGATGGCATACGTTTTCATAATACATCGACAAATCCTGAAATTGTTGATGATTGGCCATTGCATGCTGTGAAAGATGTCAAAACAACATTCAGTGTTGGTGCTTGTTGGGAAGGTAAAAAATCGAAAATGAATTTTTTCTTTCGTGGATTTTTGGCCGGATTGACATTGTTGAAAGGACAAACAGAAAATCCCGATATATTCAAATGTCTTCATCGTTGTAAAGAAGGACTTCGACAGCCTAGTTCAGATTCGATTGATTCAGGCATTGATGTGCTGACAAGTAGTGATTCTTCTTCCATTCTTATCACCGGAAAAGAATCGATCGATGTTGAAGATGTAATTTCACAAATATCATATATTAATTCAAGAGAATATCCAACACCTGGACGTCGTAGTTTGAAAATATCAACATGGGTAACGTAAGTTTATTATTTCAATTATTTTTTTTTATTTTGTAAAGTTTCAATTCGGTAAATTTGAAATTGCAAAATTCACAGTTGTTCAAATGGTAAAAAAATAAAAGTACCACAAGTCGATACATATGTAATGGTAATGCCGGCCGATCCACCGATCATATTGATCAATGGTACACCAAATTTGGCACGTGAATATGAATCATTTATGCAAGGAATTGAATTATTTTCTTCGGTATCGATCTATATCAATCAAGAAAATGAAAATAATGATAATAACAATAATGTAAATATCAATAATAATAATAATGATAATAATGAGAATGATGATGACAGTAATAATAATAATAATAATGATGTACCATCAAATATTGTTAAATTAATTGGTGAACATAAGCTAGATAGCTGTAATATAAATGTATATCCACCATTGAATCCAGATCATGAATATTTTCGTTTACCAAATCAAATGATGGAAAATTTAAATATACATTATAAAGAAGCTAAAGATGGTATTATTATCTATGGTATGTATTCATAATTATAGAAATTAATTATTAAATTTTAATTTAAACATTTTCCATTCTCCATAATTAAACTCAAAAACGAAAAAAATTGTCCATCACACAAATTCATAAATTCAGGAGCCGATTCAGTACATAATTATAATCAAATAATACGACAAATAATCTATTTTAATCATAAACCGGCATATTATTTGAATCGTGCATTTAAATTAATTTGTTCAGAATTGAATAAACGTTTTAATAGTAATGATTATATTCAAACATTAACGGTTATACATCCGAAAATTGAACAGTCACCAATTGAAGCAACGAAATTATCATCATCACCATCAGCGTCATCATCATTATCATCACAAATGAATGATAATAATGGAAATATTAATACTAATATGAATAATGGAAATAATGTACCAACATCATACGTTGCTAATGCTCGTTTAAATGAACATAAAGTTGAAATGAAAGAACCAATCATCAAAAATGTGGCTAGATTTTTTGATAATAGTATTACAGTCGATTCGAATGATAATTTTGTTCGAACTACACCAAGTATGTATCATATGATATATGATGATGATATAATAATAATTATAATTATAAATTTTAATGATTTATTTTCAATTTTTCAATTTCAATTTAGGTCATGCAGTTACAATTATAATTGTAGTTTGTGTAGGTTTTCTTGTATTCATGATTGTACTGGGTGTAATACGTATACGTTCAGCACATTATCGTAATAATGATCAAACAAATGATGATCAAGAAATGGCATGGGATGATAATTCATTAAACATTACTGTTAATCCTCTTGATGTAAGTTTTTCTTTTTGTTTCTTTGCTTTTTCCTTACTCACTTCAATCATTCTTAATTAAAATTTATAATGATTTTACAATTGAATGTAAATACAAGAAAAAAAAAACTCTTTCATTATAAAATTCTTGAGAAAAAAACTAAAAAAAAAAATTATTTTATTTAACTTTTTCAAATTAATATTAATTAATGAATAATTCACTATAAAAATTATTTACAGCAAATTGAACATCAAGAAAATGAACATCAACCAATGAATGATGATGATGATGATAGTGATAGTTCAGTGGATGATGCAAGCAGTTATCATGAAGATTGTGAAACAAGTGAAGAAGATGTTGTTGTTACATCGATGGATCATCATCACCATCATCATCATCATCATCATACAAAATCGAATAAATCGATTCGTACAGAATTAGAATGGGATGATGGTAATTTTTGATTCAAATAAAATTCAAAATTCAATTTGAAAAAATGAAAAAAATATCAAATAAATTTCAAACAAACTAATCAAACAAACAACATATGAAATTGAATCAGCTAGAAATATATAATTTATCATCTTTTTCGTTTTGAAATATCACCAATAAAGCAGCTACAAATTTTCAACATTATATCTTATGCATTATCATACATCACACAAACCTATTTCAACCATCTTCATTTCATCAGTTGAACAGCGAAATACACACCGATACAAACAACCATAACCATCATACACATCACAATAGAAAATTATAACAATTTTTCCAACGATTAAAATTGGTAAATCAACATTCAAATCATGCTATTATCATCACTAACAGTTAAATCCTTTATTGCAACCAAGTAAAGTTAAAGTAAAAATTATTTATTTATTAACCATTATGATTGATCATTATTGTTTGAACGTGAACACACACACACACACATGTAAATAAATATAAATTTGACAAATTTGACATTTATCATTTTGCAAAACACTCATAGACACAAACTGACACTCATAGACACACACACACTAACAAATATTGCACACAAACGCAGATTTATTCAAAGTTTTCAATTTCAATTTTAAAAATTTTGAAAAATTTAAAATTTTTTAAACTTTTCTCATCGTTTTTCCGTGCTTGAAAACATGTATATTTCTATGTAGTTCAGCTAATATCAAACTAATAACAGCAGCCAAACATTTTATCTCGTAGAATCGTTATCACCAACATTAGCCATTTTACATCACACAGCCATAGAGCCATGCATCACATCAAACATTACACTGACTTTGCACTTGATCCCACCGATGAACACGGCAACTACCACCACCTCCACCACCAGCAGTAGCATCAGCATCATTGAACCAGTCATTGTTTCAAACAAAAATTATTCTTCATTTGTGCCATAAATTTTCTTTTGAAAAACATTAGATTTTTAGTTTGATTTATTATCTCGAAACTCTCATGAGATTCATGATGTATGAATGAACTTGACACCGAATCAAGCAGCATCCGAACGATAATTCATATCCACAAACACACACACACAAAAATCCAAGGCAAAAATCTGATCTGTACATTTCTTTCGATATCAACAATGAAATGAAGATTTGAACAATGAGTTAAAAAACAATTACCAACTTGACTAACTTATCTGACTTATCCGTTGTTTAATTTGATTATTATTGAACATATTTACAATACAACACATAATACACCATACACATGCACGTACACTCAAGTCAAAAAACAGATAAACATTAATTTTTATAACCACCAGCGGCCATGTTTTCTTTATTATTGAATTAATTCGTTGATTATTATTTTATTTCGATTAATCTTTCATTAATTATTTAATTTTTTCTCCGTTTTTGAAACAAGAAATCTTTTTTTTTAGTTAATTTCGTATTAATTTGATTTCAATCATTGTTCTATTTTTGTTTGTTTTAAATATTTTCATTTACATTTCATTTCTGTAATTTGCTTGAATTTTGCTCGTTCAAATCATTCAAACACACAGCGATTCACTGATTTTTTTGATTTCAAATCAAATTTTTGCATTTGCTTCGTCGATTCACACACAAACATCTTTGAACCTTTGAGCATCTTCTAAACACCTTTTAAAAAGTTTTACACACCTTTTGAAACCTTTGAACACCTTTGAAACCTTTTAAATACCTTCGAAAACCTTTGATCACTTGTCAAACATCTGAAAAACCTTTTCAAAATCAAATTCGAAAAAACAAAAATTCAATTCACAAAATCTTGTCACATATCTATGCATTGCATTTATATATTTATATTAATCTATTTTATCAAAAGCATTTTCTTCTGATTTTCGATTCAATATCCTAAAAATTGAAATCAAATAATTTGAAAAAAAAAAAAATTTTTAGTCAAAATTTTATTATTATAATTATTAATATCAAAAGAATAATAATAATTCAAATCTCGAATTTTGATTGATCAATAAATACATTAATTTTTTTTTTGTTTTTTCTGTCAAATTTTAATAATCATAATCATTTAAAATCTCAATACAATATTATTATCATTATTATTATCATTGAAATAATTAATCAAACGCAAACACACACACACACACGCGTACACATTCCATTTGAATGAAAGTTATTTAAAAATTTATTTAAATAAAATTTGAAAAAAAAATATTTTGAAAAAAATAAAAATAAAATAAAAATTTGAAACAAACAAACTTGATTTTGATTCATTCAATTTGAATTTGATTTGAATTGCATTTGAATTTGATTCAATGATTATTCGACAAAATTCAAAATGAAAAATTATCATTCGATTATGAGTTATCATACAACATCATAATGAATGATTTGATTAGATATATTTTTCATTATCATCGTTGTTGTTGCTGATGTCAGTGTGGTTGATTATTTATTTTGATGAACAACGCGTCACAAAAAAAAAAAAAAAAAAAAAAAAAAAAAAAACATCCAAGTGTTTCAAGTCATACTTGTGAGAAATTGTTAGAAATGATTATTCATTGGTCATTCTATTTTTCTCTGGTGACAGTTTTTTTTTGGCGAAAAAAAAAATAATATGACATTCATTCAAATTCAAAACATTTCACATCATCATCGATCAACAAATCACCGACGTTCAATCATTTTCAGTTTGAATAATAAATTTTTAATTATAAAATTATTATCAATTTCATTTGTTTTAATTGTTTTATTTTATATTATCATTGATGTATGTAGCTGTTCATTTATTATTTCAAAATTTCAAACATTGATTTTGAATTTATAATTATTATAGCCATTTTGTTCATGTTTTATATAATTTAGATTTTTTTGATTGAAAATAATTTATTCGATTCAATATTGTCAACCGATGATTTTGATAATAGAAATTATGATTCCTATCATCAAAATTTTGATATTTACGATGATGTTCCTGTCGATATTGTTTACACATGGGTAAATGGTAGTGATCCATTATTACAGAAATCATTATATGAACATAGTAAACGATTATTTATTGAAAATCTTTTGAAACAATGTACAAATGAATCAATGATTCTTTGCCATCAAGATTGTTTACGATTACCGATCATAATTGTTAAACCTGCAATCAATGAATCTAAAATTCACCTCGATAATGTACGAACAATCGTGCATGATCGCAATCATTCATTAATATTTTTGAATGATTTAAAATTTGGTTTGTATTCATATGAATTTAGGTAAAATAAATCATAATTGATTTTTCCCATTCCATCCGAATTAGTCGATGATTATGACCATGATTGTGTACGATTATTGGATGGAAAAATATATAAATTTTCATCACTTTATCTACCATTATTGACCAACAATTCAATCAACAATGACAATTTGATGATAATAAAATTCAATTCAAAGACATTAATTTTGGTAACATTGAAAGATTCTGCTCATTTGGACGATAATTTAGAATTTTACTGCAAATTATCAAATCATGGAACTAATTATCAATTATTTTTTATTAAAAACAACGAAAACCAATATAATCAATCAGCTGTGCTTGATGCTTTGATAATGAATGAAAATTTATTCAATAATGATAAATCAACAACAACAGCCATCAATGATAATAATAATGAAATTGAAAATATACAAATGAATCGTTTTTATGACAATGATGAATTGAAATATTCATTACGTTCGGTACATCGATTTGCATCATCATGGATACGTAATATTTATATTGTAACCAATGGACAGATACCTAAATGGCTTAATATTGAACATCCACGAATTCGTATTATAACACATCAAGTATTTTTCTTATTTTTTTAAGTATTTTTTAATGATATTGAAATTGATCAATTAACATTCTTTTCGATTTAATTAATCGTAATTAATTAATTATAATTAATTGATTTGATTTCTTTTATTTTTGGTTATGTTTTGTTTTTTTGTAGGAAATATTCATTAATCAAAGTCATTTGCCAACATTTAGCTCATCGGCAATCGAATCAAACATACATCGTATACCGAATTTATCGAAATATTTCCTCTATTTTAATGACGATATTATGTTAGGTAAACCAATATATTTGGATGATTTTCTAACTAAAAGTCGTGGTTACCGTATTTATTTATCATGGCCAGTACCTAATTGTGCAAGTGGTTGTCCATTAAATTGGCTTAATGATGGTTTTTGTGATAAAACATGTAACACTTCGAAATGTTTATGGGATGGTGGTGATTGTCTTAATGATACAATTATTAATAATCAGCAACAACAACAGCAGCAGCATCGACAATCAATCAATTTAGATGGGAATAGAAGAAAATTCAATGTTCAATATGAAAGAGATAAGCAATATTATTGTTCAATGAATTGCTTAGAAAATTGGTTAGGTGATCAAAGTTGTGATCAAGTTTGTAACAATACAAATTGTGCATACGATATGGGTGATTGTGGTGTTGATAATTTTCCTGAATCATTTTATCAGATCTCAATCAATTACAATACAACAACCAATAGATATTATTATTATCCGATTGAATCCAGAATTGTTTATTTAAATTTTACTCAATTTTTTAACGAATTTAATGATGAAAATTTACGTTCGATAAATCGTCCATTTCCGATCAATATAATTGATATTAATTATAATGAATTGATCAATAATAATTCAGTCATTTACAGTGCTGTTTACAATGAAAAATATCAAATATTAACGATATTATTCAATAATCAAAAACAAATAGAAAATCGTATACATTTCAATGTAACAATGATGTTGATGAAGAAACAATTCAATTTAAACATAATCATTTATTCAAGTAATAATATTACAACTATTAATGAATTAAACATCGATCAATCATCATCATCAATGACAGATCTCAATTCAATGATTGATGATGAAAAACAAAAATATATTCGAATGATTAATCAGTATAATTATACAAATATAAAACATTTATCATGTGATGATTTGGAAAATAGCTTCAAACACATTTCGACCATTAATGATCATGATGAAATGAAAAATTTCATAAACAAATTAAAGCTATTATATAAACAATCAATTTGTGAAATGGATAAGAATTTAAATGACACATTATCTAAATATTTCTTAAGCAATGACAACAACAACAATAATGATGATGATGGATATCATTATAAATCAAGAAAATTGCTAGATACATATGGTGATTCATTGATATATGTGAATCATCTTTATAATCGTCGATTTGGTATTGAACAACGTAAAGTACCGGCACATATGGCACATTTTATTGATCGTGATATTATGTATCGTTTACATCGAAATTTTCCCGATGAATTTTTGCAAACATCATCATCAAAAATACGTAACAGTTATGATATGCAATTA
Organism: Psoroptes ovis; assembly: GCA_002943765.1. Taxonomy (NCBI): domain Eukaryota; kingdom Metazoa; phylum Arthropoda; class Arachnida; order Sarcoptiformes; family Psoroptidae; genus Psoroptes; species Psoroptes ovis. The sequence continues at coordinate 53,090 of PQWQ01000028.1, read as the reverse complement.
GCATTTTCATATTATTACTTTTTGATGAGTGAAATTAAACAATTAAATTTCAATGAAATTATCGAGGAAAATAATTTTGATGTCGATCATTCAGGGTATGTATGATGCTTTTGATGAGTTTTTAATTATGATATAATTTGTAAATGTCATCATATTTTTTTTTTTTCAAACACGTTTCAAATAGAACATTGAATTCAAATGAATTGCAAACATTAATATTAAAACTTTATGGTCATAAAAATCAAATGAATGCATCCGAAATATTTGAAAAAAATTTACAAGAATGTTGTAGCAGCTGTATGATGAATGCAATCAATAATAACAGCAATAATTCAATGACAATGGTAAGTTTTTTTTTATTATTATTTGAAATTTTCAACACATTTTCCATTCATTTCATTCTCAATCAAATAGAAACAGACAGAATTTGAATTGAATATTGAAATACTTGGCGAATGTACAACAATACGAAATGATATGATTGAAAAATTTGGTAAAATTAAGCGAAATAAATATGAAATCATCGATTCGGATGCTGATGTAGCATTTAAAATGTTGCGTTCAAATCGAACATTATTAGAACATGAATTGAATGATTTACGAATAAATCGTAAAAAATTTATATGTTTAAATGATAATTTCAATCATTATAATAATAATAATAATAATGATGATGATGACAATGGAGAAATTGAATCATTGAATAATATATTGAAAAATTTTTATGAAAGTCTGTTTCCAAATAAATCACCATATGAATTAATGGATAATGTTGAAAATCCATATCTTTTTATTGATCAATACAATCGATGGAAATCAAAATCAAATCAATGGTTAAGTTTTAATATTTTCATATCATTTTTTCTATTCATTATTTTATTATTTTCATTATTATTATTAATATCGTTATTTATTATCAAATATAATGACAGAAATCGTTTTAAATTTTGACCCAAATAACAAAAAACGGTGAATATTTATTTTGAATGATAATTATTTATTCAAGATCTTTAAGTAAATTTTTTTCTTCAAAAAAATTTCGATAAAATTTTATCGTTTCACGTTTACGTTCAACAGTGATGTATGGATTTTGTGATAAACCTAATATGACTAATTCCATGAATTGTCTTACTGGTCCTGTTTGTGGAAATTCATCCAATAAATGATCTAATAATACATGATCATAAAATGGTATTGATGCTTCATGTTCAAGGCCTAAAATTTGGTATAATTATACATTGTTAAAAATGAATCTTAATCATTTTAATTGATTTTACCTTGCTCATTATCAATAGGATATTTCCATAATTTTCCTTCATCAGTCCATTTAATCATTTCATCGAAGAAATTTTTCGATGGTCTTTCAAGAAATTTATTTAGCTCACGTTTCGAAAGATTTTCCCACATTTCATTATGATTTTCATTCAAATAGATTCCTTTTGGATCGAAAATAGACAAACATTCATTTGAAAATAATGATATTTGTCGTTTTCGCATTGGTTTCGATTCACTTTCGAAATCAAAATCTTTTGGCATTTTTACTCGAGAAACTTTTGATGTTGTACCTAATGATGAATCGTCTTGTCCAATTTTTGGTGCCGGTCTATTGCCTGACAATATTTTATAACTAATACTTTCTTTCCAATCTTCTTTGGCTGATATCATTTTCTTCCTGATGATTTCATAAAAAATATTAGATAAAAATTATCAATAAGAATTGGAATTAAATTCTTACGCAGCTTCTGATGTTTCTTTTTGTTGTTCTTTGATAGAATCTAATAATTGTCGTTCAGTTTGTCGAGCTGAATGTTTTGGCATACGATTTGCAACTCTACGTGCTGCTTCAACCAATCTTTTATCTAAACCACGTGCTAAACTAATTAACGAAAGCAATAATTAATGAGAAATGATTAGAATAGGTATTAAAACAACATACACTTCCATTGGTTCAACATCTTCATCGATTTTCACATTTTTATCATTTATTGATCTTGCACTTTGTCGTACATGTAAACGTGGCTTGCCAGTTGTTTTATTCAATGTTTCATTAGAATTAGGACTGATTGATTTGAGTTTTTCTACATTTTTCTCTAATGATTTCAATTTTTCTTCATTTTTAATCAATTTATCTTTGTTTACCGTTGATTTTTGTGATTTAATACTTTTGATGGTTGTAATTCTTTTATTTTTATCATCTTTATTATCATTCGATGATGATGATGATGACGACGAGAACGGACGGATATCATTATTACGGGCTAATAGGAAAACGGGGCGATAGCTATTTAAGCGTTTCGGGAACATTATTCAAATTTTATCAAGAATTTCAATCAACTTTACACTAATCCCATATGATTTAAAAAAAAAATTTGAAGAACTATTTCCACCCTGGCAAGCAAACAAAGATTGAAATAGTCGATCGAAATCGATGGCAAAAAAATGGTGTGTTTTTGTTTTTTGTTTTTTTCATTTCACTTGCGGTGTTTGCAATGTGTTTTTAGGATTATTTCAATTTATATTTTTCATTTATTTTTTTTAAATCAAAGTTTAATTATTATAATTATATAAATAAAATACATGTGTATCTGTGTGTATATTGGCTATGATTTTACATGTATGAACGTGTTGGTGTGTGTGTGATTGTATGTATGCTATTAGTATGATGATTATCTTTAAGCAATAATAATCATCATTACCATCAAGAAAATATTGATGAAAAGATGCACATGTCACATTGTTTTACAGTTTGAAAATGTGTGCAGCAGCAAAAAATAAAATAAAAAATATTAACGTGAAAAATTTGTAATGAGTTGAACATTCATACATAGATATAATTGATATTAGCTTGATTTATTAATTCATTTTTTGTAAATGGTTTATTGTTATTATACATATTTATTTTTGTATTATTATAAATTCACCATATAATCTCTACATGTGTGATTAAACATCGTCATCGTTTGCTTTCTTCAATTTAAAAAAAAATTAAGAAATCATATTCCATGTGCTTCAAAATATTTGATTGCTTGATGATTACACACATATTATGATTCAATGAATTTCTATTATATTTGAAATTTATTAAAATTTCCAAATAGTTTATTCTTTAAATTGTTCTCTTATAAATTATTATCAATTATTTTATCCAATCGTTGTTTAATCAATTAATGAATTTTAAAAAAATGGATGTAATGAAATTGGTTGAAATATTTCGTGGTACATTCGATGGTAATTATAATCAAGCCGAAAAACAGCTTGAACAGGTAAAATAATTTCAATTCATCTAATCGCATTTGTTAATAATAATTTGTCATTATCCCCTTGGTATTAGATTCATAAAATAATCGGTTTTTTACCGACCGTATTACAAATTGTAATGGAAACAAATATTGAATTACCTGTACGACAAGCAGCGGTTATTTATTTTAAAAATGAAGTTTTCAATCATTGGGAAAGTAAAGAATCGAAAAATAATCAACAAATATTCAGTATACATGAACAAGATCGTCAATTGATACGTAATTCAATCATAGATGCATTAGTACTATCAACAGATGTTATACGTAATAGCTTATCATTAGCATTGAATTACATTATCAAATATGATTTTCCACATAAATTTACTGTAACGGATAAAATTGTTTATTATTTACAAACAAATGATCCCAATAATTGGATGGGTGCTTTGATGGTTTTGATGGAATTGGCAAAAAACTATGAATATAAAAATAATGAACAAAAACAGCCATTATTAGATGTAATGAAGATATTGGCACCGATTCTTTATAAAATGATGATCGAAATATTACCGGATAATAGTGAACATAAAGTATTGATGCAAAAAACAATATTGAAAATAATATTTATAATAACACAATATTCATTGCCGTTGTCATTGTTTACCGAAGAATTCTTTACACAATGGATGGAAATCATACGACAAGTATTAGATCGTCCAGTACCGAATGAAGTGAATAATTTTGATATTGAAGAACGTTATGAATTACCATGGTATAAAAGTAAAAAATGGGCATTACACATTATTGTCCGAATATTTGAACGTTATGGTCCTTCAAAAGGACAAAGTAAAGAATATAAACAATTTGGCCGCTGGTATATGGAAACATTTTCCGTTGGCATTATTCAAGTAATTTTAAAAATGTTAGATCAATATAATCAAAAAGTTTATTTACCACAACGTGTCTTACAACAAGCAATCAATTATTTGAATACATGTGTTGAACACATTTACACTTGGAAAATATTGAAACCAAATATATCGCAAATTATTGAAAAAGTAATATTTCCATTATTATGTTATACTGAAGAAGATGATGAATTATGGCAAACTGATCCAGCTGAATATGTTCGTAAAAAATTTGATTTTTTCGAAGATTATGTATCACCGGTCAGTGCAGCTCAGCAATTTTTATGCACATGTTGTAAAAAGCGAAAAGATATGCTCAAAAATACGATTGGATTTGCCATACAAATATTAAATTCAAATGTTAGTACATCACAATATAAGGATGGTGCATTACACATGTTAGGATCTGTATCGGATATTATGTTGAAGAAAAAAATGTATCATCAACAAATCAATGATATGTTAGCTGGTCATGTTTTTCCATTCTTTAATTCTGATCATCCATTTTTGCGGGCACGTGCTGCATGGATATTGCATTTCTTTGAAGATTTTGAATTTGAAAATCAAGTAACATTATGTCAAGCAATCAATTGTTTACAATATGCATTAATACATGATAAAGAATTGCCAGTCAAAGTACAGGCTGCAATTTCGTTGCAAATATTGATTGTTAATCAAGAAAAAACACGTCCATTAATTGAGCCAAATTTAGATACAATCATTATTGAATGTTTGAATATTGTGAAAATATCACATAATGATGATGTATCAAGCGGTTTACAACGTTTAATCTGTGCATTTGGTGAAAAAATTCTACCGATTGCAGCCAAAATTGTATCTAGTTTAGTGGAAATATTGGAATCAATATTGAAAACAAATGATGAAAATAATGATGCTACCATTACAATAATGGGTTCATTGAATACAATCGATACTGTTCTGATGTTGATTGATGATCAAGAAACATTATCAGCAATCGAACCGATTGCAATGAAAAATGTTATGATGATATTGGATGAAAATCTAAAAGAATTATATGAAGAATGTTTCAATATTGTTACAACATTAACGGATAAAAAAATATCGAATGATATGTGGAAAATTTATGAATATATTTATAAAATATCGATGAGTGAAGAAGGTCCAGAATATTTTGCCGATATGATGCCTGCATTGCATAATTTAATAACAGTCGATCCTGATGCATTTATTAGTGATCAAAATAGAGTGGTTGCATTATTCGAAATATGTAAATACATATTAAATTATGATTGTATCGATGAATTTTATTGTAATGTTATCAAAATTATTGAAGTATTTTTGCTACAATTTCGTGAAAAAGTTTCAAATCTAATGCCATCATTTTGTGAAATCGTTATGGATAAATATATTCTAATGGATGATCTCAAAACTTCTGAATTGAAAACATTAAGTTTACAAGTGTTATTGGTTGTATTGTACATAGATAGTGGATTATTTTTTCAAATTATTGAAAAATTACAACAAAAATATCCGAATAAAAATATTCTAGATTTTATATTGGAAGAATGGCTGATGGATATTAAATCATTTTTAGGTCTACATGATCGTAAAATATGTATATTGGCATTGTGTAAATTATTCACATTGCCAGCAAACATGGTGCCAAATAAAGTTCGAGAACTGGCACCGAAATTTGCACCTGAATTATTGAAAATGTTTGATAATCTAAAAGAAGCATATAAAGCTAAAGCTGTTGCCGATTCTGATAGTACCGATACCGACAGTGAATATGCATCATCTTCGGATGATGAAGATGTATTCGATGATGATGTCCATAATCCTAAAGGTATGTTTACCATTGATTGATTATCATCCTTTATCTATTATATTTTATCTTATGTTTAGAAAAAATGGATGATTGTGAATTTATCGATGATGAAGATAATGATGAAGATTCAGATGATGATGATGATTTATATGATAATAATGAAAATGATTTGACTGATTTAGAAAATTTTGAAACAACAATCGACAAAGAAGATTCATATGACGATGAATATATTCTGTTTAGAAAATGTATTGAATATTTGAAAAATAATGATATTAATTTATATAATTCATTATTTGGCAATTTGACACCGCAACAAATCAGCACATTGGAAGATGTATTTGTGCTAGCACAACGTCGACAAGATGCAGCTGGTAAGTTTAAAATTATAAAAATAATTATTTCATTCATGTTTATCATTGAATCATTGTATTCATTTGAATTTAGAATCACGTAAAATTGAACAAGGCGGTGGTTACATGTTTTCCGATCAAACAATACCGACAAATTTTAATTTTGGTGGTGGAAATTTTGCAATCAATAATCATCATTAATAACCATGCGAATATCAAACAATGATTATAGCCAACTTTCAACAAATTTTTATCTTTTCTTTCGATTTTTTTCTTGAACCTATGATGCTAAATGTTTTCCAATTGTGCTCTAAGATTTCTAAAAACGATACTAACATCATAAAATTTGAAAAAAAATTATATAAATATGATTTATTTTTTATTTTGAAGAAAAATAAAATAAAATTTTTGAAATTCAAAATTTTTCAACTATTTAAACATCATCTGTCGCAGAAATGTTAAAATAGTTGCTTCTATTGTCACATGTGTTTTTTTTTTGTTTCAAATTTTCTAGAGCCATATTGATTTTTTTCAAATCCGTATTTATTCAAAATGGTAAGATGACATTAATTGAATTAATTTGGAATTAATTTTTTTGATTTTTTTCAATCATCTTAGACGATTAGCAAGAATAATAAGATGATGCAGTACCTCAACTATAGGATGAGGGTCATACTGCAAGATAGTCGAATATTTATTGGAACATTCAAAGCATTTGATAAACATATGAATGTTATTCTGTCAGAATGTGAAGAATTTCGTAAAATACGCGGAAAAGGTACTAAAGGAATTGAACGTGAAGAAAAACGTGTACTTGGATTTGTTTTACTTCGTGGACAAAACATCGTCTCGTTGACAGTTGAAGGCCCTCCGCCTCCAGATGAAGGTCTTCCCCGTGTTCCAGGCGTCATTCCAGGCACAGGATTAGGTCGACCAGCAGGACGTGGTATTCCAGCCGTTGCTGTTCCTACTGCAGTTGGTGCTGCACCAGGTTTGGCTGGACCTGTACGTGGTGTAGGTGGTCCAGCAGCTGCAGCTATGACACCGCAAGGACGAGGAATACCAGCTGCAGTTGGTTTAGGTGCACGAATACCGGCACCACCTGGAATGCCACCTATGCCTCCAGGTATGCCTCCAATGCCGCCAGGAATGGCACGCGGTATACCGCCAGTAGGTGCACCACCACCGCCGCCACCACCAGGAATACGTCCACCGCCTCCACCAGGTATGATGCGACCACCGCCACCAGGTGCACCACCAGGAATGAGACCACCAGGCATATAATCATATTGTATCATATTCACATTAATAATACTAATCAATCATTTAATTATATAATAATCATTTTGAATCAATAAAATTTGATAAATTTTTTCCAATTCAAAGAATGGTATCAATTCATGATTAACGATATTACGAGATGGCGACAATTGTCTATGAGACCAAAAACCAAAAAATAAAAAAAATATCAACATTCACGCGCATTAGAATGCAAAGCAAAGCAATCGAAAAAACAAAACAAAAACAAACCAAGAGTTTTGATTTTCATTTTATTTTTATTTTTATTTTCATTTATTTTGGTTAAAGAAAAGAATATAATAATAATAATTATAAATAAACATATAAATATATTTAAAAAAATATAAATAATTGAGAAGTGAATATAAATATTTGTAAATGTGTGTATGTTATTGTAATGTGTTTGTATATGTTTATGAATACATTTAATATTTTTATTTATTTTTGATTTGTTTTCATTTCATTTGGACACTTTTCAATTCACATTTTTATTCCATTCATTTTTCATTTTGGTGTTGTTGTTGTTGTTATACACATGAAATAAATGAATGAATAAATGAATGAAATTAATAATAATGATAATAAATAATTACGTCAAAGAAATGAAACAACAACATTGAACATTGAACAACGACAACAACAACAGAAACGTATCAAATGTTTTTTTATAAATATTAAATATTTGAAAATCAAAATCATCAAATAATGATGATGATCAAATGAGTAAAACTCAATGAATATACAGATATTTAAATAAATAAATTAATGATTTGATGATGATGATCTCATATCATTGACAAATGATAATGATAATAACTAATAATAATAAACAAATCGTTTGAAAAAAGCCACAAAACTCCATGATTTGACTTTGTAAATGTAAAAAAATCAAATGTTGATGTATGATGTTTTAATTAATATAAGCAGCATTTTAAATGTATGAAATAAGTATGAATTTATTTTTAAAAAAATTACCATTGAAAATTGTCAACATTCAGCAACAACAACAAACGTATGTAATCATTCATTCATTTATTATTATTCATTCATTTAATATCATCATTCGTTTATTATTATATTTGCCATAACCCATAGATATTCAATTTGTAATGATGAAGCAAATTTCTACATTTCTTGTATGATCAGCGAATAATTGAAATAAATGATTTTGAAATAATAATTTTACAATTATATTCTTCAATTTCAAATCGTAGATTTCCTGGTGATTCTTTTGATTTTTATGTTTTTTGGCCGATGTTAAACAGTGCATTTGTATGATACGATTGTTGAAATTCAATGTTCTATATCATCATCATCATCATTACCGATTGTTCATTAATTCATCATTAATGAATATCATTCAAAGAACAATAATAACCACCATTATTTAGTGCGTTTTTTAATTGTTGATTTTTTTTTTGTTTTGTTTTATTGTATTCTACCAATGAAAAACGATTGATTTTCACTTTTTTTTTATTCTCGTTAATTTTGTCCTATGGTTTCCACGGTTTTTTCTGCTTTTTGTGTTTGCTTTAGTTTTGGCAAATAATAATAATCATAATAATAATAATAATAACCAATGAACGAACGACACCAACAATTGCAACAGCAGCTACGGCAATAAACAAATCAAAAAATAAATATATAATCAAATTTTTATTTTATTGTGTGTGACATTCAATTCAATTCATTTCATTTATTTACTCATATTTTATGTAAATATCATTTATTATTATTATTATTATCAACATTAACATTTGTTAATGAAAAAAGTAGAAACAAAAAAAAAATTGGAGCAAAAATATTCTGAATTAACAAATCATCTGATCAAATAAAACGAAAATCTCAAAAATTTGATTTCAAATAACGATTGAGCAGCAGCAAATTATCATTGAAAATTTTCAATGGTCTACCTATGATCAACCATCATCATTATCATCGATTCAATATTCAATTTTGTGCTGAAAATCCAACGAGAAATCCCAGCAAAAATCGACAAAAGGAAACAAAAATAATTAATTTTTTTTTTTGTTTCCCCGTTTTAATTATTTATTGTTATTTGTTGTTATTGTTATTATTTCATTATTTTTGTGGTGTTTTTGTTTTTTCAATTTTATTTTTTTAATTCAAAAAATAAATTTAAAAACAACACAACGCCACAATTTCGAAGAGAAAAAAAAAACGAAATAATAAATTTTCAAAACAAATAACCTGTCAAACTGGAGAAATTGCCTGAATATTTACGTGATACAATGGATTGGTTTATTGGGTAAGTTCATTAATTAATTCATTAAGTTTTAAATTTTAAATTTTATTTTTTCATCAAACTAAACCGAGTGTAAATTCAAGCATAACTTTTTCAATCAGATATTTTCTTCGAAATTCATTATAAAATTCAAACAATCAATCAAATGAACAGGTGCAAAATTCAATTTTGCAGTTTGTTTGTTTTTCAATTAAAACAACAAAATTTTCAATTTTCACATTCAATCAATCATTCTTCATCATGATTCAATAACAACAATGGAGAGAAAATATTATTACGTACATTCAATTAATAAAATGAATAGAAATGAAATGAATCAATGAATTGAAATGAGTGAATCAATGAGCAAAAAACAAAATTTCAAGTTGCATAATTTGTATTGAACAATTATATCTGTAACAATATCCATTAAGCAATTTGAATTGTTTCAATATGGTTTGAATGTGTGTTTTCTGAATTGAATGTTATATGTTTCCTATCCATTCAAAAAAAAAACACGTTCATTCATTCATTTATTCATTCATTCATTGAATCAATTCAATCTTTTTCTCTTTATGAATAAATTTGTATTTATTTTTCTCCAAAAAAAAAAGAACATGAAAGATTAAAGAGAACTTTGACTGAAAATATTAGATTGTCCGTTAAGTTCTTGCCGATTTTCTCATAATTACCTACGATATAATCGGCAATAACTTTTCGGACAACCTAAATAATAGAAATAAGAAAATTCTAATTTTTTTTAAATACATTTTTTTGTCGTATGTTTTTGATGATAAATAAACGAATGAATGACTGAATGAATGAATGAATTAGAATGAGACATTAATCTACATTTCCTTATTTATCTCTAAAATGATAATAATAATAATAATGATGATGATGATGATCAAGTATATTTTATTTTGTTCAAGTGTGTAGTGTGCATTATTGTCAGATTTTTAAATTGTCAGATTTCAGATTATTCTTCAGATTTTTTTTTCAACTGTTGTAATTTAGTGATTAAATCAATCAGAATACTTGGAATTTTTTTTTTTTCGCTGTGAATATCAATTATTATTATTATTATTTGAATAGTCATAATCCTTAATGTATAATGTTTGCATTGAATTTTGTATGGTAAAGTTATTAAGAATGAAAAAAAAATTCCATTTCATTCATTTATATTTGAATATGTGTTTGGTCGATTTACATTTATTATTATTCATTTTCATGTTCATCATCATCATTTGTTAATCAGCTTTATTTTTCTTTGATTATTAATATTTTTTTTCCATTTATAATTTCATGAAATTGAAAAAAAAAATAAAAATAAAGGAAAACTCGGCGAAAAGATAAAGATCCGAATCCATCACAACAAGAAGAAACCAAACAATATTTACATAGTGCTATGCTTGAATGCACAACATCTGAAAATAAATTACGTGAAATTGTTAATTTAGCTGAAGGTTTAGATTATAATGAATGGTTAGCATCGCATAGTAAGTATTACAATGATGATAATGATGAATGATTGAATGAATGATTACTTAATTTATATTTTTTTCATTTTCTAAAATATTCTTCTTGAATTTCTTCTTATGTTATAGCAATTGCTTTTTTTGATCATATTAATTTACTTTATGGCACAATATCAGAATTTTGTTCAATGTCTGGATGTCCGGATATGAGTGGCCCATGTAATCGGTATGTGTGCTTACATTAATTACTTTTCTCTTTGTTACATTTCCAGTTCTACTAAATGATTAATTCTTATTTTTATTTATTTATTTATTTTTCAATTCATTTCCTAATGTACAATTAAAAATTCATTCATTCATTCATTTCAATTTTTCAGACAATATTTATGGATGGATGAAAAAGGCAAACGAATGAAATTGGCTGCACCACAATATGTTGATTATGTTATGACATTTGCCCAAAAGGCAATCAATGATGAATCGATATTTCCGACTAAATTCGGTTCGTAATTAATGAATTTTATGTTTTGGTTTTTCAGTTTGATCTTATTTCTAAAAATTTCATTTGTACACATATATATTCCTCAAATTAGATAAAGAATTTCCACCAACATTCGTTTTGACTGTTAAGAAAATAATGAAATTATTATATCATGTAGTGGCACATATTTATCATTCACATTTCAAAGAAATTGTTTTATTAAATCTACATCCACATTTAAATTGTATATTTGCTCATCTAATATTATTCAATGAACGTTTTAAATTGATTGAAGAAAAAGAGATTGAAGTGCTTGCTGATTTAGCTGTTGCATTACATGTATATCCATCAAGACAAACATCGAACATAGAAACAACAACGACAGCTACAAATGTTAATAATGATAATAATAAAAATATTAATAATAATGAACAACAACAACAATTGCGACAATCGCAAACACTTGATACAACGACAACAACAACAGTAGCATCTAATAATGATTCTAATTACTTAGATAAACAATCGAATATACGACGTTCAATGAATATTGTTGATGATACAAATACTAATATGACAATGATGATTAATAATAGTAATAATAATGATAATAATAATAATAATTCAAATGTAATTACACAACAATGTCGTAGTATTAATATGATGGATGATTATCAAAATTTTAATTTTGATAATAATAATAAAATCAATCAAACATCTACAATAATAACGTCAGAAATTAATAATGATGATGAAAATTTAGAAATATTAATAAATGATCAAAAAGAAAATGAAAATTTTGATCCAAACAGTAAATATGGTCTTAATTCACCAATGTTAATCGATGATGAGGATGATGATAATAATAATAATAACAACAACAATAATAATAATGGTAAAGATGATGATAATAATAATAAAATTAGTAATGAAAAATATAAACAAACCGATACACCAGAACCTATGATGATTGAACCATCGACAATGATGATGTCGTTGGAGAATAAGAAAAATTTCAATAATAAAAAATTAATATTTGATATAAAAAATAATAATTACACGCTACATGAACGAAGTATATCGGCAAATGCAATTTTGGCGGCCAGTAAAACTGCCAATGTCGATGATCAAACATTATTCGACGATATATCATCAACATTGAAACGTCGTTCAAATTCAGATCGTTCATCATCGATCAAATGTAATTCAACACATTTGATTCTCAACAATAACTTGAATACCGCTGTAACAGCAAATACAAATGAAGATGATTTCAATAATAATGCAAATTGATATTAATAATTATTCGAAATCAATCAACAATTATTTTCTCATTTCATTTATTTAGCAATCATTTATTGTCAATCATTCAATCAATCAATCAGATGATTATTACAGATTTAATACAGAGATCTATTCACTCCATCTATTTCAATTATTAATTTTTTTTGATCAATTTTTGATCTCGGACAAATTTATTTTTAATATTGTTTTTGTTTCATTATTATTAGGTTGTCAAATATCTCCCTTCCGCTTTTTTGCTCTTTATTCAATGCTTTATAAAAAGCGTTACAGTGATCGGATTTAGTTCAAATATGCGCCGTTTTGTTCGATAATCTGTTGCCATCTAGACGGCAACTGCATAATACCTCCCTCGTAGAAGCCCTCCTCCTTATTTGCGAAGAACTCGGACAGCCACTTTTCACAATCTTCTTTTGAGTTCAACTTTACACCACCAAGGGCGTTCGCCATGGACAGGAACAAGTGGTAATCACTTGGTGCTATGTCCGGGCTATATGGTGGATGCGATAAAACCTCCCATCCGAGCTCCCGTAGCTTCTGACGAGTCATCAACGAAGTGTGTGGTTTGGCGTTGTCCTGGTGGAACACTACACCCTTTCTGTTGGCCAATTCTGGACGCTTCTGGTCGATCGCCTGCTTCAAGCGGTCCAGTTGTTCGCAGTAGATGGTAGAATTAAGCGTCTGGCCATGTGGGAGCAGCTCATAGTGGATGATTCCCTTCCAATCCCACCAAACACACAGCAAAACCTTCCTGGCCGTCAATCCCGGCTTGGCCACTGTTTGGGACGACTCACCGGCCTTCGACCACGACCGTTTTCGCTGGATATTGTCGTATGTGATCCATTTTTCGTCGCCAGTCACCATCCGCTTCAAGAATGGGTCGAGTTCGTTCCGTTTCAGCAGCATATCGCAGGCGTTGATTCGGTCCAGAAGGTTTTTTTGCGTCAAATCATGCGGCACCCAAACATCAAGCTTTTTTTTGTATCCAGCCTTCTGCAGATGGTTTAAAATGGTTTGGTGACTAACTCCCATCTCCTGAGCGATGTCACGAGATGCCACATGCCGGTCTAACTCGATGTATTCCATGATTTGATCGGTATTTGTCGTCACAGGTCTTCCGCCGGCTGGCTTATCCATGGTGTCGTTTTCACCGGCTCTGAATCGTCGAAACCATTCCTCCGCGGTTCTAAGTGATAGAGTACCATCCCCCAAAACATCATTAATTTCACGGAACGTTTCTCTAGCGGATTTGCCTTTAACGAAGGAAAACTTTAAAATAGCGCGAATTTCGGCGTTAGTGAACTCCATGTTTACACGTCTATAACTGTTGAACGCAATATCCACTAACTAATCATGCATAGCGTCATTTTATAGGTTATGTCAAGAGCTTTCAAATGATGTATAGTATTGCCAGATACGAGCTCTGTAGCGCTTTGGACAGAAAGCGAAATTCAAAAGACAAAAAGGCGGAAGGGAGATATTTGACAACCTAATATTATTATTATTCTTATTATTATCATTATTATTTTCAATTACAAGTCTTATTGCGCCTTATTTTTTAGGGTATCATTAAATGATGATGATATAACATATATATTTTAGTCAAAAATTTCAAGTGAAAAACCAACCAACCAATCATCATATACACTCAAATACATCAGAAGATTGAATAATATAATTGTAATATATAAACATTGAACATGAATATCTCTCATATCAATAAGCTATTCAAAAAATGTCAAAAAATGAAAATGATCTTATATTGAGGTAACCGAGATTGAGGATACTGAGATATGAAACAATTGTGTTTCAACAACAATTTGCTTAATTTTATTTTATTGATAATTGTATTGTATGATTGATTATTAATATATATTTTATTTTCTTTCAAATTCAATATAATTTTCTATACATAGAATTAAAGGTAAAACATACAGACAGACACCCCCCAAATGTATATTTACAATTATTATTAATGATTATTATAATTAGGATAAATTATCTGTGATTTCAATTATAATTTTCGATTGCGATTAATCGGCATTGATTGATTGATCGTAACCCTACTATTGATATTAAAAAAAACATAAGAATATCTTTCTAATCATTATTATTACAAATTAAATTTCAAATTTTTAAAAATTACAATTTAGAACAACATTTGAACATGTTTGATTTGATAACAAACAAACAAACACAAAATTCAAATGCGCTAATATAATGATAAATGTGGCGGGAAAATTGAAAATTTAAATTTGAATGAAAATTACCCATTTACACACTGATGATAAACACACACATAAACACTTATTTCAACTTGAATTTGATCTATTATTCATTTTCGATATTTATGTTTTCAATATGTTTTCTTCTTCTTCTTATTTCATCACCAATATTTTCTCTCGATGATAGATGATACACATTTATTTAAACAAACATCATATATATTATATATACATGAATATAAATATAAATAAATAAAATTCAATTATTCAATGAAAATATTTTTGTTTATTTTTGTTCCTGGAATCTTTTGATTTGCGCATCAACACGAAGATGCTAAATTCATTGATGCTATATATTTGGCGTAATGTTTCGGCGACCATCGTTGGCCATCGTTCGATGAGCCATCAATGTTTGTTCTTCTTTAAGTAATCAATCTGAAGGTTTTGTTTTGCCATTTTTTTGATTATTAGAAAAGATTAATGTTTGATTGATCATATTACTCCGAAAATGTCGATAAAATTAATTGTTATTAGCTTAGTATTTGTAGCATTTAGCTTGATCACTATGATCGATGGCCATTTTCATACTAAACGTTTACATGATGATCTATTCAGTGATTGTAAGTTATATTTTGCCGCTTAATTTTCGATTTAAAAATATTTGAATTAATTTTAATTTTTTTCTCCTATAAATGTAGATAATCGATTGATACGTCCATCAAAAAATCATTCATATAAATTAACAGTTAATATCGGGTTAAAATTAACACAAATAATTGATATAAATCTAAGACAACAAGTTATGACAACCAATATTTGGTTGGAACAAAATTGGTATGATTATAAATTAACATGGAATCCAGATGATTATGGTGGTGTCGATATGATCAATGTACCGGCTGAAAATATTTGGCTGCCCGATATTGTTCTATTCAATAATGCTGATGGTAATTATGAAGTAACATTGATGACCAAAGCAACTGTTTACAGCACCGGTCTTGTTGTTTGGAATCCACCGGCATTATATAAAAGTACATGCATTATCGATGTTGAATTTTTCCCATTTGATGAACAATCATGCTTGATGAAATTTGCTAGTTGGACATATGATGGTCATGAAGTCGATATACGTCATGTGAAACAAGAAGAAGGTTCAACATATGTCGATATGGGCATTGATCTGAGTGAATTTTATAAAAGTGTTGAATGGGACATATTAATGGTTACGGCTAAATATAATGAAGAATATTATGAATGTTGTAGTGAACCATATCCTGATATAACATTCAATTTAACGATGCGTCGTAAAACATTGTTTTATACTGTTAATTTGATAATACCATGTGTTGGCATTACATTTTTGACGCTGGTAGTGTTTTATTTACCATCAGATAGTGGTGAAAAGGTTACACTTGCCATTTCGATTCTTGTCGCATTGACTGTGTTTTTTCTATTGCTTGCTGAAATCATTCCGGTAAACACTTATATGATTAATTAAAGATTCTAATTTCTAATTCATTATCTTTAGCCAACAAGTTTAGCCATTCCATTGCTTGGAAAATATTTGCTCTTTACAATGATACTGGATACGTTATCGATATGTGTAACAGTCGGCGTTTTAAATGTACATTTTCGTTCACCATCAACCCATATCATGACACCATGGATACGTAAAGTTTTTATTCATATTTTGCCAAGAATTCTGTTAATGAAACGACCATCATCACAAGATTGGCAAGCAGAATTAGCAGGTAATCCAAAATTTCTTGTTTTAATTTTATGATTTTTTTACACCTTTGGTTTTTTTTTGAACAGCAATCGGACGTAAAGGACGAGGAAAATCGAAAAAAGGATCGGATACGGCTGCAAACATAAATCGTGGAACATCATTAAAATATCGTGGAAATTTCAGCGATTCAATAGATTCATTACAATCGATTTGTATGATTGATCAACCTGGTCCATCATCAACATATACATTCAGTCAAATGCAAGAATTAAATCAATTATATGAACAAAATTATGCACAATTACGACAAGTATTCAATATGGTTGAAATACAAAAAGCTATCAAAGGCATTATACATTTAGCTGATCATATTCGAAAAGATGATAAAGATAATAATGTATGTATTGAATTTGAATGATTGCTTTAATTTATAAAATTCTTATTTTCATCACCCAATTCAAATAGATAATCGAAGATTGGAAATATGTTGCAATGGTATTGGATCGTTTATTTTTATGGATATTTTCATTGGCAGTATTTTGTGGTACATGTGGTATTATATTACAAGCACCATCGCTATATGATACACGACGGCCAATCGAATCGGAATTATCGTTGGTTACACCACAAACACAATCATAAATTGATAAATTAAATTATTAATCAATTTGAACATTATATTGCTCAACAATTGATTTATTTGGTTATAAATTTTATTAATTTAGTTATGCATAGCACGAATGTTGCGATTTTGCGCTTATCGAATTACTAAATAGTTATAACTTATGAAAAATTGCAATGGCCGTGATTATTGTTGTCAACATTTATTGGCAAATTATACAAACATCTATCATCATGTTGATGGTGTTGATAATATTTTCGAAACAATATTATTGAATTTCTTATGTACCATTGTAAGCGAATTTATCAGCAATATATATGTTTCAATAACTTTTTAATTGTGTTCATTTCCCATAGATTTTACTGACATTATTAGCCGTATTACGATGTATTTATTTTCGCCGCAAACAACGTGGTAACGATTGGAATAAAGAGTAAATATATTCGAAATTGTTTTAATCATATTTCCTTAATAATTAATTTTTTCAAAAGTTGGCTTGAATTCATTTATAGTGATCGTAAAGCTGATCTATTACATGATGGAAAACAACCACCATTCGATGATTCGGTTTCACGACAATCATCGGAATTGTATTTACATCAATGTTTATATGATTATTATGATATGATTCGAAATAAATATCCACCAAAAGATAATAATAGTGATAACTTATCTTCATCATTATCATCATCCTTGAAATCAGGAACAGTAAATCAACTAAATTCAATTAAAGCCGATCATCAATTAAAATTAGATTCGATAGGCACCAAAAGACATTGGTTACTCGATTATATTCTAATCAATGAAACTGATATCCGTATACATCGCGGTAAAGATGCTAGTAATTATCTATTATTTCAACGTTATATAATCTACATATTGGCATTGTTGTCGTTTGTATCGATAACGATATTAGCACCAGTTAATGTATATGGTGGTAATTATTATTATCTTGATAATATAACATCAACAACAACTTATTATGAAATGACAACAATCGATAATATTCATAATACATCATCATTATTATGGATTCATTTGATTATTATGATCATTATTGTCATTATCGGTATTTATATGATGAAAAAATATTCTGATCATATATTCATACCGCTGAAAGAATTAAGTGATACACAAACAACAATACTAATACAAAATTTACCTAAAAAAGCACGTGATGCTAGAAATTTAAAAAAATTTATTGAATCAAATTTTCCAAATGTTCAAATCAATCGTATTATTTATGCATATAATGTAAAACAAATCGTTGATTTGAAGAAAAAATTAAAATCATATCAAATAGCATTGAATTATTGTATCGATTATCAACGTCATTATCAACGACCATTTTTAATACGACGATCATGCATGTTCACTTTATTATGCCCCCGCTGTCCATCTTGTGGTATTTGTTATTATCAACATAAAATTGATGATTGTCAGAGACAAATTGAATCAAAAATACGGAAACTTCTGAATCATCCACAACATGCTGCATTTGTTCAAATGAAAAATTCATCGCAAGCACAAGAAATTGTTGAACATTTCGAGGCGACACAACATACAAGATTATTGAATACAATACAATCATCAATGAAAAAATTATGTAAATATTCATATATAAACATTAATAATTTTGATAATCAAAATTATGTTGATGATGATGATGATTATGATGAAGATGATCCATATGGTTATAATAAATGGATAGTGAAATTGGCACCGCATCCAGAAGATGTTGAATGGAATGATATTGTCATGAATAATCGAACATATTATGTTTGGTCGCTATTATTAAACTTATTAACAATCATAATATTTCTATTTTTGACAACACCGATTGTTGGATTGAATTTTTTACAAGAAATTTTCATATTACGAATGAATCTGACAATGGTCGACAATATTAACATTGGTTTTGTACGAATAAAATGGTTAAAATATTTCAGTGCATTAATAATTAATGGTTTATCTTGTTTATTACCGAATCTGATTATGTTAATCGAATTATTCGTTCCTCAAACAAGAAAATCGGAAAAAAATTCCAAAATAATGAAAATGGTTTATCTTTATTTAATATTAATGGTATTAATATTTCCATCATTAGGTTTGATGTCGTAAGTGTTAGTAGTGTATTATTTATTTTTTAATTCATTAATTTATTAATGAATTCCATTATTTTATTTTATTTTATTTTTTTTCATTTTCATAGTGGACAATATTTAATCAAGAAAATAACAGACAATTCATTTCCAAGAGATTTTTACAAATGTCTATTTCCAGCTACACGTAGTCAATTTTTTATCTATTATGTAATATCATGTATATTTATCAATAATCCTGCACAATTATTACGTTTACCTGAGCTTGGACTGTATTTATTTAATTTGATTATTTATTGCCCAAAAACTGATGCCGAATATGGACGTGCACGTATGGAAACAAATTTTCAATTCAATTATGGTTCCAATTATCCACGTTTTTTATTAATATTCACCATTGTTATCACTTACAGTATTGCTAGTCCATTAATAGCACCATTAGGTATTTAAAATGTTTTAAATTTAATAAGTCAAGTTGATAACGCTTTTAACTTGCTTTTATTTTTCATCTTAAAAGGATTATTATACATGTTAACCAAACATCTGATCGATCGTTATCATATATATTATTTATATAGTACAACACAAATAATCAATTCAAATATTCATCAAAATGCAATATTATTCGTATTGATATCATTTTTCTTTCCATTTTTACAGCTAACAACATATCTTAATAATTACAGTAATTATTATAATCGAAATTATAATAATAATAATACTCATAATACAAAGAATAATCGAAATAATCAAAATCGTCAAAGATTTTCCATCAAAACAACAACAACAAATACATTGATTATACAGCCATCAAATATATCAATTATAATCATGATAATTTATATTATATTTTTATTATTTGTTTGTTTTAATTTTGATTATTTTTATGATCGAAAATTATTATTATCATCAACAGCGACAACAACAACAACAACAACAAAAACGTCATCATCGCCAGATGCCAATGATGATAACAATAACAATGATTCGATTAATCAAAAGGAAAATATCAGATGAATTTTTCAAATATATTTTCAATATAAAACATGTGATCAGCTATCAAATATAGTATTGAACATTTAAATATTTGAAAAATAAATAAAAAAAATACGGAAATAAATTTTTTTCATTTTCCATAAATTTCAATAAAAAAATTTCAAAAAATTTGATTACTTATATATTAACATACATAGATATTTTCGATTGTCCATTTTTCTATTTTCATAAATTTGATCATCGATAATTGATCATTGATGATCAAAATCATTGGAAATTAATTATGACTAATCGAAATTCATTTGAAAATTAATTTTTGTTTTTGTATTTTCGATTTTTGTTTGTTTATTTGGCTCAAATGTTTTGTCTTAATATTTTCTTTTTTTTTCTGACAAAACATATTGATGTTGATGTGTATTCAAGTGTAAACATAACTTTTTGAATAAATTAATAATAATCAATCAATAATTAATAATCAATCGATAATATATTCAATTGACAATCTTCAAATCTTCAAATGTATTAATTACACGAAAAATACGTCAATTCAAATGTATGTTTGTTCAATTATTTGTTGTAAAATACGACTACGTATAAATCATGATTATGATGTGTTTAATGTAATATTAAGCACATCATCAAACGAAGTGATACTTTGACAATGACAACAACAACAACAACAGCAGCATACATAATTAATATTAATATTGATAATGATAATGATATGTACACCTATCTGTACAATGATTATCTCGTGATATTTCAATGATTTCAATAAAAAATGATCAAAATGTAATTGCCGATTAGTGTTTATGTGGTTAAAATCACTGAAATATTCAATATTACGTACTATTCTCATATTACGATCATCCTTCCACCAATCAGCAATTTGTTGATTTGTAATGTTGATCTATGATCATCATAATTAAATCATTATCATTATTTTCAATTATTACCGATCTTTCCGATTGTTAATTGATTTAAATTGGTTAAATTGACTAAATTACACACATTTTAGAGTGATTTATCGACTACGCTGATAACAAGTAATAATTAACAGTGAAAAAAAAATAATGATAATAATAAATCATCATTAATTATGATTTATGACATCTTTACTCAAAATTTGCCATTCATCAAAATTAGTTTTTAAAAAATTCAAATTACATTAATTTAATTGACTTTCCATTTACTTGACTAAAATTCATTGAGATAATAAATAATAATCTTGAGAAAAATTAATAAAATTGAAATTACATTGAATGAATTGAATGAATGAATTAATGGAATTTTTCCATTGAATTTGCAGGTGTTTTCAAATGTGAATGAATTGAATAATCATTGTAAATCAATCAATAATACAAATTCAATGAAATACAAAAATCAATTTATCAATCCATCGATTTAGTTATGATCGATTTATGACAATTTTGTTTTAATCAATTAATTCATTTTGTATAAAATCATTGATTGAAATCAATTGAGCGAATTCCAAATGGAAAATTTCAAGAACTGAAAACGTGTATGGAATGAATTCTCTCTTTTTTTCATTTCAAATTTGTTGTGATATTTTTGAATTGAAAAATGCTCCTCAATTATTAATAATAATAATGGTAAATAGCTTCAGTTTCAATGTGTAATTTTTCCAATTTTAAATTCACTGAAAAAAAAATATTTTGCAAAAGAGAGAATTTTCCAAATACTATCAAAAGCCAGTGTGTGTGTAAAATCATATATTTTTGAGTTGAAATTTATATGAGACAAAAATCAAATATTTTCAAACGCCGGTGACGTATTTTTACGTGTTTGGAATTTTATGTTAAAATAGCCGCCGACGTAGTGCTACGTCGTCGAACAAACTCGTTTTCCCATATTGTTGATTGCATCATACTTAATGTTCGAAAATTGTCATGCGGCAATCGTACAAAGTATGCGATAAACTTAGATATATTTCAAGCATATATATTTCTATGGTAATATTTTAAATTCCACACACACACACTAACACACATAAACATCTTTTTCCTTTTATATTTCATAGTTTTATTATTCATTCATTCATTCATTCATTTATTTTTCCCATTTTTTTAACTTTGCATCATCATCATCATCATCATCAACACTAATTTAGTCAGTTTTAGTTTTATTATTATTATTACATACCGTATCAGTCCTTGTATTTCAAGTTTTATTTAATAATTTATTTATTTCAGAAAAATAAAAGCGACAGAAATATTTATGATCAAATCAATCTCATTTCATATTTGATTCAATTAATAATTTGTTAATGCGTGTGTTTGTGTAATTGTGTCTATGTGTGTTTTTAATATGTATGAATGTGATAAGCATCTATTTAGTTGTGTGTGTGTCACCATTGAGTCAAACTATCGTCATCGAATCGACATCATCATCCATTTTCATCTCATTCATTTTCATTTTCATCATCAACAGCAACAACAGCAGCAGCAGCAACAAGCCATCATCCGTTGTTGAGCCAGTCATAGTCATTTAGTCATTCATTCATTCATTCAGCCAGTCAGGCAGCCACCAAACAATCAAAACAAGCCATAAACAAGCAAGCGGTTGTGGCTGCTTGGTTGTTTTGTTTGGTTTTTTGTTTACTTTGAATTATTTATTCCAATTTTTTTTCATTCGGTGCTCACCTGTATTTCATTTGTTTACAATTTTTTTTTCACCAAAATAATAAATAAATTAATTAAACCACCACCATTAAATGATAATATATCAAAGTGATTTATCTCTTTATTTATTTATTTGTATTTACACATTCACATTCAGTTAACAATTCAATGATAATTATTTCAATTTTTTTGAAATATTTGTGTGAATGAATAAATCTTTAATTTGTGCCATTTTTTTTTTATATAACTCCGAATTCAATTGTTTTGAATTTGAATTTTACATTATTATGAGTCATTCATTCAATGAAATGAATTGTTTTTTTTTGCCGAAAATGACTGAGAATAACATGATTCAAAACATTTGAATTATTTCATTTCAAAGTTTTGAATTATAACCTTACCATTTTTCAATGATCATCATCTTGGTAAATTATCCATGGTGAATTTCAAAGCATCAAATCAGTGCTGAACCAAATTCTTCCATTTGAAAATAGCCTTATGTGTATTTGTAAACATCAAACTAAATCAAATGAATCAAATCAAATCAAATGAATCAAATCCGAATAATAATCCAATGATAATAAATTGTTTATCGTCACATTTTGTTTTGATGTTAATTTATAGTTGTGAATTCATGAATAAGTTGAAAAATTCATTCATTCATTCATTCATTTATTTATTTGTATGATCAAAATGATTCTGATGTGAAATTTATGTAATCAAAATGAAATGAAATTATTCCTTGTGATGATGATGATGATGATGATGATGATTATTCATCTATGTAATCATAATAATAATTCAATGCAATGCAATACATAATAATCGTGAATGAATTTCAATATTTTTTTTTCTTTTCTGTTCATATTTACACAATTCAAATTCTGTATTGAATTCTATATAATATATTATAATATCAATGTAAAGATTTCGGAAAGAAAACGAAACACCACAGAAATAACGAAACGATACGAAATCAACAACACCAGCAACAACAACAACAACAACCATCAGAATATCAAAAAAAAAATCAAATAGAATTTGAATCAAATCATATCATAAATTAGATTATTACATTGTTCATACGAAATTATCTGTAATATTATTATTATTATTATTATAATATTATTTCGATCATCTTGTTTATCATTTTCTTCCGTTTGTCCATCGGTTTCTGAATTTATAATCTTTGATTTCATAATCGAGAAACAAAACTGAAGAAAACATAAATATGGCTGAACATTCAGAACTGATATCTGAAATGCCATATTTAGAAAAATTAAATACTGAAGAACGGCTTAAATTGGCAAGGAAAAAACGTGCACAACAGTTGAAAAAATGGTCACAACGTGAAAAAGATTATAATAATCAAATGAATAAACGATTTAATAATAAAAAATATGATGATAATAATTCTGTGAACAATAATTTGAATAATAGTAATGATAATAATAATAATAATGATTCAATTAATTCGAATAATTTAAAAAATAATAATTCAAATAATAATAATAATAATAATTATCATCATAAAAAATCATTGAAAAATGGTTATAAAGTACATTTCATTCCATCTGTGATGTTATTAGAAGCTGCCACTAGAAATGATATTTATGAAGGTAATGATAATGATAATTTTTGATATTTAAAATTTAAATTATTTAAATTTGATTTCATCATCTCGTAGTAAAACGTTTATTAATGTTGGGCGTAAGTCCAGATTCAACAAATGAAGATGGCCTAACAGCACTGCATCAATGTTGTATTGATAATTGTGAAGATATGATGCGACTATTGATTGAATTCGGTGCAAATGTTAATGCTAAAGATAGTGAACAATGGACACCGTTACATGCTGCAGCAACTTGTGGTCATTTGAATTTAATAAAATTATTAATTGAAAAGTATGTTATTCTCATTATTTTTGATTTAATTTAATTTCTGATTTTCAAATTTTTTTCTGCCCACATTTAGTAATGCTGATCTATTAGCTGTTAATGCTGATGGTAATATGCCTTATGATATATGTGAAGATGAACAAACATTAGATTATATTGAAGCCGAAATGGCTAAACGTGGTATTACACAAGAATTAATTGATCAAATACGTGTACAAACAGAAAATCAAATGTTATACGATATGAAAGAAATGATTAAAAATGGTTATGATATTAATGTTAAAGATGAACAAGGTGCAACGCCGGTATGTTGTTTCTTCGTTGATGAAAAATAATAATTTTGAATTAATTAATTTTCATATTTTCGGGGAAATAAAGCTACATATTGCCGCTGCTAATGGTTATTCGAGTGTCATTGAATTCCTGGTGGAAAATAATGCATCAATTGATGAAATTGATAATGATTTATGGCAACCAATACATGCTGCTGCTTGTTGGGGACATGTAATTATTCATTTTGAATGAAATTTCAAAATTAATTCATCATTTATTTATTTTAAGGCTGATGTTGTCGAATATTTAGTACAAAATGGTGCCGATTTAGAAGCTAAAACAAAAAATGGTGAAACACCGTTCGATATTTGTGAAGATCCTGATTTAAAAAATCGTATATTGCAACTAAAAACTGAAATTGATGCCAAAAAAGCTATGAATTCGACCAGGTTACGGAGATCACATAGTACGAATACACGTTCACATTCAATAAGGCGTACGAGTATTAGAGAGAAATCACAAATTGCTAAACGTGAAGCAATTGAAGAGGCAAGATTATGGCATGAAAAAACTGATAATGATCAATTATCGGATGACGTACGAAAAGATGATAGTGACATGGATTCAGATAATAGTCAATTGCATAGAGATTTCAATAGAAAATTAGTGACAGAATCACCGATCGATGTTGATTCAATTAAAATTAGTATGGATCCATCACTGACAAATACATCAATAAATAGTAATAAACATTCAACAAATATAAATATCAATTATCAACAAAATAATGGCAATAATGTTGATCATGATAATCAAAACAGTAATAATAATAATAACACTAAATATACAAAACAATTAATACATCAGCAGCAGCAACAACAACAACAAGATATGATGAATAATCATGATAATCAACATCAATTACAAAATCAAGGATCAAGTCTTTATCATCATCAACAGTATCAACGTAATCATTATGAAATGAATTCATTATCAAATAATGATAATAATAATAATAATAATAATTATAATTCGAATCAATCAGATTACATATCACAACAACAACAGCATCAACAACAATATTCATTGAAAAATAATCATGAAAACATTAATCATCAACAACAACAACATTATCAACAAACCTTTAATCATCCTTCGGATTTAAGTGGTTATCATAATAATAATAATAATATGATTAATAATTGTAATAATTTAATTAACAATTCGAACAATAACAATAATATTGGAGGCGGTGGTGGTGGTGGAGGTGGAACATTGATTGATCTCAAAAAACAACGTTCCGAAAAACATCGTAATAATTTGAGTAATCATAATTATAATTATAATAATAATAATACCAGCAATAATAATGATAATTCCAATATGAATTCGAACATAAATCAATCAAATAGTAATAATAATGGAAGCAATAATAGCAATGATAATCAATTATATAATCAACAACAACAACAACAGCATTATTTACATTCTCAAAATCAATCATCATCATCATCGAATAATATGAATTCGAATAATTCCAAAATTAATCAATCATCATTTCAACAACAGCAACAACAACAACAGCATCATTATCATCATCTGCAACAGTTGCAACAACAAAAATTACATGTTAATCATAATCATTTATTATCATCAACAACAGCAACAGCAACATCGATGCTCAATGATTCACCAGATACGGCAAGAAAAAAATTTCGTGGTAATCCAAGCGAATTGATGATTGGTGAAAATGAAGAGAAGAAAGGTTGTTGTAAGATTTGTTGATTACTAAAAACAAAACAAATCGATTCAATGATGATGATGATGATGATGACCATTGTTAACATACACAAACATTGTGATATTTTATTTTATTTTTCTAAATCAATAACTTGTTAATCAAATTTTTTGTTTTCACCAATTTTTACCAGCCACACATCTTTATTTTTTAAAAAAATCATGGACAATCATTTGTATCAAAATCAGTATTATACCATATTATACACATGCACAAACAAACAAACACACATACACGCACACACATCATTATAAAAATTGAATTCCAACCTTTCAAATGTAGAAACATTTGAAAATGAAATGATTATTTTCAAAATTTTCAAAAAAAATTATATCAGGTTGTCCGATAAGTTCTTGCCGATTTTCTCATGATTCCCCTACGAAATAATCGGCAAAAACTTTGCGGACAACCTAATAAATTGAAAACTTACAAAAAATTTATTGTAATTATAAATTATAAAAAAAATATAATAATAATAATAAATATAAAACATCATATGCATCCTGAGAGTTATAAATAATCATAATAATAATAATTGTGTATTTTTTAGCATTTATATATTTGATTAATTAATTAATTGTGTATTTGATTTTTGAAAATTTGATTTTTTTTTTTTTTGAATTTGAATTTTTCTAAGAAAATATTTTGTAAAATTCAATTTTTTCAAATAAAAAAAAAGGACAAATGAATGATTTAATTTGTTTTGTTTTGTTTGTTTCGAAGAAATCA
This sequence comes from Psoroptes ovis, assembly GCA_002943765.1. Taxonomy (NCBI): domain Eukaryota; kingdom Metazoa; phylum Arthropoda; class Arachnida; order Sarcoptiformes; family Psoroptidae; genus Psoroptes; species Psoroptes ovis. The sequence goes on along the minus strand of PQWQ01000028.1, from coordinate 24,961 downwards.
AATTTTATCACATGAAATTTTTAAAAATTTTTGAAATTGTTTTCTATATCTGTGTGTTTGTTTGTTTACTTGTATTTACTTGATTATAAAATATTGAATTTTGAATGCATTTTTTTGAATAATAATTGGTATTGTGTTCGGTGTGTGTATGGTGTATGGTATGTAATGGTTCAAATAATTATTTGTGATGTTTGCATTTGTTTGTTGTTGTTGTTTTGTGTTGTTAAATTGCTACAATAAAATTTGAAATAGAAAATTGATGAAACAATTGAAAAAAAATATATGATCAACAACAACAACAACAAGTTATATTTCGATAATATTCAAGTGCACATTTAAATTTTGTTTTGTGTTTGGTGGTGGTTGTTTGTTTGTTTTCAAATCCAGAGATTTTCATCATTTTTTTTTTTCATTTTCTTCAATGAACATCGCGATCATTCATCAATCATCCATCAATTTTTACATCATTGAAAATAAATTGCTTGAATAACACATTGGTTTTTTATCCGGATGAGGCACTTCTTCGAATGTTGTATATTGTGGTGTTAATTTTTCATCATCATCATTTGCATCTTTACTACGATTAAATGTAATATATGCACCAAGATTACCCATACGATCACAATAGTTTGGTGCTGAAAATACCGTTATACATTTACCATTATGTGCCTTGATAATCAACAAAGAAGAAAAAAGAAGATTAATATTAAAATCGAATGAGAAAAATTGTGATCAACAAGAATACTTACAACTTCATAACCATTATCTTTAACTTCATGACTACGTATAATATAATCGAGATTATTTAATTTTAAAAAATTTTGAGTAATATCAGGACCGAATTGACAACCAACACCACGTTTACTTGGTAAACGACCTTTAACTGGCATCGGATCGGACCATAATATATCGCACATAAGACCATCTTCAGGTGGCTGCCGAAAACGATCATAATTACGTATATCATCTAATTTAACATCATCTTTATTGAATAAACCACCATGCATCACTAATACTTTCTTATTCAAACAATGTGCCAATGGAAGACATTCAAATACTTCAGTGAATAAATCATACATTTGTTTTGAATATTTTTCCTTAACTTCACCTTCAAAACCGAACACTTTATTCATGGTTTCACTTTCATGATTACCGCGAGCAATGAACATATGATTTGGATATAATATTTTGTATGCAAATAATAATAGTATACATTCAACCGAAAATGATCCACGATCAACAACATCACCATTGAATAGATATGGATTTTCTTCACTTGGATAGCCATTCAGCTTGAAAATGTTTATCAAATCATAAAATTGTCCATGTATATCGCCACAAACAGTAAATTTGGTTCCTTTAGGTATGTCAATATCAACTAATGTTTTAGATTTTTTGAACAAATCTTTTGCATCTAATATTAATTTATATGCATATTTACGATGTAATTTTTTTTCTTTCAAAAATGTATCGACCAATTCATCGACAAATTCTTTTGTTACTTGATTATCAATAATTTTAGGTCCATCATAATTATCATCGATTGTCATTGATTCAAAATCAATCGTTTCGGCAATTGATCTTTTAACAACATCAACTGATATTGCTTTTTCGAACGCCTTTTGATTGACAATCTTTTTACATTCATTATATTTAATTTTTGCATCTTTATCATTTGGACAAAATTTAACAACAGTTTCAAAATCTTTTAATGCCGACTTGAAACGACCATTAGCCATTTGTGCTTCAGCTCGCCGATAATAACCTTTTATATAATTTTTATCTAATTCAATCGAACGTGTTGCATCAGCGAATGCATAACCAAAACATTCGGTTTTAAGATATGCAAAACTTCGATTACCATATAATATTGCATTGTTTGGATCTTTTTCGATTGCCATCGTATATAATTCAATTGCATCTTCATATTCTTTCTTTTTAAAATGATCATTTGCTTTTGTTTTCAATTCATCTGAATTTAAATCTTTATATTCACTAAATTTTCCTTTTTTATCATTTGTGGCCGTATCTATATCTATTGTTGTTGTCGTTGTTGAATTATCATTGGTAGAATTCATTGTTTTTGATTCAAGAAAATTTTAAATATAAATTATTTTTAAATTGAAACAAATATCAATCAAAAAACAAAAAATAAAATAAAATTCAAGAAAACATGCGGAACCCAGATGTAATACAACAACAAAAATCAATCAAGAAAAAAAACCATATGATCATTCATTCAAAAATAAAAGTTTCGCCATCTGGTGAGTGAAAAGAGAAAACTTTTATTAAAATTTTATTCAAAAAAAAAAAAATTCAAAATAATTTTTTGACAGATTTAAAACATTTATTATAAATTATTATTATTATTATCACCTTGACGTTTATCGTTGCACAATTTCAATGTATAATTTTTAACATAAATTATTGCTGCTAATTCTTTACAGAATTCATTTAATATTAGCAGATTTTTCAAAATTTTGGCTTCATTTTCATCAATATTATTATTATAATGATTGGTATCAAGCTCATTTTCTTGACCTAATAACTGTGATTTTATTATTTTCAATTTGACATGAATATTATCAATACCACGTACAGATATTTGAATATCAGCAATCAATTTATGTAGAATATTGAATAAATTTTCATGATCATTATTATTCGATGTTAATATCAATGGATTTAATATTTGATTATCAATCAAAGCCAAAGGTATCAAAGATATTTTTGCTATAATCGATAATAATTGTATGGATATTTCATATGGTATCGATAATAATGAATTTAAATTATTGAAAATGATTTGTATGAAATTTTCATCTCCATCATTTGCATCTGTATTGCTTTCTTCGATGTCAAGTTTTGATTCATCCCAATTTAGGAAACAAGTCTTGACGAATAAATTGAAACCTTTTACAGATTCTTTAAGATATGCTTCATATTCAATTCTTTCTTCTTGTTGATGATGATCATGATCATAAATTTTCAATTCCTCCGGTATTAATGATGTATAAAGATGAAGAATCCTAATCAAACGCTCTAATTCAATATATTCCGTTTTATTTTTTATTATTGAAGCATTGTAAATATCATTCGCCACCATGTTCATTTGATCTAACACAATCATTGAATTGAATTTCGACATAACATCATTTGATGAATTCAGTAACGATGTACAATCAGTCTCAATTACTTCGATACTATTGTTTTGTTTCAATTTCTGTGAATAATTTTTCAACACCAATTCATTGATTATTTCATACGATGGCCGTGATAATATATCTTCAAACAATTGCAACGTTATTGATGATAATTTCAAATATTTATCTCTTTTAGCATCATCGCCATCGTCATTGAGTAACAATTCATGTATGTAACAACGTTTCAATAATGACTCTAACAAATTTTTCTTCTCATCATTTAGTATTGATGGCATTAGATGTGATTTATTTGAAAATATCAAGAATTGACAAATTAAATCAAATAATTCTGTATTTTCAATATTACGAAGACATTGTGATGTTAATATTGTTGAACGTATCACATTATCATATGAATCATATTCATTTTCATAACCATCACCAAGTAAATCGGGTAATAAATATGAATGTAAAAATTTCTTCTCGAATTCATCAAACAAATGTTGTTTTAGATATGAATTTTCAATTTTAATATTATGAACAATAAGATCGAAAAATATAAACCATTTCAAAAATGATAAAAATTTACGTATCGATATTGAAAATTGTATGGACTCATCACCATCATTATTATTATTATGTTGTTGCTGTTGTAATAAATTATTGATATTTTCAATTTCATCTAATCGTATTGTAGGTGGTATTTCGATATAATGTTTAATTATCTGATCAATTATTTTACAGGAGAATGTTGTTTCATCAACAATTATTTTTTCAACATTTACATCATTTATTAATTGTATTAATTTTATCAATGAATCACCGGCTAATTTTGATATATCAGAATCTTCACTGTACAATAATGATAGCAATGAATTTATTAATGGAAATGAATCAGTGGTGAAAAAATGCAGATATTCAGGATTTTTTATTAATTTAATGATCGAAGTCAAGAAATATATTTCAGTCGATTCATATGGACTAGCATGTATTTTTCCACATAATATTATCAATTTATTTATTGATAAATGTACTGAACGATGTGGTAATAGTGTAAGCTTTGAATCATTTAATAATCGTATAAAAAATAATAATATATGTGGATAAATACCGATCGGTGTATCAGTTTGTGCAATAATACTTAATGTTTCTAATATATTATTCTGTAGAATATATTCAATTATTGGGCAGATCATTGATATTGATTGATTATCACTATCATTATTGTGTTTTTTAATTTTATTCATCCAATTCAATTGTTCCGTAATGATTATATCAATAATTTTAATCAATTTTTCAACTAAGTTTGTTGATTCTATCGTTAATTTTCTATTAACATTATTTTGATTGCTATCATTTTGTTGTCTTTGATAGAAAGATGTAAAAGAATTCCAATGATATAGGAATTCATCAAATGTAGTAACCGGTGGTGCAATAACATCGGATAATGGACTATTTGATATTAAATTGAACATAATAATTCAATTTGAAATTACCTTGAAAAACATCCAACAATATCCTGTGTTTCAAATCAATTTGTTTACATTATTTTTCGGGTAAACAAAAATTATTTTTAAAAAAAGCTATTTCAACATTTGTGTCTAGATTGTGTAGAAATAGACTAATTTTTTCAATTGTAAACACATCATCGCTAATTGAAATATCAAATAAACTCAATTTGCTTAGATTCTGGCGTATTCTGACATATTTATTGGTTTGATTGTGCTATATTTTATGCAATCCATACATTCAGGATATTTCTGATAATTGAATCAATCGATTAATCATTCCACTGGCTTAAAATTTTGAAGTTTTTAGTGCCATTTTTTGTTTATAAAAATGAGCGATACAATCATTAGTTCAGATGAAACAACGACGACGAATGAAGAAGAAGAAGAAGAATCATCTTTGGATAAAGAAAAATTAAACAGTACAAACATTAATAATAATGATAATCATTCAAATGATGGATGGATATTGGAATTTGAAACAGCATTATTATCTGATTGTGATATAAATGTAATTCGTAAAATGTCCAATCAAAGATCGATACCGAATCATTTACGTTTTGATTTTTGGCAGGTATTTTCAATTGAAATCCATTGTTGGAAATTTCCAAATGTAATTTGAGCTTTATTTTTTTTTATTGATTCAAATAGGCTTGTTTAGGAATCAAAGGTCGTACAAAAATATTGGAAGATATATTTGATTTACCGGAACAAAATCTAATACGAAATGATTGTCAAAAACTAGTCGAAAAATTAAATAATTCTAGTTCAGAAAAATTATCAATATTATCCGATATTGAATCGATTATAACAAATTTTTCTAAATTAAATCATTGTCCATATACATCCAATAATGGTTGGCTTGATATTATGGAAATATTAATACATTTAAATGCAAAACGTGATGAATTATTTAAAATATTTGAATCAATTCAATTACGTTACATAACAAAATATTATAATTATCATTTTGATGATGCTGAACAATCAAAAGCAATTTATATGCAGCCATTTCATTTGTTACGTTTATTTTTACTATATCATGATCCAGAATTGTGCAATTTTTTCGATACAATCAAATTGACTCCAGAAAATTTTGCATCAACATGGGTTAGTAGTGAATTATTGATTGTTCAATTTTACATTTATTCAAATTTCTTTTTACTGTTTACAGTTTCGTAGTCTATTTTGTTATGATATTTGCAATCCAAATGTATCGCTTAATTTATTGGATTCCTATTTAACATATTCCGATTCATTTATGATATTCTATCTATCACTAGTCATGATAATTAATCTCAAGTATGTCTTATATCTTTGAAACTGATTCTGTTTGCTAAAAATTCAATATATTTCTTCGATAGAGATGATTTAAAAATGAAAAATAATAAAAATGAAATCATTAATGTATTATCGACCGTACCATCATCGATTACTGAATCCGATATAAAAGATATGTTCTTTATTGCTGAACAGCATTTTCAAGAGAAAACACCATTATCAATCAAGGTTTATTTTTCTTAATTGAATTCGACTGTGAAATTGATTTAATCTTTTTTTGATGTGACAAATTATGTAGGAATTTCAAAAATTATTATTCCAAGTACATGTTGACAATGATAATGACAAATATGATGATCTTAGCAATATAACTGATTTATCAAATTTATTATGTTTACCGATATCGATACAAGAATTATTAAATAGTTGCCAAAACAGCAGTAATGATTATAGATTACGATATTTTGTTGTTGATTGTCGTCCACCAGATCAATATAATAATGGCCATTTATTGACAGCATTCCATTTAGATTGTCGTTTGGTGAGTTCACATTAAAATCATTCATTATAAATAAAATTATAATTCAATAATTATACATTTCTAGATGCTGAATGATCCATCAGCATTTGCAACAGCTGTAAAAGCATTGTTAGCATCACAAAAACAAGCGATTGAAGCAAATGCTATTGCTGGCGGTGAACATCTATGTTTCATTGGTAATCAGAATGATGATAATGATGATGGATACATTCATATGGTCATATCATTCTTTTTACAAAAACATCATAAATATGTCAGTTTTTTATATGGCGGTTTCGAAATGTTACATCGAACAATAATTGACAAGCATTTAGATCATTTATTGATTGATCATAATGATAAACAATGTTTGAGTTGTGTGAAACATAAAAAGTCATCCCATCATAACCATTTATTGTCATCTGCATTATTGACATCATCCAATGAGACATCAAAATTTTCCAAAGATGTTGATCATTTAACATCAAAATTTTTACAAAAATTTTCAATCAATGTTAAGCCTAAAATTAGTGAAATGAAAGATAAATTGGTCGAATATGTTGTTAATCCAAACAATCAAACGAAACCAGTGATAAAACATGTTAGTGCTAATGATAATCTTGGTAAGCGTTATAAAGCAAGTAAATTTAGTTTAGACGATTCGAATGTTACTGATGATTTAGGTATGTAATTAAATTGTAATTTTATTATTTAATTGACTCAAATCATTCTTTCATAATCAAATTTTAGATGATAATAATTCAAACGATTTAAGTGATGATCAAACTAATTTTGATAATATTCCTGAAATAAATATCGAGGAATGGAAAAAACAACATAAAAATTCACTGATTGGTTGTTTCGAATGTATGAAAATAAATTCCGATAATACAAGAATTCCAGGGTAATTTTCCATATTGAAAATATCAATTTAAGATTTTGATTTAATGATTTTATATATATTTTGTATTGACATTTACTTTATAGATATTTAGCCGTAACCGAAACACATTTATATTTCATTAAACATTCCAAAAATCATCACGGGCATGGACAAATATTGGTAAAGCGGCCATTAGAAATGATTTTTCAAATAACATCCAAACGTAAATGTCCAGAAATAATTACATTCAAATATGGACATTCATCAAACAACAACAATAACGATAATGGTGGTGGTAACAACAACAATCACAAAAATGAGCCAACAACTTTGATAGCAAAAGATAGCCTAATTCTTGTTGAACCTTTTGAAGTGATAAGATTAATTAAACAACAAGTTGTTAAATTGTTGCATCAAAATCATAATCAAGAACAATCGAATGATGATGTTGATGGTGATGACAATGACAATTATATTGATAACAACTTAAATGAATGATTAATAATTAATATTGAAAATTTTCTATCAATATTTCATTAATCACATTTGATCATGTTTTGTTAGAAAAAAGCAATTTTTGACTTATGAATGCAATAAAATAAATAAATGAAAATTGTTTGATTTTTCATATGCACAAAAACATTGCAGAAAATATTTTTATCTAATCTTATTTCTTATCAAATCAATAAATGATTATTTCCATTCAAACGGTTTACGCTGAAAAAATTTGATCAATTAATGTTTTCATTTTGATTTTTTAAAATGAGTTTCATTCGTTTGTGATCATCAAAATAATAAACAAACACACATTTTACTTTGCTTGTTTTGCATCATTTGTTTTGAAGTTCATTACTTAGCCATATTTTCTCAATGTGAATATGGCTCAATACGGTAAATAAAAATTCAACAAAACAATTCAATTGATGGTTTAATATTTTTAAAAATAATTTTAAAAAATTTAATCAGATCCAGAATTATTGAAAACAAATATCGTCACAAGTGAAATTAAACAAATATCATCACTATGGAAATCGAGCATAGAATCAATCTATTTCAATAATGATAATCAAAAGGTTTGTCATCCATTAATTTTAAGTAAATTAAATGCATTAAATTTAATTTTGTGTTTTATAATCACAAATGTTATATAGCTCAATGATTTATTATTGATAGTCAATTGTATTGATTTAACAACATTATCTGGTGATGATACCGAAACCAATGTTCATAAATTGTGTTATCGTGCCATTAATCCATTATGTAAAAAAATTTTGATAAAATTAAATGAAAAATTTTTTATCAATAATCATAACAATGGCAATGATGAGTTTATTGATAACAATTATAACAATAGCAATAATAACAATATAACAACTGGTGCTGTTTGTGTTTATCCATCAAGAGTCAATGATTGTTGTCATTATTTCAATATTATTGATAAAGATAAAACTAATATCAAAATATCAATTGCTTCAGTTGTAGCCGGCTTTCCAACCGGTCAAAGTCCATTATCGGTAACAATCAATGACATTGATTATGCTATCAAATGTGGAGCAAATGAAATTGATATCGTTATCGATCGTTCATTGGTTATTGCCGGTAAATGGCAAAAATTATATGATGAAATAGCAATCATAGCCAAACATTGTCATATTCAATGTGTTCATTTGAAAGTAATTTTAAGTTGCGGTGAATTGGGCAACTTGGACAATGTTTATAAGGTATGTCCATTGTCATTAGTATTCACACCATAAAAAAATCATTTGTTATGAAATTTTTTTCGATTTGTTTTGTTTTTTCAAGGCATCAATGTGTGCAATGATGGCTGGTGCTGATTTTATAAAAACATCAACTGGCAAAGAAACAATAAATGCTACATTATCATATGGTTTGATTATGATTAGAGCCATTAATGATTTTTATATGGCCAGACAAATTCGTGTTGGCATTAAGCCGGCCGGTGGAATCAAAAATAGCATGGATGCATTATGTTGGCTCAATTTGGTACGCTTTTATCTCGGAAATGAATGGATCAACAATCAATTATTTCGTATTGGTGCCAGTTCATTGTTGAATGATATTGAATATCGAATATATCGTTTATTATTCAAATGTATACCAAAAGCTATCGATTTATCGATGACATAATGTAAGTCAATTATCAATTAAAAATAATTTTTGGGACAAAAGTAAAAAGAATTTATTTACAAAAGCAAATTTCTTTTTATTTTTTTTCGTAAACATATAATTTAATTTAATGAAATTGTTTTTTATGTTTTTTTTTGAAAGAAATTTAGATGTTAACAAATATCTTATTCTCAAAAAAAAAAATTTGTATGTGAAATAAAAAAAAAGAACTTTGAAAAGAGAATGGATATGAAGAAAATGATAAAGGAAACAATCATTTATGGATGTGTATAGTATGTGTAATGTTGTGCATATTAATGTGTGTTTATGAATAATTTTTTCAATAATTGTGTGGTACCAAAACATCAAAATTTAAATTCCATTTTTTTCCGATCAAGCCGATGAGGTAACATCACCACCTTCTGTTTTTTCAACATTAGATTCGGTATCTGTTTTCAATTTCTTTGGTGTTGTAGCTTTTTCTTCGGTATTTTCTTCTTCATTCGAAATCGATTTACGTTTAGCTCCATCAACATTATCATCGGCTGTTTGTTTATCAGCATCATCTTCCTTTTTTTCAACATTACTTTCATCTATTTGTTTATCATCTTTAGTACCGTTTGATGTATCATTATCATCATTTTCTTCGGTAGTTTTACCATTATCATTGTCTACATTATCAGTTTCTTGTTTTTCTTCGGTAGTACCATTTGTATCATTTTCATTTTCAGCAGTTTCAACTACTTTTTTTTCTTCAATCGGTTTCTATAATTGAAAAATTTAAGTGAGTAAATTTAAATAGAAAAAAGTCTCAAACATATGCATAAGAATAATATATACCTTTGGTGTTGTATTTTCAACTTTTTCAACTTGAGGTTCAACTTCAGGTGAGCTATAAATATATAAATCGATGAACAAAGAAATAATAAAACGAAAATTCTTCGTTTTTTTTTCGTTGAAAAAGGAAATACTTACTCAACTTTGGTGCTTGGCATTTTTGTATTTCTTTAATTAATATTTCGAAATAGCAAGAAAAAAACAATAAATCAAAATGATTGAAATACGAAAATAACGAAAATTAATGACAAAATTTAGAGATGACAAGCCGGTAAAAAAATGAAAAAATGTGGTTATGATAATTTGAAAAAATTTGAATTTTTTTTTTGAACGAAGCGCACTAACCAACAAACAATGATCGAATGAACAACTTCCGAGCAGCACATATTTCATTGGAAGAGAAATTTATCGAATTTAATGTACATGTACAAACGTATCAATAATGTATGCTACTAGCAAAACTGAAAAGCAATCGAAATTCGAAAAAAAAGTATTGGTTATTTCGAGAAATTCAGCCATTGTTATGAAATTCTAGGCCTCGACTACTACAAAAAAAAAGACAAAAGAACGTAAGTAGTAGCATTTATTTATGAATATCATAAATTATACATGTATATCAAACATTTCAAAGGTATAGGTAGAAAAATTTGAGGAGTAGCATACAAATATGTATATCTAGAAAAAAATTAAAAGTAGAGGCGAATTAGTATTGGAAAAAAAGAGGAGGAGAGAAAAAAAGCGCGTATATATGCACACACATACATATCATAAAAAAGTGGCGCCAATTCAATGAGAGAAAACGATGCATGCGCAAAAAAGAGCCGAATGCAAAGAGAAAACCAAAAAAATGGACGGCGCAAAGAGCTTTTGGGGCTTTTTTTTGTGTTGCCCTTTCTCAAAATGAAAAAACACCGGGAGAGTAATGAGAAAAAAAGAGAAGAGAGGAGAGAAACTTGCTATTGAGGACATAACAAAAGAGACAAGAGAGAAAGGATGGGGGGAAACAACAAAAAAAAAACATGTCTGCGATGTTCAATAAAAGCACAAAAGGGCTGAGTGAAAAATTTAGCCGGTCAAATCTATTTACTTTTTTAATTATTTACTTTGAAAAAAAAAATTGAAAATTTCACGTAAAAAATCGAATTTCCCTGCTTTTTCCAATTTTTTTTCCCCAATTGAAAATGAAACCTTTAGAGTATAAATAGCCAACAGGTAGCCATTCGAAAAGTAAAAATAGTCGTTAAATTTTAAATTCTAATTTTTTTTGTTTTGTCTTAATTTTGACCAAGATTCAACCATTTAATTATCATTTTAAGTGATGTTTATCCATTAATTATCAAATTTTTTTTTTGTTCTGTATCAAACATCAATGAATATGAATAAGAAGAGAATATAAAAATGAATGATAATTGAGGGAAATAACCATACTGGTCGACTATATGTCAAACAACAAATGAAAAGACAATTAACCTGATGTGCTCATGTTTTGATCATTACCATTACATCATTACAATCAAATATTATTATGTTCATATGTTCAGACACCATCCAGTTGATCGAACAGATATGAATGTTTGGCCATAATTCTCTTTATTTCTTCACAAACATCGAAAAAAAAATGGTAAGAATCTACATTGAACCTTGGCTGTATTAGTATTGCTGTATGAAAAATATTTTTTTTTTTCGCTGTTTATTCATTGTATTTATAATCATTATTCATTATTTATTTTATTCATTTGTTTATTTATTTATTTATTCATAGAATTCATTCATCTATTCTTGAGGATTTCAATGAAGGGTTTTACACTATTCATATATGTGTGAATGCTGATGCATTCCACTCTTTTTTTCCAAATATTATTATTCTTTAACAATATTGAAATGGTATTGAATATGGCTTATCATTATTATTAATATTATTTTTTAAAAAATAACAACACATCAATCGTCTTGTTATTATTACTCTTTATAAAGGTGGCATAGATATACGCAAACAAATAATACAAATGTAGCATTATATTTATAATCAGACATTTCTTTATATTGTACAACAACAAACAAGTTTATTGCCCATCATCATCATCATCATCAACAACAACAACATCGTATATTTAAATTTAAAATTCTCTTTTCTTTTATTCGAAGAAATAATCAAGAATCATATACTTTCAAATAATAATAATAATAATAATGAAAGAAAAAATGATATTTTGTTTATTAGAAAATAAATAAATAACAACAAACAACGAAATATTGTATCCAATTCTCTTTGGTCAATCAACTTGGACATACATACATACAAACATTGGATATTTTTTTTGAGATGAAACAATTTTAAATTATTGAAGTAAACAATTGAAATGAATGAAGTATATTTGAATTATTACTATTCATTCATTCATTTATCTTCTCTCATTATTTTGTATTTAAAAATCTTATTATTATCTGTGTGTTGTATCATCATCATTCAAAATCTTTTGAATTTATTTTATATTTATAAACACAAAAATGATGATAAACAAAGATGGTGAATTTTATTTTGTTTTTTTTTTTTTGATGATTTTTCAATATAAAATAAGAGATAATGATGATGCTTATATGATATGATGATGATCATCATCTTAATATTGAAAGCAAAGCAAAAATGATCATAATTTTGAACAGGTTTTCAAGATGTTTTCAGCAAATTTTCGTAAATGTATAGCCTTAGATTTTTTTTTTGTGTTTTGAAAATTTCATAAGCGTAAAGGCTTAATTTTTGTAAAAAATTTGAAAAAAAGATGGCAGTGGATAGCCTTTGATTTTTTTGAGAAAAATTGCCAGTCTATTGCCTTTGATTTTTTTGAGAAAAATTGCCAGTCTATTGCCTTTGATTTTTTTGAAAAAATTGCCTTACTATAGCCTTTGATTTTTTTGGAAAAATTGCCAGTCTATTGCCTCTGATTTTTTTGAAAAAATTGCCAGTCTATTGCCTTTGATTTTTTTGAGAAAAATTGCCTTACTATAGCCTTTGATTTTTTTGAGAAAAATCGCCTTACTATAGCCTTTGATTTTTTTGGAAAAATTGCCAGTCTATTGCCTTTGATTTTTTTGAGAAAAATTGCCTTACTATAGCCTTTGATTTTTTTGAGAAAAATCGCCTTACTATAGCCTTTGATTTTTTTGGAAAAATTGCCAGTCTATTGAATTTGATTTTTTTGAGAAAAATCGCCTTACTATAGCCTTTGATTTTTTTGGAAAAATTGCCAGTCTATTGCCTCTGATTTTTTTGAAAAAATTGCCAGTCTATTGCCTTTGATTTTTTTGAGAAAAATTGCCTTACTATAGCCTTTGATTTTTTTGAGAAAAATCGCCTTACTATAGCCTTTGATTTTTTTGGAAAAATTGCCAGTCTATTGCCTCTGATTTTTTTGAAAAAATTGCCAGTCTATTGCCTTTGATTTTTTTGAGAAAAATTGCCTTACTATAGCCTTTGATTTTTTTGAGAAAAATCGCCTTACTATAGCCTTTGATTTTTTTGGAAAAATTGCCAGTCTATTGAATTTGATTTTTTTGAGAAAAATCGCCTTACTATAGCCTTTGATTTTTTTGGAAAAATTGCCAGTCTATTGAATTTGATTTTTTTGAGAAAAATCGCCTTACTATAGCCTTTGATTTTTTTGGAAAAATTGCCAGTCTATTGCCTCTGATTTTTTTGAAAAAATTGCCAGTCTATTGAATTTGATTTTTTTGAGAAAAATCGCCTTACTATAGCCTTTGATTTTTTTGGAAAAATTGCCAGTCTATTGCCTCTGATTTTTTTGAAAAAATTGCCAGTCTATTGCCTTTGATTTTTTTGAGAAAAATTGCCTTACTATAGCCTTTGATTTTTTTGAGAAAAATCGCCTTACTATAGCCTTTGATTTTTTTGGAAAAATTGCCAGTCTATTGCCTCTGATTTTTTTGAAAAAATTGCCAGTCTATTGCCTTTGATTTTTTTGAGAAAAATTGCCTTACTATAGCCTTTGATTTTTTTGGAAAAATTGCCAGTCTATTGCCTTTGATTTTTTTGAAAAAAGATGGCCATGGATAGCCTTTGATTTTTTTGAGAAAAATCGCCTTACTATAGCCTTTGATTTTTTTGAAAAAAGATGGCAGTGGATAGCCTTTGATTTTTCTGAAAAAAATTGCCTTACTATAGCCTTTGATTTTTTTGGAAAAAATTGCCAGTCTATTGCCTTTGATTTTTTTGAAAAAATTGCCAGTCTATTGCCTTTGATTTTTTTGAAAAAATTGCCAGTCTATTGCCTTTGATTTTTTTGAAAAAAGATGGCAGTGGATAGCCTTTGATTTTTTTGAGAAAAATCGCCTTACTATAGCCTTTGATTTTTTTGGAAAAATTGCCAGTCTATTGCCTTTGATTTTTTTGAGAAAAATCGCCTTACTATAGCCTTTTATTTTTTTGAAAAAAGATGGCAGTGGATAGCCTTTGATTTTTCTGAAAAAAATCGCCTTACTATAGCCTTTGATTTTTTTTGAAAAAATCGCCTTACTATAGTCTTTGATTTTTTTGAAAAAAGATGGCAGTGGATAGCCTTTGATTTTTTTTTGAAAAACTTGCCTTACTATAGCCTTTGATTTTTTTGGAAAAAATTGCCAGTCTATTGCCTTTGATTTTTTTGAAAAAATTGCCAGTCTATTGCCTTTGATTTTTTTGGAAAAAATCGCCTTACTATAGCCTTTGATTTTTTTGGAAAAAATTGCCAGTCTATTGCCTTTGATTTTTTTGAAAAAATTGCCAGTCTATTGCCTTTGATTTTTTTGAAAAAATTGCCAGTCTATTGCCTTTGATTTTTTTGAAAAAAGATGGCAGTGGATAGCCTTTGATTTTTTTGAGAAAAATCGCCTTACTATAGCCTTTGATTTTTTTGGAAAAATTGCCAGTCTATTGCCTTTGATTTTTTTGAGAAAAATCGCCTTACTATAGCCTTTTATTTTTTTGAAAAAAGATGGCAGTGGATAGCCTTTGATTTTTCTGAAAAAAATCGCCTTACTATAGCCTTTGATTTTTTTTGAAAAAATCGCCTTACTATAGTCTTTGATTTTTTTGAAAAAAGATGGCAGTGGATAGCCTTTGATTTTTTTTGAAAAACTTGCCTTACTATAGCCTTTGATTTTTTTGGAAAAACTTGCCTTACTATAGCCTTTGATTTTTTTGAAAAAATTGCCAGTCTATTGCCTTTGATTTTTTTGAAAAAATTGCCAGTCTATTGCCTTTGATTTTTTTGAAAAAATTGCCAGTCTATTGCCTTTGATTTTTTTGGAAAAAATTGCCAGTCTATTGCCTTTGATTTTTTTGAAAAATTGCCAGTCTATTGCCTTTGATTTTTTTTAGAAAAATCGCCTTACTATTGCCTTTGATTTTTTTGGAAAAAATTGCCAGTCTATTGCCTTTGATTTTTTTGGAAAAAATTGCCAGTCTATTGCCTTTGATTTTTTTGAAAAAAGATGGCAGTGGATAGCCTTTGATTTTTTTGAGAAAAATCGCCTTACTATAGCCTTTGATTTTTTTGGAAAAATTGCCAGTCTATTGCCTCTGATTTTTTTGAAAAATTGCCAGTCTATTGCCTTTGATTTTTTGAGAAAATTGCCTTACTATAGCCTTTGATTTTTTTGAGAAAAATCGCCTTACTATAGCCTTTGATTTTTTTGGAAAAATTGCCAGTCTATTGCCTCTGATTTTTTTGAAAAAATTGCCAGTCTATTGCCTTTGATTTTTTTGAGAAAAATTGCCTTACTATAGCCTTTGATTTTTTTGAGAAAAATCGCCTTACTATAGCCTTTGATTTTTTTGGAAAAATTGCCAGTCTATTGCCTCTGATTTTTTTGAAAAAATTGCCAGTCTATTGCCTTTGATTTTTTTGAGAAAAATTGCCTTACTATAGCCTTTGATTTTTTTGGAAAAATTGCCAGTCTATAGCCTTTGATTTTTTTGGAAAAATTGCCAGTCTATTGCCTTTGATTTTTTTGAGAAAAATCGCCTTACTATAGCCTTTTATTTTTTTGAAAAAAGATGGCAGTGGATAGCCTTTGATTTTTCTGAAAAAAATCGCCTTACTATAGCCTTTGATTTTTTTTGAAAAAATCGCCTTACTATAGTCTTTGATTTTTTTGAAAAAGATGGCAGTGGATAGCCTTTGATTTTTTTGAAAAATTGCCTTACTATAGCCTTTGATTTTTTTGGAAAAACTTGCCTTACTATAGCTTTGATTTTTTTGAAAAATTGCCAGTCTATTGCTTTGATTTTTTTGAAAAAATTGCCAGTCTATTGCCTTTGATTTTTTGGAAAAATTGCCAGTCTATTGCCTTTGATTTTTTTGAAAAAATTGCCAGTCTATTGCCTTTGATTTTTTTGAAAAATTGCCAGTCTATTGCCTTTGATTTTTTTGAAAAAAATTGCCAGTCTATTGCCTTTGATTTTTTTGGAAAAATTGCCAGTCTATTGCCTTTGATTTTTTTGGAAAAAAGATGGCAGTGGATAGCCTTTGATTTTTTTGAGAAAATCGCCTTACTATAGCCTTTGATTTTTTTGGAAAAATTGCCAGTCTATTGCCTCTGATTTTTTTGAAAAAATTGCCAGTCTATTGAATTTGATTTTTTTGAGAAAAATCGCCTTACTATAGCCTTTGATTTTTTTGGAAAATTGCCAGTCTATTGCCTCTGATTTTTTTGAAAAAATGCCAGTCTATTGCCTTTGATTTTTTTGAGAAAAATTGCCTTACTATAGCCTTTGATTTTTTTGAGAAATCGCCTTACTATAGCTTTGATTTTTTTGAAAAATTGCCAGTTACTATTGCCTTTGATTTTTTTGAAAAATTGCACTATGCCTAGCCTTTGATTTTTTTGGAAAAATTGCCAGTCTATTGCCTTTGATTTTTGGAAAAATGCCTTATTGCCTTATTTTTTTGAAAAAGATGCAGTGATAGCCTTTGATTTTTTGAAAAAATTGCCTTACTATAGCCTTTGATTTTTTTGAAAAATCAGTCTATGTTTTTTTTTTTGCAGTGATAGCCTTTGATTTTTTTGAAAAATTGCCTACTATAGCCTTTGATTTTTTTGAGAAAATCAGAGCCTTTGATTTTTTGAAAAAATTGCAGTCTATTGCCTTTGATTTTTTTTGAAAAAATGCCTTACTATAGCCTTTGATTTTTTTTGGAAAAATTGCCAGTCTATTGCCTTTGATTTTTTTGAAAAATAAAGAAAAATTGCCAGTCTATTGCCTTTGATTTTTTTGAAAAAATCCTTAAATTTGATTTAAAATTGCCAGTCTATTGCCTTTGATTTTTTTGAGAAAAATCGCCTTACTATAGCCTTTTTTTTTTTTGAAAAAAGATGGCAGTGGATAGCCTTTGATTTTTCTGAAAAAAATCGCCTTACTATAGCCTTTGATTTTTTTTGAAAAAATCGCCTTACTATAGTCTTTGATTTTTTTGAAAAAAGATGGCAGTGGATAGCCTTTGATTTTTTTTGAAAAACTGCCTTTACTATAGCCTTTGATTTTTTTGGAAAAATTGCCACTATGCCTTGATTTTGAAAATTGCCAGTCTATTGCCTTTGATTTTTTTGGAAAAAATTGCCAGTCTATGCCTTTGATTTTTTTGGAAAAAAAATTGCCTTTGAAAAATTGCCTTCTATTGCCTTTGATTTTTTTGGAAAAATTGCAGTCTATTGCCTTTGATTTTTTTGGAAAAAATTGCCAGTCTATTGCCTTTGATTTTTTTGAAAAATGGCAGTTATAGCCTTTGATTTTTTTGAGAAAAATCGCCTTACTATAGCCTTTGATTTTTTTGGAAAAATTGCCAAATTTTTTTGAAAAAATTGCCTATTGCTTTGATTTTTTTTGAGAAAAATCGCCTTATAGCCTTTGATTTTTTTGAAAAATTGCCAGTCTATTGCCTCTGATTTTTTTGAAAAAATTGCCTCTATTGCCTTTGATTTTTTGAGAAAAACTATAGCCTTTGATTTTTTTGAGAAAAATTTAGCCTTTGTTTTTTTTGGAAAAATTGCTGATTTTTTTGAAAAAATTGCCAGTCTATTGCCTTTGATTTTTTTGATTTGCAGCCTTTGATTTTTTGGAAAAATTGCCAGTCGCCTTTGATTTTTTTGAAAAAAAGAAATATTTGATTTTTTTGCACTATAGCCTTTGATTTTTTTCAGTGGATAGCCTTTGATTTTTTGAAAAAATTGCCTTACTATAGCCTTTGATTTTTTTGGAAAAAATTGCCAGTCTATATTTTTTTGAAAAAATTGCCAGTCTATTGCCTTTGATTTTTTGAAAAAATTCCCTTTGATTTTTTTGAAAAAACGCCTCAGCGATTTTTTAAAAAGTCTATTGCCTTTGATTTTTTTGAGAAAAATCGCCTTACTATAGCCTTTGAAAAAATTGGATAGCCTTTGATTTTTTGAAAAAATTGCCTTTGATTTTTTTGAAAAACTATAGATTTTTTTGAAAAAAGCAGTGGATAGCCTTTGATTTTTTTGAAAAATTGCCTTACTATAGCCTTTGATTTTTTTGGAAAAATTGCCAGTCTATTGCCTTGATTTTTTGAAAAATTGCCAGTCTATTGCCTTTGATTTTTTTGGAAAAATTGCCTTTGATTTTTTTGCCTTTGATTTTTTTAAAAAATTGCTTATTGCTTTGATTTTTTTGAAAAATTGCCAGTCTATTGCCTTTGATTTTTTTGAAAAAAAAGTGGATAGCCTTTGATTTTTTGAAAAAAATCGCCTTACTATAGCCTTTGATTTTTTTGGATTTTTTTTTTAGATTTTTTGAAAAAATTGCCTTATTTTTTAGCCTTTTTTTTTGAAAAAATTGCCATTTTTTTGAAAAAATTGCCAATTTTTTTGAAAAAAATTGCCAGTCTATTGCTTTGATTTTTTTAGAAAAATCGCCTTGCCTTTGATTTTTTTTGCCAGTCTATTGCCTTTGATTTTTTTGGAAAAATTGCCTATTGCCTTTGATTTTTTTGAAAAAAGATGGCAGTGGATAGCCTTTGATTTTTTTGAAAAATCGCCTTACTATAGCCTTGATTTTTTTGAAAAATCGCCTTATCTTTGATTTTTGAAAAAAGATGGCAGTGGATAGCCTTTGATTTTTTTGAAAAATGCCTTACTATAGCCTTTGATTTTTTGAAAAATTGCTCTATGATTTTTTTGGAAAAAAGCCTTTGATTTTTTTGAAAAAATTGCCAGTCTATTGCCTTTGATTTTTTTGAAAAAATTGATTTTTTGGAAAAATTGCCAGTCTATTGCCTTTGATTTTTTTGAAAAAATTTCTATGCCTTTGATTTTTTTGAAAAAAGATGGCAGTGGATAGCCTTGATTTTTGAAAAAATCGCCTTACTATAGCCTTTGATTTTTTTTGAAAAAATCGCCTTACTATAGTTTTGATTTTTTTGAAAAAATGCAGTGGATAGCCTTTGATTTTTTGAAAAAATTGCCTTACTATAGCCTTTGATTTTTTTGGAAAAATTGCCAGTCTATTGCCTTTGATTTTTTTGAAAAAATTGCCAGTCTATTGCCTTTGATTTTTTTGGAAAAAAGCCTATTGCCTTTGATTTTTTTGAAAAATTGCCAGTCTATTGCTTTGATTTTTTGAAAAAGATATTTTTCCCCTTTGATTTTTTTGAAAAAGCCTTGATTTTTTTGAAAAATTGGATAGCCTTTGATTTTTCTGAAAAAACGCCTTACTATAGCCTTTGATTTTTTTGAAAAATCGCCTTATAGCCTTTGATTTTTTTGAAAAAATGGCAATAGCCTTTGATTTTTTTAAAAAGCCCTTTGATTTTTTTTTTGCCTCTATTGCCTTGATTTTTTTTGATTGCGCCTTTGATTTTTTTTGAAAAAAATTGCTTTGATTTTTTTGAAAAATTGCCAGTTATTGGATTTTTTTGGCCTTTATTGATTTTTTTGAAAAAATTGCCGCCTCAGCCTTTGATTTTTTTGGAAAAATTGCCAGTCTATTGCCTTTGATTTTTTTGAAAAAGTGCCTTTGATTTTTTTGAAAAAATTGCCGCCTTTGATTTTTTTGGAAAAATTGCCTTTGATTTTTTGAAAAAATTGCCTTTGATTTTTTTGAGAAAAATGCCTTACTATAGCCTTTGAAAAAATGCCCTTTGATTTTTTGAAAAAATCGGCCTTTGATTTTTTTTGAAAAAATCGCCTTACTATAGTCTTTGATTTTTTTGAAAAACCCTTTGATTTTTTTTGAAAAGCCTTACTATGCCTTTGATTTTTTTGGAAAAAACTATAGCCTTTGATTTTTTGAAAAAAGTCTATTGCCTTTGATTTTTTTGAAAAAAGTGGCCAGTCTATTGCCTTTGATTTTTTTGAAAAAAAAATTTTTTTTGCCAGTCTATTGCCTTTGATTTTTTTGAAAAAAAGATATTTTTTTCCTATATTTTTTTGAAAAAAGATATAGCCTTTGATTTTTTTGAAAAAAAGCCTTTGATTTTTTTGGAAAAATTGCCAGTCTATTGCCTCTGATTTTTTTGAAAAAATTTGGACCTGCCTTTGATTTTTTTTGAAAAAACTATAGCCTTTGATTTTTTTGAAAAAAAAAAAAAGTGCCTTTGATTTCGCCTTTGATTTTTTTGAAAAAAAATTTTTTTGAAACCCTTACTATAGCCCCTTGATTTTTAAAAAAATTGCCTGCCTTTGATTTTTTTGAAAAAATTGCCTTTGATTTTTTTGAAAAAATTGCCAGTCTATTGCCTTTGATTTTTCCCTATATTTTTTTGAAAAAAAATAGCCTTTCTTACTATAGCCTTTGCCAATTGCCTTTGATTTTTTTGAAAAAAAAGCCCCTTTGATTTTTTGAAAAAAAAATAGCCTTTGATTTTTTTGAAAAAATTCTATAATTTTTTTGAAAAAAGATGGCAGTGGATAGCCTTTGATTTTTTTGGCCTTACTATAGCCTTTGATTTTTTTGGAAAAAATTGCCAGTCTATTGCCTTTGATTTTTTTGAAAAAATTGCCAATTGCCTTTGATTTTTTTGAAAAAACTATAGCCTTTGATTTTTTTGGAAAAAAAACCTTTGATTTTTTTGAAAAAAAATTGCCTTGAAAAAAAGCCCCTTGATTTTTGGCCTTAGCCTTTGATTTTTTTGGAAAAATTGCCAGTCTATTGCCTTTGATTTTTTTGAAAAAATTTGCGGCCTTTGATTTTTTTGGAAAACCTTGCCTTTGATTTTTGAAAAAATTGCCTATTGCCTTTGATTTTTTGAAAAAAATGATTTTTTTGAAAAAAAGTGGATAGCCTTTGATTTTTTGAAAAAATTGCCTCTTGCCAGTGGATAGCCTTTGATTTTTTTGAAAAAATTGCGCCTTTGATTTTTTTGGAAAAATTGCCTCTATTGCCTTTGATTTTTTTGAAAAAAATTGCCTCTATTGCCTTTGATTTTTTTGGAAAAAATTGCCAGTCTATTGCCTTTGATTTTTTTCTCCCTTTGATTTTTTTGAAAAAAGATGGCAGTGGATAGCCTTTGATTTTTTTTGAAAAATCGCCTTACTATAGCCTTTATTTTTTTGAAAAAATGCAGTCCTTTGATTTTTTTGAAAAAGGCCTTTGATTTTTTTTTGCCAGTCTAATTTTTTTGAGCCTTAGCCTTATTTTCAATAGCCTTTGATTTTTTTCGCCTTGATTTTTTTGCGCCTAGATTTTTTGAAAAAAGCAATAGCCTTTGATTTTTTTGAAAAAATATGCCTTTGATTTTTTTGGAAAAAGCCTTTGATTTTTTTGAAAAAATTGCAGTCTATTGCCTTTGATTTTTTTGAAAAAATTGCCTCTATTGCCTTTGATTTTTTGAAAAGTCTATTGCCTTTGATTTTTTTGGAAAAAATTAATTTTTTTGAAAAAATTGCCAGTATTGCCTTTGATTTTTTTGGAAAAATTTCTATTGCTTTGAAAAAAAACCCTTTGATTTTTTTCCCTTTGATTTTTTTGAAAAATAAATTTTTTGATTTATTGCCTTTGATTTTTTTGAAAAAAATTTTGATTTTTTTGAAAAAATCGGCCTTTGATTTTTTTTTGCCAGTCTATTGATTTTTTTGACCCTTTGATTTTTTCGCCCAGTCTATGATTTTTTTGAAAAAAAGCCCTTTTTTTTTGATCGCCTTACTATTTTTTTTTTGAAAAAAGATGGCAGTGGATAGCCTTTGATTTTTTGAAAAAAATTGCCTTACTATAGCCTTTGATTTTTTTGGAAAAAAATTGCCCAGTGCTTTGATTTTTTTGAAAAAAGTGCCTTTGATTTTTTTGAAAAAATGGCAGTGGATAGCCTTTGATTTTTTTTGAAAAAATCGCCTTACTATAGCCTTTGATTTTTTTGGAAAAATTGCCAGTCTATATTTTTTTGAGAAAATAGCCTTTTATTTTTTTGAAAAAAGCCTTTGATTTTTTGAAAAAATAGCCTTTGATTTTTTTGAAAAAACTATAGCTTTGATTTTTTTTGAAAAAAATCTTTGATTTTTTTGAAAATGGCCTTTGATTTTTTTGGAAAAAATTGCCAGTCTATTGCCTTGATTTTTTTGGGCCTTTGATTTTTTTTGAAAAAATCGCCTTACTATAGCCTTTGATTTTTTTGGAAAAAATTGCCAGTCTATTGCCTTGATTTTTTTGAAAAAATTGCCAGTCTAATTTTTTGAAAAAATTGCATTGCCTTTGATTTTTTGCCCTTTGATTTTCTGAAAAAAATCGCCTTTATAATTTTTTTTGCCAAATTTTTTTGAAAAAATTGCCAGTCTATTGCCTTTGATTTTTTGCGCCTTTATAGCCTTTGATTTTTTTGAAAAAAAAATTTTTTTGAAAAAAATTGCCTTGCGGGCCTTTGATTTTTTTGAAAAAAATATAGCCTTTGCAGTGGATAGCCTTTGATTTTTTTGAGAAAAATCGCCTTGCCTTTGATTTTTTTGAAAAAATTGCCAGTCTATTGCCTTGATTTTTTTGAGAAAAATCTTAGCCTTTTATTTTTTTGAAAAAAAGTGGATAGCCTTTGATTTTTTGAAAAAAATCGCCTTACTATAGCCTTGATTTTTTTGAAAAAATTTATTAGCTTTGATTTTTTGAAAAAATGGCCCTTTGATTTTTTTGAAAAACTTGCCTTACTATAGCCTTTGATTTTTTTGGAAAAATTGCGCCTTTGATTTTTTTGAAAAAAATTGCCAGTCTATTGCCTTTGATTTTTTGAAAAAATTGCCAGTCTAATTTTTTTGAAAAATTGCCAGTGCCTTTGATTTTTTGGAAAAAATTGCCAGTGCCTTTGATTTTTCCAAATTTTTTGAAAAATCGCCTTACTATAGCCTTTGATTTTTTTGGAAAAAATTGCCAGTTATTGCCTTTGATTTTTTTGAAAAAAGATGGCAGTGGATAGCCTTTGATTTTTTTGAGAAAAATCGCCTTACTATTGCCTTTGATTTTTTTTGAAAAACTATAGCTTTGATTTTTTTGAAAAAATTGCCAGTCTATTCCTTTGATTTTTTTGGAAAAAGCCTGCCTTTGATTTTTTTGGAAAAATTGCCAGTCTATTGCCTTTGATTTTTTTGAAAAAAGATGCAGTGGATAGCCTTTGATTTTTTTAGAAAAATCGCCTTACTATAGCCTTTGATTTTTTTGAAAAAAGATGCAGTTAGCCTTTGATTTTTTTGAGAAAAATCGCCTTACTATAGCCTTTGATTTTTTTGAAAATTGCCAGTCTATTGCCTTTGATTTTTTTGAAAAAATCGCCTTACTATAGCCTTTGATTTTTTTGAAAAAATTGGATAGCCTTTGATTTTTGAAAAAAAGCTTTGATTTTTTTGAAAAAGCCTTACTATAGCTTTGATTTTTTTTGAAAAAGCCTTTGATTTTTTTGGAAAAAATTGCCTTACTATAGCCTTTGATTTTTTTGAAAAAATTGCCAGTCTATTGCCTTTGATTTTTTTGAAAAAAATTGCCAGTCTATTGCCTTTGATTTTTTTGAAAAAATTGCCAGTCTATTGCCTTTGATTTTTTTGAAATTTGATTTTTTTGAAAAATTGCCAGTCTATTGCCTTTGATTTTTTTTGAAAAATCGCCTTTATTGCCTTTGATTTTTTTGAAAAAAGTCTAATTTTTTGAAAAAAGCCCTTACAGCCTTTGATTTTTTTTAGAAAAATCGCCTTACTATAGCTTTTTTTTTTGAAAAATTGCCAGTGATTTTTTTGAAAAAATCGCCTTAGCCTTTGATTTTTTTGGAAAAAATTGCCAGGCCTTGATTTTTTTGAAAAAATTATAGCCTTTGATTTTTTTTGAAAAATCGCCTTACTATAGCCTTTTATTTTTTTGAAAAATGGCAGTGATAGCCTTTGATTTTTTTGAGAAAAATCGCCTTACTATAGCCTTTGATTTTTTTGGAAAAATTGCCAGTCTATTGCCTTTGATTTTTTTGAGAAAAATCGCCTTACTATAGCCTTTTATTTTTTTGAAAAAAGATGGCAGTGGATAGCCTTTGATTTTTTTGAAAAAAATCGCCTTACTATAGCCTTTGATTTTTTTGAAAAAATCGCCTTACTATAGCTTTGATTTTTTGAAAAAAGATGGCAGTGGATAGCCTTTGATTTTTTTTGAAAACTTGCCTTACTATAGCCTTTGATTTTTTTGGAAAAA